>CM019154.1:49797761-49836978 GCA_009733165.1 Naja naja
ATTGGCCCAAAGTTACCCAGCCAGCTTTCACTTCTAAAACAGGACTAGAACTCACCATCTCCTGGTGATTTGACCAGTCTATGCAGTCGGCTTTCATGCCTAAAGTGGGACTACAACTCACCATCTCCTGGTTATTGGCCCAAAGTAACCCCACTGGCTTTCATGCCTGAAGCAGGACTAGAACTCACCATCTCCTGGTGATTTGACCAATCTAACCCAGTCGGCTTTCATGCCTAAAGTGGGACTAGAACTCACTGTCTCCTGGTGATTTGACCAATCTAACCCAGTCAGCTTTCATGCCTAAAGTGGGACTAGAACTCACTGTCTCCTGGTGATTGGCACCAAATCACCCAACTAGCTTTCATGCCTAAAGTGGGACTAGAACTCACCATCTCCTGGTGATTTGATCAGTCTCATGCAGTCGGCTTTCATGCCTAAAGTGGGGCTAGAACTCAGTGTCTCCTGATGATTGGCCCAAAGTTACCCAATTGGCTTTCATGCCCAAGGCGGAACCACAACTCACTATCACTGGTGATTGGACCAGCCTCACCCAGTTGGCTTTCATGCCTAAGGCAGGACTAGAACTCACCGTCTCCTGGTTTTCTAGCTTGATGCATTCACCACTAGACCAAAGAGGTTCTTTGCAGCTTCTGTGTGATGTCCTTCTGAGGTTAAAGTGCGATTTGCAGGTGGCTGCACAACGTGTATATTTGTGTTAGGTACTGCTGCTGAATCCAGAATGTCGGTTCTCATCAAAGGAATACCTACTTAGCGACTGTTTTTCCCTCTTCCCCCATTCAAATTATGCAGATAGGAAGCCTCTGATTATGTTGCTCTTTATGTTGATTACCGGCATTATAATGTTTTTATTTTTTATTTTTATATATTTTTTTCCCATATAGCAATATCAAGTACTTAACCACCTGCCAACTGTCAGCTCTTGGCACCGTGTGGCAGATTAACTTTAGAAGGGAAATGTTTAGGAAGGAAATGTGGGAATTATTATATATCTATATATTTTTTATACGATGGCAGCGCGCACCCCGCGTCCCTTCCAATCTGACTGATTGTTTTCATTGTGTTCTTCAGTGGGGCCGTGCGCAATTAACGCTTCCCAGGTTAGTTCAAGAGGGTAATTTTTATACAAAATGCGGATTCGAATGTGATTGAGTGTGTGGGAGACATAAGCCCTCCCAATCAAGGCAAACTGAGAGGTGGGTTGTTTTTAAAATCTGAAGACCAAGGGGGTTACCGGCTTGTTGTTCAAATATTCCTCATTCTGGCAGCCTGGGAAAGTAACGATTAAAAACTCGTTTCCTTTTGAATGTTTCCTTTCCTGTTGCAGTTTGGATGTAAAAGAGCCTGGTGTTTGACTTAGGCTTCTCAAGATCATGAAGCCGACTCCTCGTCCCGATAAAACCCCTTTTATTTAGGTTCAAGGGAATTCCTCTCCAGCAAAGCCCTGGCAAACAGTCTTTCAAGAGATTGCACAACTACAGACCTTTATCAGGCTTGGAAAGTTGCCAGGCCGATATCTTCCAAACGCCACGCTGTAGCAGCAATGACTTGGCAAGAAGTCAGGAACAGATCTTCACCCTAATGCAACACCATTCCCCTTTCGCTCCTCTTTATTCCCTATGGGAGAGGTCATTTACCGTCTGCCTGTGCCTTTACTACTGAGTCGACCCTTGTTTCTTAACTGTTCCCTTCATCTGGCAGCTCTGTGCATGCACACACTGGGAACAGGCTCCAGCTGTTCTTCTTCCCCATTGATCTCCGACTCCGAAAGCAGCTGAAAACTGTCGGATGGCCCTGGACCCATCTCTGCCTCCAATGCAGAGCACTCCTCAGACCCTTCCCCAGACTCCAGGACTGGCCCAGGTTCCTCCCCAACCTCCTCACTGTCTGAGTCTGCTGGCCACTGGCAGGCCACAACACTCAGGGTAGAGGCTTGAGTTATCACTACAGCTAGTCCTCGACCTACGACCCCAGTTGAGCCCAAAATTTCCATTGTTAAGTGAGACGGTCATTAAGAGAGGCTTGCCCCATTTTACAACCTGTCTTGCCAGAGTTGTTAAGCCAATCACTGCCGTCGTTCAGTTATCAGCCGGTGGTTCAGTGAATCTGGCTTCCCTGTGGACTTTCTTTGTGAACCGGTGGCCAAACCTCCGAGGTGTGATCACGTGACCACGGGGATGTGGCCATGGTCGTAAGTGTGGAAAAACGGTCATGAGTTCCTTTTGACAGTGCCATTATAACTTGGAACAGTCACTAAGTGAAATGTCGTAAATCGAGGACTAGCAGCAGTGGCTTTTTTACTGGCTTTTTCAGGGCTGAACAGGAAAATACCCCCTTGGTTTCTGTTAGTTATAGATTTGGCAGTACACATAGTCCTTGATTTACAATGGTCCGTTTAGCGACTGTTCAAAATTACAACGGCACTGAAAAATCTGACTTAGGACTGTTTTTCAAAGTTACAACTGTTGCAGTATCCCCATGATCATGATTTATGACTGTTGCTGTGTCCTGAGGTCATGTTATCCCCTTTTGTTTCCTTCTGACAATGTCACTGGGGAAACCAGATTCACTTTAACAACCAGGTTACTAACAACACCTGCAGTGAATAGGATAGGACAGGACAGAATGCAGAAGAGAAGAGAATATAGAGAATATAGAATAGAATAGAATTAAGAAGAAGAATATAGAATAGAATGGAATATAGAGAATATAGAATAGAATTAAGAATAGAGAATAGAATAGAATATATAGAGAACATAGAATAGAATAAAGAATAGAATAGAATTAAGAATAGAGAATAGAATAGAATAGAGAGAATAGAGAATAGAATAGAATAAAGAATAAGAATATAGAATAGAATATAGAGAATATAGAATAGAATTAAGAATAGAGAATAGAATAGAATTAAGAATATAGAATAGAATAAAGAATAAGAATATAGAATAGAATAGAATATAGAGAGAACATAGAATAGAATAGAATTAAGAATAGAGAATAGAATAGAATATAGAGAATAGAGAGAATAGAGAATAGAATAGAATTATGAATAAGAATAGAAAATAGAATCGAGAATTGACTAGAATAGAATTAAGAATAAGAATAGAATGGAAGATAGAATAGAATAGAATAGGAATAAAACTTTATTGTCACTTTAAATGTATGCTAATCAGCATACATTAAAATGAAATTTTGTTGCCTTCAGCTCTCAAAATATAACAATTATGCGTATACCCACATACACACATATATATGACATAGAGAAACATTGCAGCCTAGTTTGAACATGTACACACACACACACACACACACACACACACACACACACGGCGGGGGGGGGGAAAGAATCCTGTGAGTTTACAAGATGGATGGCATAAGTGATTTCCCTGAACAACTGTGGCAAGACAGGCTGTCAAATGGGGCAAAACTTAACCAAGGTCTCCCTTGGCAACATAAATGTTGGGCTCAATTGTGGTCATAACGTTGAGGATCACCCATACTTAAATCTGTCTACTATTGGCGAAAAGGCGGATGAACACAAGCCAGAGGTAAGCAGGAGAACCAGAAAGCCACCATTAATGAACGTCAGTGCCAGAGGTGGTATTCAGCCGGTTCGGACGGTTCTGGCATACCAGTTGCGAAAATTTTGTCTACTTCAGAGAACCGGCAAATACCACCTCTGGTTGGCCCTGCCCACTTGCCCCCGCCGTTTCCTCTCCTATATTCTGCGCATAGAACTGCGCATGGAACAGTTTTGAAACCCACTGGTTCAGTGCTGCAGAAGGCGTACTTCGGACGCTGGAAGACCGAGCTTGCACAAACCCTCCCTCCCTCTATCTAACCAGTTTAAGCAACTATGTTTTTTACCCACCCTGGATAAATTGCCCCTTTGCATCAGTAAGTTGCACTGGCATGGCCGCCGCCGCAGGCCTTATTAGAGAGTGGAAGGCAATAATTTCTTCGCCTCCCTTGCGAGTCACAAACGTCTGAGAAAAAAACCAGGGAAAAAAGTGCAAGTAATTATAGAAGACAGAGACAAGCTAATGCCTGTTTCCTCCAAGCTTATTCTTCCATCATTCCTAATCACCGTTGTCTTCTCTTTCAAGTCGGTTCTTCCAAGGGGTCTTCCACCCCAAACACCCCACTTCCCCGCTCGTCTTGGAATAAAATAAATTAGCCAGAGCTGAGTAAACAAAGAGATAACCCTTCGGTGAGCTGTTTGCTTTAATGGCACATATACATTTTGCAAACATATTTTAGCTTGCCAAGCCTCGGTGATTTTTAGCCAGCGTTATAAAAGACGCCCAGGGCAGGGTTTTATAAAACATTTGCTAGTAGAGGCAGATTATCAGGTCTCTCCTTTTCTAGGTAGAAAATCCCAGGCCAATTTTTGATTAAAAACAAAAACAAAACATCAGGATTTGGTAGACTTGCTCATGAAGTCTTGTGATGAGGCATGAGTGGATTGGAACAAAACTGGGAAGCTTGTAGAAAATAGCTGTTAAGCCCTTTTGATTTTATTTGTTTGTATCCTTACCCTTTTTATAAATAACTTAAGGCAGTGAACATATCCAACGTACCTTCCTCCTCCTATGTTCCTTGCAACAACTACCCCGTGAGGTGGGCTTGACCAGTGGTGGGATTCAAATAATTTAACAACCGATTCTCTGCCCTAATGATTTCTTCCGACAACCAGTTCACCAAACTGCTCAGAAAGTTAACGACTGGTTCTCCAGAACTGGCGCGAACTGGCTGAATCCCACCACTGGGCTTGACTAAACATGAGTGATTGGCCCAAGATCACCCAGCTAACTGTCATGGCTGAGTCGGGATTAGAACTTACCGTCTCCTGGTGATTAGCTCAAAGCCACCCAGTCAGTTTTCATTGTTAAAGTAGGACTAGAACTCACCATCTCCTGGTGATTGGCCCAAAGTCACCTAGACAGCTTTCATTGTTAAAATAGGACTAGAACTCACCATCTCCTGGTGATTGGCCCAAAGTCACCTAGCCAGCTTTCATTGTTAAAAAGGACTAGAACTCACCATCTCCTGGTGATTGGCCCAAAGTCACCTAGACAGCTTTCATTGTTAAAATAGGACTAGAACTCCATCTCCTGGTGATTGGCCCAAAGTCACCTAGCCAGCTTTCATTGTTAGAATAGCACTAGAACTCACCATCTCCTGGTGATTGGTCCAAAGTCACCTAGCCAGCTTTCATTGTTAGAATAGCACTAGAACTCACCATCTCCTGGTGATTGGCCCAAAGTCACCTAGCCAGCTTTCATTGTTAAAAAGGACTAGAACTCACCATCTCCTGGTGATTGGCCCAAAGTCACCTAGCTACCTAGTGTTTGTCCTTCCCAGCATTTACAACCATCATTAACAAATGGTAGCCAGGAAGCAAATCCTGAAAATAAATATTCGGAGAAGTAAGGCGTGTAAAAACCGTATGGAGTTTCTTCATCGTCCCCCTCCACTGAACAAGCAGCAGGATTTACTAAAGATATATGGGAGCTGCAGCATTTGGGACTTCATGGCCCATTTGGACCGGGTTTCTTCAGCCAGCAGAGACAGCAGGTATATGATCGGTCCTCTTTCTTACTCAGCCAGGCGCATCGCTCAGCAAAAGTCCAAAACGCCTGCACTTTTGGCACGGTGCCCGATGCTCATCCTTTCAGCCCTTAGGCGCCTATAGCATCATGGCCCCACTATGCGGTGAAGGAACCCCATGCCTTCGGAAGGCGTGGGACTTCACTGGTACCCTTGGGATCGATGCTGGCAGAGATGGAAGTGTCAGCTCCCTGGAGCCATCTGCCGGCTTTCTCGTGGTCCCCTGTTATTCTTCAAGTCGCAAGAAATGCTGCAGGGGTCTCTTTGTGAGTGGAATGCTCCTGAGATGGCGATGGGTAGAGACGTACAAGTGGACGTAAAGAATCTAGTTTACCGTTTTGTTTGTTTGTTTATTCATTTATCATTTACGGTATTTATTTAACATAATAGTAGTCAACTTATGACCCTTTGAGATGTGTAAGTTGAGATATATATAGTCTATCTACCTACCTACCTATCATTTCTCTCTCTCTCGCCCTCCCTCCCTCTCCCTCTCTCTCCCTTCCTCTCATCATCCATCCATCCATCCATCCATCCATCCATCCATCCATCCATAACATAAAGGTAGTCTTCGACTTGATGGCCAATTAATGATTATTTCAGTCTGTGAGATCTAGTCCCCCTTTAGACATACAAGCCAACTGGTTGACTTTGGGCCAATCACCAGGAGATGATGAGTTCTAGTCCCGCCTTAGGCATGAAAGCCAGCTGGTTGACTTTGGACCAATCACCAGGAGATGGTGAGTTCTAGTCCTGCCTTAGGAGTGAAAGCCGGCTGGATGACTTTGGGCCAATCTCCAGGAGATTGTGAATTGTAGTCCCGCTTTAGGCATGAAAGGCAGCTGGGTAACTTTGGGCTAATCACCAAGAGAGGGATTTCTAATCCCACCTTAATGGAAAAGGGGAGCGAGAGAGAGAGAGGGAGGGAGGGAGAGAGAGAGAGAGAGAGAGAGAGATGTGATATTTGAGTAAGTATTCAAGGTGCTTCAGCTCACAATGCTGAAAAATGTGTCCTGGGTTCATTAGTATTGCTGGTACAGCAAGAAACCGGAAAGCGGGCTCTGGATTTTATTCGAGCATTGCAGAGAGGTGCATGAAATGAACAATACGCTTTGTCTTCTGTTCAGAATCAAACAACCCCATTCCAGGTTCCGCCTGAATAGTCCAAGTCGGCACAATTCTGACACATTCCAACACTTGTACAGCTTGCACGTTTCCGAGTCCCTTGGACCCAAAACTCAAAAAATATTTCCAAGGACCTGGCTGTAGCAAACGCTGGCATTTTGGGTCCTCCCCGCTGTTTTCCTTGTGTCTCACCCTTGAGTCCCCAGAGCAGGTGACGGGGAAGCCAAACTCACCGTTCCTTACAATGCAGCCTGAATGCCAAAACCGATCCTTTGAATAAAACGCGGAGAATTTTCAGTCGTTTTTCTTTTCCATTAGGATCACGTCTGCCAGCCTGGAGGTAGATAAACGAGCCGAAGAGGCACATTGTCTTGAATTCCTTCCATGCCTGTGGATTATTTTTCCAATGGTTTCCAAAATGAATTTTAAAAATCTTGCCCTCGGCTACTTTCTCCGGATACGAGAGCCCACACAGATAGCCATCAAACCTGCTTGGTAATTGGTTAGTGCACCAATGTTGCAGCTCCTTTAGTGCAATTAAACCAAAGTCTGCTTAATTTTCACAAGAACAGAATAAAAGATTATACATACAAGCAAACCACCAACTACAGCAGGCGTAAACCTTTTTATACCTACCGCCCACTTGTGTATCTCTGTTAGTAGTAAAATTCTCTAACCGCCCACCGGTTCCACAGTAATGGTGATTTATAAAGTAGGGGACAAAACCCCTACAGCCCACCATGAAAGCTGGAACGCCCACTAGTGGGCGGTAGGGACCAGGTTGACTACCACTGAACTACAGGGGCATCTAGTTCTCCAGTTATGACTACAATTGAGACCAAAATTCATGTGGTTCAAGGAGAAATTTGTAAAATCCCATTTTATGACTTTTATCGCCTCATCTCTTAAGTGAATCCCTGAAGTTGTTAAATTAGTCACACGGTCGTTAAGTGAATCCGGCTTCTCCATGGTCTTTGCTTTGTCAGAAGGTCGCAAAAGGGGACCACATGACCCTGAGACTTGTCATAAATGTGAACCAGTTATCAAGCATCCAAATAAATCACATGATGATGGGGAGATGCTGATATGGTCGTAAGGGTGAAAAATGGTCATAAGTGCCGCTGGAATTTTGAATGGTCACTAAATGAACTGTTGTAAATCAGGGGCTACCAGCAAAATAGACTATTCTGAAAGTTTATCCACAGAATGAAGGGATAATGATGCATATGCAAAACCAGGTTGCACAGGAAGTCTTTTGACAGTAGTTAAAACTCAGTGGCCATATTTATTCATTTATTTGATTTTTATGCTGCCTTTATTATTGTTTATAAACGCGTTGAATATACCTAATGCTTCCTCCTAATTTTCCCCATAACTACATAACAACAACAAACTTGTGAGATTGGTTAGGTTCAGAGAAAGTGTCTGGCTCAAAGTCACTCAACTGACTTTCATGCCTAAGGCAGGTCTAGAACTCACCGTCTCCTGGTGATCAGCCCAAAGTCACTCACCTGGCTTTCATGCCCAAGGCGGGACTAGAACTCACTGTCTCCTGGTGATTGACCCAAAGTCACGCAGCTGGCTTTCAGGCGGAGGCAAAACTAGAACTCACTGTCTCTTGGTGATTGGCCCAAAGTCACTCAGCTGGCTTTCATGGCTAAGGCAGGACTAGAACTCACTGTCTCCTGGTGATTGACCCAAAGTCACGCAGCTGGCTTTCAGGGAGGCAAAACTAGAACTCACTGTCTCTTGGTGATTGGCCCAAAGTCACTCAGCTGGCTTTCATGGCTAAGGCAGGACTAGAACTCACTGTCTCCTGGTGATTGACCCAAAGTCACTCAACTGGCTTTCATGCCCAAGGCGGGACTAGATCTCACTGTCTCCTGGTGATTGGCCCAAAGTCACCCAACTGGCTTTCATGCCCAAAGTGGGACTAGAACTTTCCGTTTAGTGCCCATGTCCAGAAAGAGGTTTTGAGAGTACAGGCAGTTGCATATCGACACCCATAGTTCAGAGCGCCACTAGTCCTCATGAATTTGTCCTATTTGAGCCTTTGCATCACCTCCTGTGAACGAAGCCATCGCGATCTGCTCCAGGAGGCCCATTTCCCCCCTCCCAGACCCACGCCTTGTCTTTTCACGCCACATCCTTTTAAAGACGTAAAGCGAGGACCGTAGGCACGCTTACGCCTGCCACCTTGAAACGAACAATAAGGCTTCTGCCTAATCCCATTATTGCCCTCCCTCGATATCATTAAGATGCAAGCCGCACTGTTTGGCTTCCCTTGATAACTTGATGAAAGAGAAAGCTGGTTGAAAGACCTCTCCTGTGCAGGAACACTTCCCCTGTAATGGAGCATGTTGGGGAAACATTATAATCCGCTTAACGCATTTGGGTAGCCCGGTGATGTGCTTTTCACAACAGAGTGGAAATGACAAAAAGAAAAATGCGGGGTGGAGCATGAATACTTTAAAAAAAAAACCCTGAAAAAGGAAGAAATGATAACCATAAAGAAAGATTAGTGTTGTTCTGCAACTTCATCTCAATCTCTCTCTCTCACTCCCCTCCTTTCTCTTTCTTTCCTTCTTTCTTTCTTTCTTTCTTTCTTTCTTCCTTTCTTTCTCTTTCTTTTCTTTCTTTCTTTTCTTTCTTTTTTCTTTCTTTTAACTTCCTTCCTTTTCTTCCTTCCTTCCTTCCTTCCTTCCTTCCTTCCTTCTTTCCCCCCTCTTTCTCTCTCTCCCTTCCTCTTTCTCCCTCCCTCCCTCCCTCCCTCCCTCTCTCTTTCCCTCCCCCCTTTTCTTAAACCACAGCTTTGCGCAACTTCTCTTGGTTCCGAGCTCCCCCATCTGGCATGGGGATTTTTTTTACTATTCTTGAAAATCTAATGAAGGAAATACAGTTTTTGTTGTTCTTGTTGTATTTTGTTCAGCCAGCTCATCTTTCCTGCTAGGTTTCCAGAAATGTAGCTGACACCTGTGCAACCAGCTTGGGTGTAATCAACAGGATCGTAGGCTTAGAAGAAGTCATCGAAACGGTGGTGTTTAGCTTAGGGCAGACAACAAAGTATCTCCTACAGGCCGGGATCTAGTTTAAAAACGGCCACTGGAAGAGACTTTGAAAAATTGACCTCTTGGACAGCACCCTTACACAGTCCCAAAGGTGCTGTTTTTTTTCCTAGAGGCAACTGGACTTTCTGGTTTTTCTTTGAAGACATTTCGCTTCTCATCCAAGAAGCTTCATCAGCTCTGACTGGACGGTGGGGAATGGAGGGGAAAAACAAACAAGCCCAGAAGTCCAGTTGCTTCTTGAAAAAACACCTTTGGGGCAACCTTGACCTGGAGGACTGAGAATCTCCATAGATACAGAACATATCATAACAGGTTGCAATGTCCCAAGATCGTGTGATTTTCCCCCTCTGAGACCTTCTGACAAGCAAAGTAACACTTAACAACCTGTTAATAAACTGCAGTGATTTCCCTTAACAATCGTGGTCATACAACGGGGCAAAACTCACTTAATGGATGTCTTGCTTAGCAATGGGAATTTGGGGCTCACTTGTGGTCGTAAGTCGAGGACCACCTGCACTTAATTTAATTTAATTTAATTTAATTTAATTTAATTTAATATTGGGATTTTATGCAGCCTCTATCTCCGAAGGACTCAGGGCGGCTCACAACAATAAAAAAACAAAAACAAAACAGGAATACAAAATTTAAAAGGGCCTTGGTGGTGCAGGCTATTAAACACCTAGCACTTAGTTCCAGCTGCCTGTAATTATTGCAGGCTCGAATCCCACCAGGCTCAAGGTTGACTCAGCCTTCCATCCTCTCGGGGTAGGTGAATTGAGGACCCAAGATTGTTGGGGGCAATTAGCTGACCTTGTAAAAATGCCGCTTAGTAATAAGCAGGCATATACAATGGAATGAAGGTTATTGCTGAGCACACTGGGTTGTGTCCCAAATTGTAAGTCAGCCCTGAGTCTGGAGAAGGGCGATATAAATATGAATTTTAAAAAAAAAACTATTAAATAAGAGAACCCCAATTACAAACATTAAAACATTAAAAACCAACAAACAAATTTTAAAAAAAAGCAATTAACTTGATGCATTTATGCTGTGCTATGGCAGTTTGGCAGTTCGAATCCCTAGCGCTGTGTAACAGAGTGAGCTCCCGTTACTCGTCTCAGCTTCTGCCAACCTAGCAGTTCGACAGCACGTAAAAAATGCAAGTAGAAAAATAGGGACCACTTTGGTGGGAAGGGAACAGTGTTCTGTGCGCCTTCGGCATCTAGTCATGCTGGCCACATGACCACGGAGACGTCTTCGGACAGCGCTGGCTCTTTGGCTTTGAAACGGAGATGAGCACCGCCCCACTAGAGCCGGAAACGACTAGCATGTAGGTGCAAGGGGAAGCTTTACCTTTTTATGCTGTTCCTCATAAATTTTCCCTTCTCCAACCTAAACCTTTCCCATTCCATCATTCTGAATACATACGGCTTAAGTTTCAGGTTTACAGCCCGGCACAGTATTCAAGCTAGTACCTTGAATAGCAGAACAAAATGGAAATATTATTTCTCATTGTATTATATCCGTTGAGGTAGCCTTCAGCTGAATTTCCCCTTTGCTTTCTCCTTTAGCATTGCAGATTTACATTCAGTTTTCAGCTGGACGTTTTGCCTGGATTTTGTTCCCATGTAATGTTAACAAGCCAAGTTATCCCATCCCATGCTTGCATTTTAATCTACCGTATCTTTCGCTGAAGCACTTTGAAGCGTCTCCATTAAATTCCTTTGTGTTATTTACAGACTGTTTCCCTAACCTTTAAAAGTCGTTTTGAATTGTCTCTCTAGTTTTCAAGGACATCATCTGACACTCACAATTTTGTGTCATCTGCAAATGCGTTCTGTGTGTGTGTGTGTGCTTGTGCGTGTGAGTACAGAGAGGAATTCCAACCCATTTAAGACTTGCTTTTCCATTATCCTATTCTTCTAGGAAATTCTAATTCAGTCTTCTGATTTTATTAAAATGGCCTTTTTCTTTAAAAAATACCCCACACTATAAAAGCTCAAAACTAAAGGAGAGGCAGAAAATTGTTCTTTGTAAGGCTGCGATTTTGTTTAGCAGTGATGGTCTTTGTGTATCCAAAGATCCATCTTGACAGATTAGTAGCTGTGCGGTGTTAATTTGTGACTTTAGATTAGCAGTTTATTTATTTATTTATTAGTGGGACTTATATGCCACCCCATCTCCAAGACTGCTGCTCACAATAAAACAACAACAATAAATACTTAAAAAAGAATTAAACTAACAGTCCCAAAACACAATTACAATTACAAAATACAAAACTTAAAATCAATCCAAAAATCTAAAACCACCCCTCCCAAGGGTCACAGCCCGGATTGGTCAAATAACCAGGTCTTCAGGTCATGGCGGAAGGTGCGGAGGTCAGGGGCCAGGCAGAGCCCCAAGGGAAGTTGATTTCAGAGATCGGGGACCGCGACAGAGTAGGCACATCGTCGGGGGACCGCCAGCCGGCATTGTCCAGCCAATGGGACCCCAAGGAGTCCCTGTCTGTGACTTCGCACAGGGTGGTTAGTATTCGATGTCGAATACTACTCTACCCTTTCCACCTTGGTGGCCTGGCCTGGCCAGGCCAGGTGTGGTGGTAGTGTGTGTGTGTCAGATTTATAGGGGCTCTGCTTTTATCTATCAAGATGCATCCTACTGCTTGCATAAGACAGTGTCAGCACACCCATAGCAAACAGAACTCCGAGGCAGGATGATTCATCAAAGGATCGTTTTATTTGGAGATATCATCTTGGCACAGACTGGTGAAAACCGACTCTGAGAGTTTTCCGCAGTTTTCACCTAATAAAAAAGTGAAAGTTCCCCTTTCCCCCAAAACAATAAATCACATTGTCCAATCTAGGTGCTAGCCAGTTGCCTGATTGCTTCTCTTCTCCTCCTCCTCCTCTCTCCAGACAGCGGTTGGAATGTCCTTGGTTCACAGGAGAAACTATTTTGTTTTGACTACAAAAGCCCAGCTGTCTCTATTCCGCTCCTCCCTCTGCCTCAGCTCCAGTGTGGCAACACTGAAGGCTAAAAATTGGCCTTGGTGAGGCTAGCCTCAGGGTTGACAGACAGTACGTTTACTAAGCTCTTGCTTGATGAAGTGGATTTTATTATCTTTGGAAAATAAGGTATCATGATACTCTTGAGGTGTTAAAAAAAGGCCACAGTTATAAAAGTTAAGCTGGCTAGGGGTAGGGGTGTATTGCAAAGCAGAGTGTGCTGACCCAGAAACTGGGAGATGGTGAGTTCTAGTTCCACCTTAGGCATGAAAGCTGGCTGGGTGACTTTGGGCTTATCACTATTGACTGTGTCAGGAGCTAAGAATCAACACCACACTTTAAATTCCAGTGAAGCTAATTTATCAGTCTTTGCCTGTATCTAGTCAACTACAGGTAATCCTTGAGTTACAAATGGAATGAAGCCTGCCCATTCCATTTGTAACACGAGGATTCATGGGAGTGAATCTTTTAACTTGAACGGGATCACTCCCTCCTTTCGCCCACACATTTGCAAATTGAATGTGAGGCTTGTCAAGTGCACATGAGGTTTCAGGGTGGGGGAGGCCATGGGGGGGCCTAGTGTTGGAACAGGCCACCTGCCTAAGACCACCCAAGGCCTCCCCGACCCACTGAAATACCTCATGCTCCCCACAATTGCTTCCCCGCTCCCAACCTGCCACACCAGATCACTTAACTTTGTGAAGATCTACCAACCAATCTCTCCAGCCTCTCAGCCACGTGCGCCACTCTGCAGTTCTGTTTGGGCCTCCACAGGCCTCACCCAGCAGGTTGCCAGCCGAAATGGAGCTTCTGAGGGGCGAATCTGGCCCTCCGAGGTTCTGTTTGGCCCTCTGTAAGCCTCCCCCAGCCCGTTGCAGGCAGAAATGGAGCTCTGGGAGCCGAATCCGGGCCCAGGAAGCTCCATTTCGGCCAGCAATGCACAGGACGAATGTTGCAGAACCTCTGCGGTTGTTCATAAGATTCATAGTCAGCCTTGGAAGCCATTTTTTACTTGGAAGCTTCAAGGCTTCCACATTTAGTACCTAGGAACTTGGGAGGGGGGATTTCGTAGTGGGGTAGAAGACTAGACACAACAACATTCTTTCTCAGAGAGTCAAGGACATGTTGCCCTGCACCTGGAGGGGAATGACTGGGGGGTGGGTGGGATGACTGCAGTTGGGACGAAGAGTTGATTAGGCCATGTGTTGGACTGAGGGGTGCAAGGGATGGATCTTGGATTTCTCTTTTGGGAAGGGAAACCTGGAACTCTCAGATTCGGGTTTTCCCAGATGTGCCAATACGATAACTAATAAAATGGAACTTTGAAGAATTGTATATCTTGGAGTTTATTGGTTTTAAGTTGGTTAGTTGGAATGCTGACACTCCTCTACATTAGAGTCAACAGAATTCAAGAGACTTGGACTGCTTGTGGGAACATAATGACTCCAGACTGATTCCTCTCTTGACTCCATCTCCAGCTCAGCCTTCTCCTACAGCTGAGACCTTAAGAAATCCCCTAACTCACTATGGACCCTTAAAGTAACCATATGATGTCCATGGAGAGTCTCAATCATCCAGATCATGGCTGTCCCAAAGGTACTTTTTCCAAAAAAAAGCAACTGGATTTTCTTGTTGTTGTTTTCCCCTTGAAAACATTTCACTTCTCATCCAAGAAGCTGGGATGAAGAAATCTATGGAGATCCTCAGTCATCCAGGTTACGGTTGTCCCAAAGGTGCTTTTTCAAAAGGCAACTGGACTTTGTTTTTTTCTTGAAGACGTTTCACTTCTGACCCAAGAAGCTTCTTCCGCTCTGACAATGTTATCTGAAGAAGCTTCTTCAGTTTGAAAGGAAGAAGCTTCTTGGAGGAGAAGCGAAACATCTTCAAGAAAAAAACAAAATCCAGTTGCCTTTACAAAACAGCTCCTTGGTGACAACTTGGAAAGTTGGGAAACTTCTTGGATGAGAAGCGAAATGTTTTCAAAGGGGAAAACAACAACCCCAGGAAAGTCTGGTTGCTTTTTTGGAAAAAAGTACCTTTGGAATAATGATACAATGATGTTTTCTGAAGGTCCTGCATTACTAGGAGACTAATACCCTGTTTCCCTAAAAATACGACCTACCCTGAAAGTAAGTCCTAGCTTGATGTTTACACACATGCCCAATATAGGACCTACCCCCCAAAATAAGCCCTCCCCAAGGTCCTCCCCGAGGCCTCTTAGTTGTGGAGTGCCTCAGGGGTCGGTTCTCTCACCTCTCCTGTTTAATATCTACATGAAACCGCTGGGTGAGATCATCCGTGGTTTTGGGGTGAGGTATCATCAATATGCAGATGATACCCAGTTGTATATCTCCACCCCAGACCAGATCAGTGATGCTCTCTCGGTGATGTCCCGGTGCCTGGAGGCGGTGCAGGCCTGGATGGGGAGTAATAGGCTCAGACTCAACCCGCCAAGACTGAGTGGCTGTTCTTACCGGCATCTCGGGTTTCAGTTGATGTGCCATCTTTGGTCATGGGGGAGGTGTTACCCCGTGGATAGGGCGAGGAATCTGGGCGCCCTCCTGGATGCACAGCTCAGTTTGGAGGAGCAGGTGGGAGCTGTGGCCAGGGGCTTTTGCCCAGGTTCGCTGGTTCGCCAGCTTCAGCCTTTACCTGGACCGAGATGCTCTTCAACGGTCACTCATGCCACACGTCCAGGATCGACTACTGCAATGCTCTCTACATGGGGCTTCCCTTGCGGATTACCCGGAGGTTGCAGCTGGTGCAGAATGCGCTGCGCTGGCTGTGATGGGGGTATCCCGATACTCCCATGTTACACCCTCCTGCGCGACCTGCATTGGTTACCGGTTGCCTTCCGGGTTTCCTTCAAGGTGTTAGTAACAACTTACAAAGCCCTTAATGGCTTGGGTGCAGGGTACTTGCGGGATCGCCTCCTGCCTGCATCACAGTCCATCGCCCGGCGCTCCCATAGGAGGGGCCTTCTGGGAATACCGTCGGTCAGGCATTGTCGGCTGGCGGCTCCCAGAGCTAGGGCCTTTTCTGTGGGAGCCACCTGTGGAACCAGCTTCCTGCGGATCTGCTTGGCCCCTGATCTCCGCTCCTTTGCCGAGACTTGAAGACCTGGCTGTTTCAGCAGGCCGGCCTGGATTGACCTGGGGTGGGTAGTTTTAATTTGTTTGTTTTTTGTGATTTTATTGTTTTAACTTTTGGTAATTTGGACTTGTTTTTAGTTGTGTTACTGTATATCTTTTTGTATGTTCACGCCTGAGTCCTTTGGGAGTAGGGCGGCATACAAGTCTAAATAAATAAATAAATAAATAAATAAATAAATAAATAAATAAATAAATAAATAAAATCCCACCCATTCCAGAGTGCATAGGTAAAAATTAAGCTAGGGTGGGGATGGGGGAGAGGTGGTAGTAGGGGCTGCCCTACTACTTACCTTTGGACAGGTGTAGCCAGGCTTCGCACACCCCGACACCTGCCTCACCGGCCCATTTCTTCTGCAGCCGGCAGGGCTGGCCAGGCTTTCGTGAAGGCCTCTGCAGCTGAAAACAAACCTCTGGATCGATCCAGAGCTCTGTTATCGGCCACAGAGGCCTTCAGGAAAGCCTTGCTTGCTGCAGAAGAAGAAGTTCCTGAAGGTCTCTGACAGCGAAAAGGAGGTTGGGGGCGACACGCGCCCATGAGGTAAATCAGTGGATGACATTTCCCCCCCAAAAAATAAGACCTGGTGCCTTTTTTTGGTGGCAAACAATTATAAGACAGGGGCTTATTTTCGAGGAAACACTGTAGTAGGTTCACACTCAGGAGCTGCACTCTTCGACTTTGCACCGAGGTGAATCTGAGATCTTCGTGAGGGTGACTTGGGGACACCTATTAGTCTGGATCTTCTCCAGGACTTTGGGGCAGCTCTTGACCCAGAGGCATGAAAAGGAGAAGCGGAGAGGAAGACGTTTCCGTGGCCCTTCCTTCCCCTCTTCCTTGCTGGAGGAATATCATGCATTTTTTCTCCCCTTCAAGTGCCTGATTAAATTTGACATTTGAAAATAGAACTTTGTGCCAAAATGAGTGTGGCACTTCTGAGTATTTTAATTAAGATGTTTAATTCCCATCAAACCTTGATAGTTCTCTTCCTCCCCCCCCCACCTTCCACCATCCTGATTTTTAAGGGTGATCCATCGTCAACTTCTGAAATTTCCGAAACCTGTACTTAACCTTTAATCGTCATTCCATTTACATAGGAGTTCAAGCCTGATTAACAACTTTTTAAAGTTCAGGAGATTTTGGAGTACATGCAAGTAAGAGGGTTTTTTAAAAAAAATGAAGCCTAAGGGCCGATAATGTTACCATCTTAGCTCTTGTGAGATGTCTTAAGTAATTAGTTGGAAAGCTGAAGAACATGATATGTACTTATTATCCAGGAGTTAACAGTCATGCTGCTGTTTCAATGTGCTGCTGCTCTCCTGTGCTTGTTGTGGTTCACCGGCAGCAGGTGAGGATGGCTGAGGCCTCGGAGAGTGAGGACTCAGATGAGGGGCCTGCATGTGATGCAGGGATGGGGCCAGGACCATTACGGAGTGGAGTGCTGCCTTGGGAGATTGTGGAGGCTGGCGGCAGTGATGCAGAGGCCCCCAAGGAGCCTGCGCGCATGCAGGAAAAGAGCAGCTGCAGCAGCACGGGTGACTCAGGAGTAAGGCTGCAAGGTAATGGCCCCTCCCTTAAGGGATAAAAGCCAGCTGAGAAACTGCAGTTCTTTGCAGGAAGCAAAGAAGTTTTTGCACTTCAAGTCTTGTGGAAGTTTATTTATTATTTATTTTATTTTATTGGACTTATATGCCGCCCCATCTCGAAGACTCGGGCTGCTCACAGTTAAAACATACAATACAATAAATATTTAAAAAAGAATTAAACAATTTAAAGCCCAATAAAACCAAATTAAAATACTTAAAATTATCCCCTGGCCCTGGTGAGGTGATCACAGCCCGATTTGGTCGAACAACCAGGTCTTTAAATCACGGCAGAAGGTGCAGAGGTCAGGGGCCAGACGGAGGTCCAGAGGCAGTTCGTTCCATAAGTTTGGACAATCTTGGTTTATGTTTGAAGACTCTTTGATTTATTGTTTAGGAACTATACCTGTTGTTCTTGGCAGCCTTGCAAAAACTTGGCAAGGCTTTTCCTTATCGGATCCAACACCCAAGATCCAACAACCCTCTTACCCAGTTGGTTGTTCAGCTGCCCCAGAGCCACAAACCTTGGTCATCAATAAATGGACCTTCTTTCCAATCAGCCTCCAGCCTCCATTTTAATTCCAGCATCTTTCTCTCAGCTTGCAACGGAACCAGATGGATTTCCCTTCCAACAATGGGAACTACATTTCAGCATAATGCCTCCATAAGGATAGGAAGTTAGAGCCTTGGAGAGACCGATCGTCCAAGCCTCAGCTCCTGGTTTAGAGTACTGATAGGTTTCTTGAGCTGATCCTTTCTGCGCTGAGAGGGGCTTTCGTTACAAGTAAAGACATTATGTAGATTTTTGGATTGATTTTAAGTTTTGTATCTGGTAATTGTAATTGTGTTTTGGGACTGTTAGTTTAATTCTTTTTAAGTATTTATTGTTGTTGTTTTATTGTGAGCCTCCCCGAGTCTTCGGAGATGGGGCGGCATATAAGTCCCACTAATAAATAAATAAATAAATAAATGTATAAATGAAGTGAACATACGATAGAAGACATAGTGTGGTGGATGTAGTCTGGATTCCTAGGAGGGAGGAGCTGCGTTCCAGAGGAGCAAGAGACAACCCAGTTTAACTAATTTGTGTGGGAGAAATGGTGGCTCCTTCCTAGGATTTGTTCAGAGTATGTATTGAATAGTGCAGGTAGCCTTCTTTATGCGATCTTTGATGGCCTCTGAGCTTGGTGGCTTTCTTTACCCAACTAGGTAACATCATCAGTGCTAGAAGGAGAGTGGGGTTCGCAGAATGGAAGAGAATAAAAAGGGGAGGAGGAGAACGGTGGGTCATTGGTGGCCTCTGAGCTTGGTTGTTTTCTTGCAGATGCTAGAAGGGAGTCGGTTTTGCCCTTCCTCCCTCCATCCCTCCCTCCCATCTCACTTCTTCTCCTCTTTCTCTCCCTCCCTCCCACTCCCTCTCTTTTTCTTTCTCAGAGATACAAATGAAATATCCATCCATTGTGGTGCTACAGGGTTTCCTAACTGCCCATTCATTCCCCCCCCACCCCAGAGACTTGGGTGTCTCTTGGTCATCGTATGCCCCACATGAAGCCTAAAGCTTGGGAAGTAACTCAGAAGATTTTTGATAGCAGGTAGAATATCTCATTTAATCTAATTTTACTCATCTGTTCTCTAAGCTTTGGTGATGTCTGATTTAAAAAAAAAACCTGCAAGAGTTTGGAGACAGGAATACAAACCTTATTCTAATATTTCTGGGACAAGTAGTTTTCTACTTTATCTTTGGATAAATTGGGAATAAAAAAAGAATATAAGGGTGAGAATTTTTGACTGCTGTTTTTAAGATGACAGGAGAAAAAAGGTACAGTCGGCATTTTCTGTCTTCTACTCCTTCCAAATTTCCTTTCCTTTGCAAACTTGCCAAAACATCACACACATGATTTTCTTTCAAACCTAGCTACTGTCTATGTATGTGAATCAGTGGGCCTGCTTGTCAGTGGGCGATGGCACTAAGAATTGACTTTGGAAGGCTTTTAAAAAATATTGCAATGTATTTAACGATCGGCTGTTTTTTTAAAACCAACGTGGAATGGATTATTTCCATATTCTACATCTTGGAGGAAAATGGTTGATATTTTTATGTTATTTTATTTTATTATTATTTTATTTATTTTTTAAAAATTGTATTTTATTTTATTATTTCATGTCATGTCACGTCACTTCACATCATTTTATTTTTCTTTTATTTTTTTAAATTTAATTTAATTTATTATTTTTTCATCGGCCCATCTTCTCTGTCAGGCGACTGCAGTCTAGCTACCGCGTTTTCCTCCTGTCTCAAGTTTGTCCAATTGCTGACCTTTTATTCTGTTCGCTAAACGGATTGATGTGGACAGCTGATGGGGAAAAAATCAAAAGTAAACAGCAACGATATTAATTTTCACCAACCTTCCAAGGCCTGCTTGTCCTGCCTTGCTTTAGGGATTGGTTAGCTAGTCACTGTTAAAACACTAAATGGAAAATATCAGCAAGATATCAATGCTGCCTACCCTAGAGTTAAAAGGTAAAGAAGATTTGGAGTATTATGCGGTTTGGGAAAATGGGTATAAGTGGATGGACAATAGGAATAAAAATTGTAGAGATAAGAAGGTATTGAAATGTATACCAGTAGTTAGAAATGTGTGCAAATGTGTATTTGTACCAAAGATGCCTCAGTACTGTTAAAGATGTTTGAGATGTGTAAAGAAAAAAATGTAATAAAAATATATTAAAAAAAAGACACCAATGCTGTCCACTATGGTATCCTTCTGGGC
The DNA here is from genome assembly GCA_009733165.1 of Naja naja. Classification (NCBI taxonomy): domain Eukaryota; kingdom Metazoa; phylum Chordata; class Lepidosauria; order Squamata; family Elapidae; genus Naja; species Naja naja. The sequence continues at coordinate 49,818,083 of CM019154.1, forward strand.
CAGCTGTGGAGTTTAGGGTGGATGGCACTGTCCAGCCAATCCTCAACTTATAGCGATTTGTTTAAGTGACCATTCAAATTTACAATGTGGCGCAATGGTTAAAATGCAGTATTTCAGACTACTTCTGCTGACTGCCAGCTGCCTGCAATTTGCCAGATCGAATCCCACCAGGCTCAAGGTTGACTCAGCCTTCCATCCTTCCGAGGTGGGTAAAATGGGAACCCAGATTGCTGGGGGTCAGTAGGCTGATTTTGTAAACTGTTTAGAGAGGGCTGTAAAGCACTGTGAAGCAGTGTATAAGTCTAAGGGCTACCGTTATTTTTCATACTTAACATCGTTGCAGAATCCCAGTGGTCACGTGATCAAAATTTGGACGTTCGGCAACTCGTATTTACGATGGTTGCCATGTCCCAGGGTCGCGTGATCTCCTTTTACAACCGTCTGACGAGCCGCATCAATGGGGGAAGGCAGATTCACTTAACAACTGTGTGGCTAACTTAACAACTGCAGCGATTCACTGAACAACCGTGGCGAGAAAAAGTTGTAACCTGGGGCTGAACTCACTTAACAACCATTAGTTGTGGTCATAGATCAAGGACTATCTGTACTATTTTTCGGGATTCACCAAAGGGGATCACGTGACTCTCAGGGACGTTGCAACCGTCATAAGTATGAGTCAGTTGCCAAACATCTGAATTTTGATCACACGACTATGGGAATGCGGCGACGGTCATGAGAAAAACGGTCCTCAGTGTCATTGTAACTTCGAACGGTCACTATGCGAATGATCGTACATCGAGGACTACGTATTCTAGCACAGGGGTCGCCAACCTTTTGGACCTCAGGGACCACCAAGCTCATAATTTTAATTCCCGTGGACCAGAGACCCTGGGAAAATCCCCCAAAAGAGTCTGCAGAAAATCCTCCATCCCGTTTTCCTACCGATCGATCGTTCTTTATTTGGGATCACAGAATACCGTCTCCAGATCCATTCTCAGTGGGAGAGAGAGACAGAGACAGAGAGAGAGAGGAGAGACTTTTGGCTTCATGCAAGGAAAGCAGCAGAAGCAGCAGAAGCCTTTCTTTCTCTCCCCCAAACTCTGCCAGAAATGAGTCTTTGTGAGACTTGTTGTGCCGGCACAGCCTCTTGGAGCAGGAGGCCTTGCAGGGTCCCAAAGACTCATGCCTGGTGGAGTTTGGGGGAGAGAAAGAAAGACTTTTGCTGCTTTCCTTGCGTGCAGCCAAAAGCAGAAGAAGAAAGGAGCAGAAAGAAGCAGCCCGGTGGCCAGGCCAGGCGCGTGAGGTGAGTGGGGCAAGTTCCCCCCCTGCTCTTTCCCCCCTCCCCTCACTACCTCGTGTGTTCGCAATGCAAGTGACGCAAGCCTTGTGTTCCTGCCGGCCATGTGAGTGGCGCAGCCTTGTGTTCCCGCACAGCCTAGATTAATTGCTTTGGGGGGGGGGACATTTCTCTGAGGACCACCAACATTTTCTCACGGACCACCAGTGGTCCCTGGCCCACTGGTTGGCGACCACTGCCCTAGCAGTTGTACTATTAAAGGAATACCGCAGAATTTCACAGAGTGGAAAATGTCGGGTTTTGCCAATTGCAAGCCTCATTCCTGCCTCCCACTTATGCAACGGCTGCAAATGTTGGTAGCTCTATGCAAATCAAGCAATTAGTGTTGACGATGAATAGCGTGGAGCCAGTCTAGATATTCCTGCCATTAGCCAAGTACCTCTTCCTTCGAAGTTTGTTTGTCTGCTGAAAAACTCTTCTTTTGTCCTTGCATGGTAATAAGCTCTGAACAGATGATGGCACTTGAGGATTAGACAATAATAATAACAATAATCATAAAAATGCTAGAGCTGTTAAACTGAATTCTTTGGAAATGTTTAAGAGACAATTGGTAGGACAAAACGGTAGGCAAGAAGCTATTTGTCTGTCTATAGACGTCTGAGGTAACCCAAAGCTCTTTTTTTTTTCCAATAAGAAAAACTGCCTGGAGAGGTTTTTGGAAGGCCTGTTGCATTGGAGGAATTAGGGCAGAATAACAGAAGTGGAAGGGACCTTTGAGATCTTCCAGTCTAACCCTTTGCTAAAGCAGGAGACCCTATACTGTTTCAGACAAATTGTTCTCCAAACTCTTCTTAAAAGCTTCCAGTGTTGGAGAATTCACAACTTCTGGAAGCAAGTTGTTCCACTGGTTAATTGTTCTCACCGCCCGGAAATTTCTCCTTTGTTCTAGGTTGCGCCTCTTGTCTGGACAGGTTGTATATGCAGGACTTCTGAATAATAATAATAATAATAATAATAATAATAATAATAATAATTTATTTATTTATTTATTTATTTATTTATTTATATATTTATATATATATATTTGAACTTGTATGCCACCCCCTCTCCGAAGACTAGGTGGCTCACAACTAAAATACAGAACAATAAATACTTAAAAAACCATTAAACTAAATTACAAGCCCAAATATTAAAACAATAGGATAAAACAAATTAAAAGGTCCATCCCACCCTCAAAGAGGGGTCACAGCTCGGGTTGGTCAAATAACCAGGTCTTTAACTCATGGCGGAAGGTGTAATAATAATAATTTATTAGACTTGTACGCCGCCCTTCTCCCTAAGGACTCAGAATAAAGAAACTAGGTTTGTTATGGAGCAGAACAGTAAACAACAGTCTAATCAAAGTCCCAGCAAGAACACCTCCACCATCCTTGACAACTTAAGTCACTTGGATATAAAACAAAGAGGCAGTCCCATTCTCTTCTAGCACTGATGATGTTACCTTGTTGGGTCATGAAGTGTCTGCAAGAAAACCACCAAGATCAGAGAGCACCCAGGACCCCACAGTTCTCCCCCTCCCCCTCCCCCTCCTCCTCCCCCTCCCCCCTCCTCCTCCTTGTTTTCTTGCAGACATTTCATTACACTACAACTAGGTAGTATCAGTGCTAGAAGGGGTTGGGATGTGCAGGGAGGAGGAGGGAGTAGACTCTGGGATCCTTGGTGCTCTCTCTACTACTACTATAACTAGCCCCTTGTATAGCTCGTTGCAGTAATCCAGGTGTCCATGCCATTTTTCCTCCTCCTCCTCCTCCTCCTCCTCCTCCTCCTCCTCCTCCTCCTCCTCCCCCCCCCCAAAACTCCACTCCCTTCTAACACAGATGATGCTACCTAGTTGGATCACAAAGACTGCAAGAAAACAACCCAGGTTAGAAAAGCACCAAGGAGCCCACAGGCCCATGTTTAACTATGACATAAATGTAGTAGCATGCTGTCAGAATACACGATTTGATTGTTGGGGCTTCCTGGCCTATTTCAGATCTACCATCCCTGCCTTAACCTCTAACCAGCCTAGAAGCATCGGTTGCACAGGAAGAGTACCTGAAAATGGAGGGGAAAGAGGCCAGGATTACTTTGCAAGGCTTGTTTCTGGCTTGTTTAATAAATCATGGCTGCTACAAATGTGGATTAGTATGAACACAACTGTTGGCTTGCCACTCAAGGGATGAATTGCTGGAGGGCAGAGAAGGGGAGGACTTTCTTGTTTTTTTCCCCAGGCTTTGAAAGTGTGGTGGAGTGGAGCATTTCCTGCTGATCTTCCTTTGTTCTGTTCTATGTGCAACACTATAAATTATGTAAAAACTGAGATATTCTATGCGCTAAGATTTCATTTTTGAAAAAAAAATTACTTTATTTTATTATTTATATTTTTTTGCAGGGCTGATAACGCCACAGCGGTCAGAACCAGCTCTGAGCATCATGTACAGTTTACACCTTTTGTAAAGTTGGGATAAAAACATACAAACCCAAAATACACACGCCTCGTTTAATATTTGTTTTCATGCTGATTTCTCCCCCCCCCCCTTGTAGTGTCTTACAATAACAGAGGAATAGCAAATAATAAATGGGAAGGAACAAGGGGTGGCTATTCTTATCAATCATTCACATGGCACTCCTAATGTGCAAGAAAGCTTTTGTTTTCTCATGTTGATTTCTTCCATCCTCAATTTTTTTTAAAGAAATAACAATAACAAGAGTTGGAAGGGACCTTGGGAGGCCTTCTAGTCCAACCCCCTGCTCATGCAGGAGACCCTGTACCATTTCATACAAACAGCTGTCCAATCTCTTCTTAAAACCTCCAGTGATGGGGAAGGAAGGAAGGAAGGAAGGAAGGAAGGAAGGAAGGAAGGAAGGAAGGAAGGAAGGAAGGAAGGAATAACAGTTGCAAGATCTTAAAGGTCTTCTAGTTCAGCCCCCCTGCTCAAGCAGGAAATCCTACATTATTTCAGAGAAATGACCGTCTCTTCTTGAAAACCTTCTGTGCTGGAGCACCCACAACTTCTGGTGGCAAGGAGTTCCGCTGATTAATTGTTCTCACTGGCAGAAGTTGTAGGCTGGATCTCCCTGTAATGATCTTCCATTAGTTACTTCTTACCCTGCCCTCCGGTGCTCTGGAGAATAGATTAACCTTTTGCTGTGTGACAACCTGTCAGATATTGGAAGACTGTTTATGCCACTCTTAATCCTCTTCCCCTAATCCACTTCCTCCTTCTTCTTCCTCCCTCTCTCCCTTCCTCCTTCTCCTCTTTCTCTTCCTCTTTCTCTTCTTCCCTTCCTCCTTCCCTCCCTCCCTTTCTCCTTTCCTTCCTCCTCCTCCTCTTCTCCATCCTTCCTTTGTTCCTTCCTTCCTTCGATCCATCTTCCTTCCTTCCTTCCTTCCTTCCTTCCTTCCTTCCTTCCTTCCTTCCTTCCTTCCTTCCTTCCTTCCTCCTCCCTCCTCCCTCCCTCCCTCCTCCCTCCCTCCCTCCCTTCTTTCCTTCCCTAAAAAAAAGAATGTTCTGCCAGGGATTGGTTGACTTAGATGTCCAACCTGTGACTTATTTCCAGAAGTTGAATACAGTTACTGCTTAATGGATGCTATTTCATCATGCTGATATCATAAATCAACAATAAAAGGTACGACTTGGAAATCGCGCACCTTCTAACCGCAACCGATGGGATGGTTTGAAGGTGCTCTGATACCTGTCTTGGCCAGAACTGCACCCTCATCTCTTGTCCTTGTCCAAATTTGTTTAGGGTCCATGTCCAACCCATTAGGGTTTCACGCGCCGATGGCCGTATTCGACCTTTTTTGCACAGAAAGTCAGAAGTCTTTGTTATAAATGGACAGGGCCCTACAGATTTTAACACCCCTCATAAATCTTCTTCTTTATGCATTGGATTAAGGTCGGGAAGGATTTTGATGGATGGCTTTGCCACGAATAATTAAACCTTGCAGGAGCCAATTCTCCTATCTCTTCTCCATCCCAAGGAAATAGGTCTAATCTCTACAGCGAGTAACAAACAAATGGGTTTGCGTAGTTGCAGACACCCAGCCTCTGCCTTTTACCCATCAAGTCCCAATAAGAATATAACAGATAACAGATAATCAGAGTTGGAAGGGACCTTGTAGGTCATCTAGTCCAACCCCCCGCCCAAGCAAGAGACCCTACACCATTTCTGACAGATGGGAGTCCAATCTCTTCTTGAAAGTCTCAAGTGATGACGCTCCCACAACTTCCAAGGGCAACTTCTGTTCCATGGGTTGATTGTTCTCACTGTCAGAAAATTCCTCCTTATTTCCAGGTTGAATCTCTCCTTGTTCAGTTTCCATCCATTATTCCTTGTCTGGCCTTCAGATGCCTTGGAAAATAGCTGGACCCTTTCCTCTCTGTGGCAGCCCCTCAAATACTGGAAGACTGCTATCCTGTCTCCCCTGGTTCTTCTCTTCCCTAGACTAGCCAGGCCCAGTTCCTGCAACCGTTCTTCGTATGTTTTAGCCTCCAGTCCCCTCATCATCCTGGTTGCTCTTCTCTGCACTCTTTCTAGAGTCTCAACATCTTTTTTTATAGTGTGGTGACCAAAACTGGATGCAGGATTCTAGGCGTGGCCTTATATGAATGGAGCACAGCTGTTCTTTGACCTGCGGCCACAATTTGTGTGGCTAAACAGGACTCTTGTTTAAGTGAAGTTGCCCCATTTGGCAACCTTTCTTGTAGTTGTTAAGGGAGTCACTGCAGGTGTGAAGTTAAGAACACGGTTGCAAAGTGAATCTGGCTTCCCCATTGGCCTTGCTGGTCAGAAGGTCGCAAAACGGGATTACGTGACCTCTGGACACGGCGACCATCATCCCTATAAGTCAGTTGCCAAGTGCCTGAATTTTGATCACGTTTCCACAGGGATGGGATGGGATAGGATATTGCTGGAAGGGACCTTGGAGCAGAGGTGGTATTCAGCAGGTTCTGACCAGTTCTGGAGAACCGGTAGCGGAAATGTTGGGTAGTTCAGAAAACCGGCCAATCCCGCCTCTGACTGGCCCCGCCAACCCCATCTCTTCTCTGCCTCCCATTGAGTCCCAGCTGATTGGCTGGGTCTTCTTTGGTTGCCCTGCACAGGAGAACGGAGCTGGAAAGCAGGTTAGGGGGGGGAGGGAAGGGGGATTTTGCAGTATATCCTTCCCCTGCCACGCCCACCAAGCCCTGCCCACAGAACCGGTAGTAAAAAAATTGGAATACCACCACTGCCTTGGGGGTCTCCTAATCCGACCCCCTGCTCAAGCAGGAGAATACTATTTCAGACAAGTGGCTGCCCAGTCTCTTCTTGAAAACCTCCAGGGATGAAGCAGCCACAGCTTCTGGTGGCCAGCTGTTCCACTGGTTAATTGTCCTGTTAGGAAGTTTCTCCTTAATTCCAGGTTGCTTCTCTCCTTGATGAGTTTCCATCCGTTGTTTCTTGTCCTGCCTTCTGGGGCTTTGGAGAATAAGTTGACCCCCCTCTTCTTTGGGGCAGCCCCTCAAATATTGGAAGGCTGCTATCATGTCACCCTTAATTCTTCTTTTCATTGAACTACACACCCCCAGTTCCTGCAACCCTTCTTCCTATGTTTTAGTCTCCAGGCCTTTGAATATCTTAGTTGCTCTTCTCTGCACCTTTTCCAAAGTCTCAACCTCTTTTTTTAATGGGGCGACCAAAACTGGATGCAATATTCCAGGCGTGGCCTTACTAAGACTTTATAAAGCGGTACTAATACGTCACGGGGTTTTGATTCTACGCCTCTGTTAATACAACAAAGGATGTTTTAGTTTTATTTGGGGGGATGCTGCAATGGTTGTACATATGAAAAATTTTGGGCAGCATTGTGATTGTGAGGATTATCTATATAGCCAGCCTTGGGCAGCCACTTCTTGGAGCAAACAGGGCAGATTTAGAAAGTGTAAATATATCTAGATTGTGTGTACACCGTGAAGGATCTTAGCTTGCAATGGGTCTCTGCCGAAGCATCATGTGTATATAGCTTTGCTTGATGTTCTCTTTGTGTCCTTTGGTCTCCTGAACCTGGATTTTATTTACAGCTTTCCTGCCTTCCAATCCTTTCTGAATTTTATATTTTGATTAGATGTGAAATAATAAACAACCATAAAAAGGGAGATAAGAAAAGATGAAAAATATTCGATGAATAAACAAGGGGTTGAAAAATACAACGGAGGTGCTAGTTTCTCCATATCACTAGGTCGCCGGTAATGGCTGAATATATTACATTGCTTTACAAGGCTAAAAAAAAAAAATCTGTATTAAGCTCTTAAAATGAGCAGGATTATCAAGAAATAGGGCCAGCGTGCTAAAACTCACAGGGGAGATCTATAAGCTATAATAATTTCAATTCAGGTTACTAAGAACCTGTTCTGATTCGGATATCCTGTAAAATTGAATTTAGATAGATAACACTATATTTGCAGCGTGGTATAAATCCATCGCTCCTTGGATGAGAAGGGAAAAAAACCTCCAAGTCCAGTAGCTTGTTGAAAAAGCCCCTTTGGGATTTAATTCATCTCTCCTTGGCAATGTCCGATGTAGACTTTGTGTAAACTTTTGGTGGCACGTTCCTTTCCGGAGAGGTGCAACAAATAGGTAAGACGCCGAGCAAAGCAAACCACAAACATATTTCTTTTTCCTTAGATGAATTAGAAGAATAAAAATAGCGACCTCTTTGCCGTGAATAAATCTGAGATATTTATGGATAGAAACCGGGTTATTGCTATTTAATTGCATTGCTTCTCTTAAACAAAAACAACAACAAGCGATATTCTCAGTTTTGTCTGATGAGCAGCGTAATTATTTTGGCCTGGTTGTTTCCTGTTAATTTGTTTAAATAAGAGTCGCTCTTCACTGTTCTGTTCCACTTGGTACTGTCAGGGCTGTTCTATTAGGTTAGGCGGTTTCCTCGCTGGGTGAAATATAATTAGCATTAATTCCTCCAGGTTCTTAGGAGACTGAGGTGTTGTTAGCGCCTTAATGTGCCTTAATCACAAACAACTCCTCCTCCTCCTCCTCCTCCTCCTCCTCCTCCTCCTCCTCCTCCACTACTACTACTTCTACTTCTACTTCTTCCTCTACTTCTTCCTCTACTTCTTCCTCTTCCTCTCCTCCTCCTTCCCCTTCTCCTCCCCCCTCCATGATTCCCATAATAAATGCAGCTGACTGTCAGTCAGTAGCTTATTTTGAAAACAAGCCCTTCTATGTATAAGTACTCCTTAAGTTATGACCACAATTGGTATAATACGGGCAGTCCTCGATTATTTCCGACCGTAATCGAGCCCAACGTTTCTGTTGCTAAGTGAGACAGTTGTAAAGGGAGCTTTGCCCCATTTTACGACGTTTCTTGACCCAATTGTTAAGCGAATCCCTACAGTTGATAAGCTAGTAGCCCGGTCGTTAAGTGAATCCTGCTTCCCCGTTGACTTGGCTCGTCAGAAGGTTGGAAAAGGGGCTCATGTGACCTTGGGACACAGCGATGGTCATAAGTATGAATCAGTTGCCAAGCCACTGAATTTTGATCACGTGATCATGGGGATGGATACAAAGGTTGTAACTGTGAAAAGTGGTCATAAGTCCCTTTTTTCAGTGCTGATTGTAACTTTGAACAATCACTAAATGAACTGTTGTATGTTGAGGACTACCTTATTAGGTTTATTCAAAGACAGTTAAAATAAAACCACCAAAATATTTTTTTTAAAAAAGGACAAAAGGAAAAAAAAAGCACCCTATTATTTTTTTGTGTGTCAAAAAATATACTTTTTTCCTGAACAATATTTCCTTTCTTTTAATAGGTCACGGGTTTTAACGTTATTTTTACACACTTTGTCATTACTATTTTATGCAAATGTCTGTTTTAATTCAATTTATTCCAACAAAATGGGCGGCATACAAGTCTAATTAATAAATAAATATGAATACAGCAAATACAGAGTAATAGAACCCAAAGAAGAGCTGTTTCCATCATTTTTACAAGTGGGAAGGGGTCTTGAGATGAAAAGCTTCAAGAAACTCTGTGCCAGAGGTCAGATATCCACAGAAGCAAGTAGTTAAGGATCTCTAGAAAGAAATTTGTAAAGATTGTCCCAGAAAACATAACCATGCTGATTTTTTGGGTAGATTTTTAAAAATGTTTCCTGGGATAACCTCTTAAATTTCCCACTGAGTTTCTTCTTCAGAGCGATTCAATCCAAGCTAGCCCTAACTTCTGAGAACTTTTCTGTTTTCTTCAAAAATTACAGCTTCTCATGGCAAGAATTTACCACCTTTGTTAACTTTTCAGCCCAAAAACACCTCCATCTTTCAGCCGAACCACATTCCTGTTCAGTTATTCATAAAGCCTTTCAGGGTTTTCCTCAGGATGAAATTCTCTCCCCCCCCTTTTTTTTTCTTCCTTCCAGATGCTGCTGACAGAATACCTGGACATGAAAAACACACGGGCCTCTTCAGAGCCTTCAGCTCAGCTGAGCTATGCCAGCTCCGGGAGGGAGTTTGCGGCATTTTTTGCAAAAAAGAAACCTCAAAGGCCCAAGACCTCTTTGTTCAAGTATGTGCAGCTCTTATCTTTTTTTCACCCCCAAGTTGTGTTTTGTGTGGAAAATAGTCAGTGGTGGGTTTCCAAATTTTTTCTTACTGGTTGTATGAGCAGTCCTATGCAGAGGTGGTATTCAGCAGGTTCTGACCGGTTCTGGAGAACTGGTAGCGGAAATTTTGAGTAGTTCGAAGAACCGGTAGTGGATATTTTGAGTAGTTCAGAGAACTGTTAACAGATATTTTGAGTAGTTCTGAGAACCGGTAGCGAATATTTTGAGTAGTTCAGAGAACCGGTAGCGGATATTTTGAGTAGTTCAGAGAACTGGTAGCAGATATTTTGAGTAGTTCAGAGAACCGGTAGTAGATATTTTGAGTAGTTCAGAGAACCGGTAGCGGATATTTTTGAGTAGTTCAGAGAACCGGTAGTAGATATTTTGAATAGTTCAGAGAATCGGTAGTGGATATTTTGAGTAGTTCAGAGAACCGGTAGTAGATATTTTAAGTAGTTCAGAGAACCAGTAGCAGATATTTTGAGTAGTTCAGAGAACCAGTAGCAGATATTTTGAGTAGTTCAGAGAACCGGTAGTAGATATTTTGAGTAGTTCGGAGAACCGCTAACAGATATTTTGAGTAGTTCTGAGAACCGGTAGCGAATATTTTGAATAGTTCAGAGAATCGGTAGTGGATATTTTGAGTAGTTCAGAGAACCAGTAGCAGATATTTTGAGTAGTTCAGAGAACTGGTAGCGGATATTTTGAGTAGTTCAGAGAACCGGTAGTAGATATTTTGAGTAGTTCGGAGAAGTGGTAGTGGAAATTTTGAATAGTTCTGAGAACCGGTAGCAGATATTTTGAGTAGTTCGGAGAACCAGTAGTGGAAATTTTGAGTAGTTTGGAGAACCGGCAAACGCCATCTCTGGCTTGCCTCGCCCCATTCTATTCTCTGCCTCCCATTGAGTCCCAGCTGATCGGCTGGGTCTTCTTTGGTTGCCCTGCACAGGAGAACGAAGCTGGAAAGCAGGTTAGCGGGGTGGGGAGGGAATGGGATTTTGTAGTAACCTTCCCCTGCCACGTCCACCAAGCCACACCACACCCACCAAGCCATGCCCACAGAACCGGTAGTAAAAACATTTGAATCCCACCACTGGTCCTACACCTCCGTGCTTTGCACAGGGCTCAAAGACCAACCTCTCTCCCAACGTTGATGAGTGAGCTGAGCTGCTTTTTAGCTCAGCTGAGGCGTGGCAATCCACTTTGCCGCATGAATCAGCTGAGCTAAAAAACAAGGGCATATAGGAGAGGTAACAGCAGGGGCGGGGGGGGGCAGTCAAAGATGGTATTTGCCAGTTCTGCAAACTAGTCAAAATTTCCGCTACTGGTACGCCAGAACTGGTCTGAACCAGCCAGTGGTGTGTTTCAAATGTTTTTACCACTGGTTCAGTGGGCGTGGCTGGGTGGGCACGCTTTGCGCGCTCACCAAGTGTGCACTTTGCAGAGCCGCAGAGATGTTTTGAGTCCCCTCCTGCAATCCTGCACTCTCCCTGATGCTTCAGCCGCTGCCGCGTGGCAATTGCTATGCCATGCAAAGCAGCTGCGCTTCAAAAACAGGACATAAAGGTTAGTATGGGAGCCCCGGTGGGCCAAACTAGGCTGTTAAATGCCTAGCACTTAACTCCAGCTGCCTGCAATTAGTGCAGGCTCAAATCCCACCAGGCTCCAGGTTGACTCAGCCTTCCATCCTCTCGGGGCAGGTAAACTGAGGACCCAAGATTGATGGGGGCAATAAACTGACTTTGTAAAAATGCCTCTTAGTAATAAGCAGGCATATACAATGGAAGGAAGGCTATTGCTGAGCGCATTGGGTTGTATCCCAAAAAATTGTAAGCTGCCCTGAGTCTTCGGAGAAGGGCGGGATATAAATATGAATTTAAACACAGAGCGACTGTGTTCTGTTTTCTTCTATTCTACTCCTATTCTATTCTATTCTATTACATTCTATTCTATGTTACATTCTATTCTATATTACATTCTATTCTGTGCTATATTACATTCTATTTTATATTACATTCTTCTACTACTACTACTACTATTATTATTATTATTATTATTATTATTATTATTATTATTATTATTATTTAGACTTGTATGCTGCCCTTCTCCCTAAGGACTCAGGGTGGCGAACATATAAAAAGAGAATACAATTACAATAAAAAATATTAAACAGCTACAAGTCTATAAATAACTGAAAGTTAAATTAAAACAATTTAAAATTACAGTAATTAAAACAATGCAATTAAAACAACCCACCCCGGGTCAATCCAGGCCGGCCTGCTGAAACAGCCAAGTCTATTCTACTCTACTCTCTCTTTTCTATATTCTATTCTATTCTATTCTATTCTATTCTATTCTACTCTATTCTACTCTATTCTACTCTATTCTACTCTATTCCTATTCCATTCCTATTCTATTCCTACTCTATTCTTATTCTACTCTGTTCTACTCTGTTCTACTCTACTCTACTCTACTCTATTCCCTATTCGACTCTATTTGACTCTATTCCTATCCTATCCTATCCTATCCTATCCTATCCTATCCTATCCTATCCTATCCTATCCTATCCTTAACTGGCAGCTGTAGAGAGCATTCTGTGCTTGCAAGCAATGTGCCATGACGGGCCATGTTTCATTGCAGGTTTGAGTCATCTTCCCATGCCATCAGTATGAGCACTTACCTGCAGGAGCAGAGGAGGGAACTTTACAGCCGGAGCGGGGAGCTGCAAGGTAGGTGTGATAATTAATCACTTTGTAGGCATGACAACAACAAGAGACACGTGAACCATATAAAAGCTGTTTATTGAGGAGATAGGAGACATCTTCCATAAAAATACATGACAGTTATATACAATTTCAGAAGATCGGCCTTGTTATCCTCATCCTATTGGCTGAATTCTGGGTGGGCAAGGGTCTTTTCCTGTAACTTTCATCCCAGCTGTTTATCCATTTGCAATACTCTCCATCCCTGTTGGCATAATCTCCATCCTGTTTGGCAGCTATTGCTATCGTCAGCATTGTTAATTTTAGCATGGCAACGGTCAGTCTGACCTGCCAGCTATCTTTAACCAGAATGTGCAAAAACAATCTTGTTATTGTAAATATAGAGAACATTCTTACACAATGTCTTACTTAATATTCCAGTAATATTCCAGTAAAATGTCTTCGGTTACTTGAAGGCTAAAAATGGCATTACCCAGGCTCTCTATATTTTTACAGGAATACTTCTGACATATCACAGTAGGACAGGTTATTATCAATAAACACCAATCAGAAATGTCCCACGAGAGGATTGGGATTCAGTTGTTGGTAAAGGAAGCCAAAATAAACCCGGATGACAAGTTTGGAACAATGGTTAATATGTCGACCAGTTAATATGTCGATCGTGTTTGGTGCACTGAACACGGAAGCCGACGGGTTTCATGGATATTAGTCTTTTGAAGTGCCAATTTTGAAGGCAAAGTAAGGACGCTTGTTTTGATGGGAGAGAATGTCTGTAGCTCAGGGTTGAACTGTGAGGATCCTTGGTGCCCCCTGAGCTTGGTGGTGTTCTTGTGGACGTTTCATGACCCAACTGGATATCATCATCAGTGCTAGGAGGGAGAGGGGTTTGTGGAGGGGAGAAGAAGGAGAAAAAAGAGAAGGAAAAGGAAGAAGGGAAGCAGGAGGAGGAGGAGGAGATGGTGCCCTCTGAGTTGGGTGATATTCTTGTATGTCAACTCTCAAAGCATGCCTGTTTCTGAGTTGCCATAAGTGGGGGTGGGGAACCAGAAGTACATTCCACAGTTATCTTACAAAGATTGTAGCTAGGCTACCGGATCTTCTGCCCGTGAAAATCCTTCATTGGAGAGTGTGATTGATGACACCCAGCCTGTGAACGTGCTTTGTTGGAGAATCTGATGTATGACACACCCGGGGGGGGGGGAGAGGAGAAACAGGGTCACAGGTGACCATGAATTACGTGTGGGCTTCAACTGGGATGACGCTGACATGTTGCTCCTAATAAATCTTTTGGATTCTTTTGAAGCTTGGCTTTTGAGGTTCATGATTTAATTAGGGCAATCGCCCAGAACCCTGACAGCGTAGACATTTCATTACCAAACTAGGTAACATCATCAATGCTAGAAGGGAGAGGGGTTTGTGGAGGGGAGGGAAGGAGAAGGGGAGGAGGAAGAGGAGGAAGGGAAGCATGAGGAGGAGGAGACAGTGGGATCCTTGGTTCCCCTCTGAGTTTGGTGATATTCTTGTAGACGTTTCATTACCAAACTAGGTATCATCATCGGTGCTAGAAGGACGAGGGGTTTGTAGAGTGGAGGAGAAGAAGAAAGAGGAGAAGGAAAAGGAGAAGGAAATGTCATGCCCCTGGTGGAGATTGACTCTGAGGGAGAGGAGGAACAGCCGACAGAGGGTGGAAGTGTGGCTCCGGAGGTTGTGGAGGAGGCTGGGGAAGGGCAGAGGCCAGCTGAGCAGTCAGAGGAGGACCCAGGCCCATCCCCTCTCCATCCTAGGGCATGCAGGGAGGAGAGGATAAGGGAGAGACGTGGTCTCCTCGGGAGGAGAGGGCCTTGATCCTCTTCATGGGCTGCAGGTGTGACCACTGAATAAGAGTTTGGACCTGCGTACTGGCAAATGCTAGAAACAAAGCGTGTTTTATTTTGGGCTGAAGTTATCTTGGTTGGCGTCCTTCCAACAGACTGTGCCTTGTTACCTCCTTGAATTTGGTAATTACTTATCCTGTTCCGTTGTGGAAATTTCATCACTGTAGTTTGTTTGGTTTTTTATTTCACCTCTATCTGCTCATTAAGTTCCGACTGTATTGCTTTCTTTTGAAGACTATTTTTTGAATATGTTTTATCTCCAACTGAGTATTATTGAACAGTGGGGCCAAGTTGGAGGCATTAAAGGACATTTATTTACATTTTGGATTTTGTTACCTTTGTGTTACACCCTGGGTCATCACAGGAAAAAAAAATATGAGGAGGAGGAGACTGTGAGATCCCTGATGCCCTCTAAGCTTGGTTGTTTTCTTGCAGACCTTTCATTACCAAACTAGATAACATCATCAGTGCTAGAAGGGAATGAGGTTGGTTCTCTTAATAGTCCAGGAAGGATGAGCAGAAGTAGGAAACAGAACTATTTTTTTTAAAGAAAAATACTTCATTAAACAAATTTATACGAATAAAATAAAACCAAACGTTCCGCTTGTTGCAACGTAAGCAAGACGGTGTTCACTCAATCTGACATCTCTCAAATTATGTAATTTATTTATTTATTTATTTATTTATTTATTTATTTATTTATTTATTTATTTATTTATTTGACTTGTATGCCGCCCCCTCTCCAAAAGGACTCGGGGCGGCTCACAGCTAAAACACAACAATAAATAAGTTACCTAAAAATGAATTAAACAAAATACAAGTCAAATAGAATTTAAAACCCCAAAGTTAAAATAATCAAGCCCCCCCCCCAGGAGGTCAACACAGCCCGGACTGCGCAAATAACTAGGTCCTTAAATCGTGGCGAAAGGTGCAGAGATTGGGGGCCAGCCGGAGCTCCGGCGGACGCTGATTCCATAGAGTGGGAGCCGCCACAGAATAGGCCCTCCCCCGGGTTGCCACCAAGCGACATTGAGTGCAGGACGGCACCCGAGGAGCCCCGTCTGTCTTCGTACAGGACGATTGGCATTCGATGCTGGCGGGAGTCGTTCTCGTAGATACCCCAGACCCATGCCACGTAGGACTTTGAATGTTAGCACCAGAACCTTGAATCTCACCCAGGGGACGACCGGTAGCCAATGCAGGTCATGCATGAGGGGTGTAATATGGGAGTATCGGGAGGCTCCCATCACTACCCGCGCGGCCGCATTCTGCACTAGTTGGAGCCTCCGAGTGGTACGCAAGGGCAGTCCTAGTTAGAGAGCGTTACAGTAGTCGAGTCGGGAAATAACGAGTGCCTGAGTGATCGTGCGCAGGGCATCTTGATCCAGGTATGGGTGCAACTGGCGAACCAGCCGGATCTGGGCAAAGGCCTCCCTGGCCACGGCCCCCACTGCTCCTCCAATTTGAGCCGTGGGTCCAGGAGGACCCCCAGATTCCGTGCCCTGTCCACGGGGGGCAACACCTCCTCCCCCATAACCAAAGAGGGAACCTCGAAGCTGGACTGAGATGTCGGTATGCACAATGTAGATTGTATGTATGTATGTATATATGTATGTAGTAAATTATGTACGCTTATTCCTTTAACATATAACACAAAGTTTCATCTAATTATACAAACATAGTTGCATGTAATGTTACTAATTTCCATCATACCTTTTGATTTGACTTTGTTTTGTCCTTTTCATGTCTACCTTCCAACCAACTATATACCAAAAATTCTGGGAAACAGAACTATTTTGATTGTCTTGCTTGTTTGAGGCGGAGCACAGATATTTATGGTTGCTTCTTCTCCACAGTCTGGAATTAACTATGAACTCGTTTAACAAACCATTCCTAAATGGTTCAACCCCCCCCCCTCCATGGACTATGCTGAACCTACCAGTCGAACGTTACTAAACGGGGCTTATATATTTGGGGGGGGGGCTTGAAGATGTAAAGGAGGAAGAGACACCCCATGTTATCAATTAACAAGTTTTATTGCTTCTCCCTCGAGTTCTCCCCCGTGTGTTGCATGTGGCTGGCGGGTGTTGGAAGCTGTGGCAAAGTTGTGCAAAACATGCTTTGCATCCCAGAGGGTCCTGCAGAGTGGATTTTATCAAACCATCCAAAGTTGCCAGGAGTCGGGTGGCCTATAAATTTAAATTAACCGAAATAATCGGCGCAGAGATGCAGATACGGAGAAAACACCCACTTCCGCCCCCAGCCCCTTGCAAAGTGTGCCTGAAAGGGCCCAGCAGTAGCCCCGCCGTCCATCATCATAAACACAGAGATAAAATCATCCATATTTATTCTCTGAGACGGTGCTCAAAGCACATTTTAAAGCGCCTGCTCATTGATCTCAGAAGCCAGAGCAGCTGCCGGCTTTAAGAGTTCTCCTCCATCTCTGTCAGCGTGCCAAGGCTGAACGGGAGCCCATCTCTGGCCCGGGCCGTGTTGTGCTTGTCATGCCCAAATGGCTGAGTTCATTTTGATTCCTTGGCTTCTCCCGTACCGTGTATTAATTTCACCCCATTTTATGCATCTCATCCATGTCCATTTTAATTGACCTGGGATTTCAGCAAGGTGCTGGACAAAGTAGATGGCAGTCTGCTCCTTGATAAGGTTCTAGTCTAATCTATACCTTCACTGACCCCTGTTAGGGGTGGCTGGTAAATCTGGAGGCTGATGAGAAAGTCATCAAATGAGGTTTATTGTTGGGTCCCTGGTGGACTCTCAGCTTGGTTATATTCTTGTGGACGTTTCATTACCCAACTAGGTGGTATCATCGGTGCTAGAGGGGGATTGGGTGTGCAGGGAGGAAAAGGAGGAGGAAGAGGAGGAGGAAGAGGAGGAGGAGGAGGAAGAAGAGGAGGAGGTGGAGGACTGTGGGGTCCTTGGTGCCCCCTGAGCTTTTTTGTTTTCTTGCAGATGTCTCATTACCCAACTAGGTACCATCATCAGTGCTAGAAGGGGATCAGGTCTGTAGGAGGACTGTGAGGTTCTTGGTGTTCTCTCTACTACTACTATGGCTAGCCCCATGTAGAGCTTGTTGCAGTAATCCAGCTGTTTGATATCGTGTCCATGCCATTTTTCCTCCCCCTCCCCCTCCCCCCCTTCTCTTCCACTCTACAAACCCCACTCCCTTCTAACACTGAGGATGCTCCCTACTTGGGTCATGAAACGTCTGCAACAAAACCACCAAGCTCAGAGAGCACCAGGGACGCCCAGTTCAGCCCTGAGCTACAAAGATTCTCCATTTTTGGGGGTCCATCTTGTTCCTCAGCTTCTTCAAAGCTCTTTCGTGCCTCCCTAGTTGTTCTTCAAGGTTTTCTCTCTTTCTCTAAATCTGGGCCACAAGTTCCCTCAACCGATGGACTGTCCAGGGAATGGCAGAGCTGCCACCGTGGCGTTCTCCCTGCTCTCTGACCTTCGTCGTGGGCTTGCAAGACGTTTCATCACCCGGCTAGGTAACGTCATCCGCCGTTCTTCTTCTCAATCGAGGCCACTTCAGGGTTTACCTCCTCTGATTGAGCAGCCGTAACTTGGAGGAAGACCCATTTAAAAGCATAACTTTTGCATGTGCGGCCCTGCTGGGGCAACCCATTCATCAGGGATTTGACTAATTAAAATGTTGATTATAGGGATTTTCCACTTCATGTAGCCCAGACTGATAATTTGCCTCCACTGGAGGGCAAAAGGAAAAAAGTATATCAACATAATTTGGGGCGGGGGGGGGGATAATATCCTTGGGGAAAAGGAAATCATCCTTCGAATGGTGTTCTAAGTGAAATCATAGAGTCCTAAGTCTGGAAGGGATCTTGGAGGTCTTCTAGTCCAACCCCCTGCCCAAGGCAGGTGTCCTTATACTAGGGGTGTCCTCCACAAGTTTAAGACCTGTGGACTTCAAATCCCAGAATTATTTGGAATTCCGGGAGTTGAAACCCACGAGTCTTAAACTTACCAAGGTTGGACACTCCTGCCTTATACTGTCCTGGCAAATGCTTGGTCAGTCTTGTCTTGAAAGCCTCCAGTGATGGAGGCCAAGCTGTTCCCTTGCTTTATCGTTCTCACTGCCAGGAAATTCCTCTTTATTTCCAGGTTGGTTCTCCCTCGGAGGGGCTTCCACCCGTTGCTTCTTGTCCTGCCTTCAGGTGCTTTGGAGAATAAGTTGACTCTGTGACGATGGATGCTTCTTGTCCTGCCTTCAGGTGCTTTGGAGAATAAGTTGACCCCCCCCTTCTCTGTGACAGGAGTGAAGGAAGGATGGATGGATGGATGGATGGATGGAAGGAAGGAAGGAAGGAAGGAAGGA
>CM019154.1:49837978-49881117 GCA_009733165.1 Naja naja
TCTTCCTATGTTTTAGCCTCCAGTCCCCTAATCATTTTTGTTGGTCTTCTCTCCACTCTTTCCTAAATCCTCAGCATTTTTTTTGTATCCTTGATTTGGCAATCAACTTGTCAAAAGAGACAACATTTGAAGGGCTATCCCTCCTTCCCTGCCAGGAAGCTTCCTAATTTGCCCCAAGGGGAGTGTAAATCTTTAGTTAAATACCCCACTGACAATATTTTTAGTCCACATTTCTCTAGAGATTTATGTAGTTTTCTCCCACCGGAATAGCTTTCTCAGATCCCTTTGGCAACTGAGTCTGGGAATAAGCTTACTAAGTATATCAAGCAACTTATTTTAAAAAAAAATCCTTGAAATGGCTAATAAACCATCTTCTGCAGCGTTTCTCCAGCGTCTAGCCTTTTCTGACAGCTTGTAAAGAAGTGCTAATTATCTCGATTAATTTAGATTTTTTTTTTTTTAAAAAAAAAAAGGCAGTGGTTCCTGATCATTAACGTTGCACCGTCTACTTCTCTTTTGCCTCTTGCGTTAATGTTTTCTCTCTGGGACAAGCAGTTTTTGAAGACGATATGAAAATGGATTCCTCTGCTATTCGAATTTGGTCCCTAGGAATTTGCTAGACCTCTTCTCTGCCTTATGTTGGAGTCCCAGAAACAGCCACCCTTTCAACAAATCCGCAGTTCATTGTGACTTCACTTAATTTATCTAAAACCTCAGCTACCCGGTCTGAATTGCCCCCAGGGCCATCTCTGCAGGTGGACCTCTCAAAGGGAAATTTCCTTCCAACAGAAGAGAATAGTTGTAGCCCAGGGTTGAAGTGTGGGCTCTGTGGTGTTGTTTTCTAGCAGACCTTTCATGGCCCAACTAGGTAACATCATCAGTGCTAGAAGGGAATGAGGTTGGCGAAGAGGAGGAGGATGAAGAGGAGGAGGAGGATCTGTTGGGGTTCTGAGCTGGGTTGCTTCCTTGCAGACATTTCAGGACCCAACTAGGTAACATCATCAGTGCTTAGAAACCTTCTAGCACAAGCTTCTGGCCCCGATGATGTTCGGTCATAAAACATCAAGAGAACAAGGAAGCTCAGAGACACCAAGGACCCCACAGTTGTCCTCCTTCCTCCTCTTCCTCTTCCAGCACTCCGCAAACCCCACTCCTCTCTAGCACTGATGATGTTACCTAGCTGGGTCATGAAACATCTGCAAGAAGCAAGTAAACTCAGAGAACACTGAGGACCCCACCCACATCTTCCTCAGAAATAAACAGCTTTTCCTACTCAGAGAATGGCAGCGCCCGTCCTCAGGTCTGTCTCTACCATCCTTCTTTGCTAAATTCAGGGGATTGGTATGAAATTTGAGCCGGGGAAGGTGTCTCCTTGGCTTCGTCTATCAGGTGAATCTTCTTGCTCAGACTTTCTTACGAGGCTTCTTATAATTTCCTTTACATGGTTCCCCCCCCCCAGCTTAGGAGCTTAGCAGCCCCTGTCTCTTCAAAGGCTACCCAATCAAGGCGGGGTTATTAAAACCAAGGCGCTTTATGACTGAGAATTAATTAGAGCCACATTTTCATGCAAAACATCCAATTTTTTGATTAGCAATGGAGCAAGGTCACAATTAACACTCTGGGAAGCTGAAATTGCCAGTATTTTGATTTTTCAGGAAATGAGATTATCAGAGGCCAGATAACTTGACAGGGGGGGGGAGGGAGAAAGAGAAGAAGATATTGTGGGGGGGAACTCTGTGTGACTAAAGGGAGGCAGGAGGAAGAATGGGAAAGAGGCAGGAGGGAAGGAGATGCATGAAGGAAGAGAGGAAGGGAAGGAAAAATGAAGAAAGGGAAGGAAGGAAGGAAGGAAGGAAGGAAGGAAGGAAGGAAGGAAGGAAGGAGATGCATGAAGGAAGAGAGGAAGGGAAGGAGAAGGGAAGGGAAAATTAAGGAAGGTGGAAAGAAAGGAAGGAAGGAAAAAAGGAAGGATAAAGGAAAGAAGGATGGAGATGGAGGAAGGAAGAGAGGAAGGGAAGGAGAAGGGAAGGGAAAATTTAAAAGCCTTGGTGGCTCAGGCTGTTAATTGCCTGCACTTAAGTTCCAGCTGCCTGTAATTATTGCAGGCCTGAACCCTGCTTGACTCAACCTTCCATCCCTCGGGTAGGTAAATTGAGGACCAAGATTGTTGGGGCAGCTGCCTTGTAAAATGCTTAGTAATAAGCAGGTTACAATGGAATGAGGCTGATTGCTGAGCACACTGGGTTGTATCCCAAAAATTGTAAGCCACCCTGAGTCTCCGGAGAAGGGCAGGATATAAATGTAATTAAAAAAAATTAAGGAAGGAAGGAAGGAGATGCATGAAGGAAGAGAGGAAGGAAAGGAGAAGGGAAAGGAACATTAGGAAGGTAGGAAGGAAGGAAGGATGGAGATGGAGGAAGGAAGAGAGGAAGGGAAGGGAAAATTAAGGAAGGAAGGAAGGAAGGAAGGAAGGAAGGAAGGGAGGAAGGAAGGGAGAAAGGAAGGGAGAAAGAAAACATGGTCATAATGCTTTCCCGGTGTAGACAGTTCCCACAGAGATCTGTTACCATCACATTTAAATGTTGAGAAAAAAGCCCAACTTCATAGAAAACGAGAGGGCTAATCAAATCAAAAGTGAAAGAGAAAGTCAAGGGAATTAAATTGCTTGTCGATTAAGAAAGGAGCCCCCAAACCCAAGAGGACACCAGGGGTCAGGGAACGGATCAAGGAAACTTAGAGAAAGATGAACTTCGAACTGGCAAAGGGACGAATGCCCTCTAAAATTAAAATTCCAGTCGTGAAGGGAGCTCTTGAAATAGAGAGGGGTCTTGCCAGGAACAGCAGAAATCGGAGAGAAGAGGAAGCTGAGATGACAAAATAATCAAAGCATGGCTGAAGAAGTTAATTATAGAAGGAGAGCCATGTTAATCAACGGGAGGAAAAAAATAAAAAAATCACTCTGGCAGCACCTTGTCCAGCCGACAAATTGCATTAAAAACTCTAACCTTGGTCTATCATCATATGCAGATAAGCTACAGCTCAGGAAAGCCTAGTATTGTGGCTCGCCAGTGGCCAGTGGAGCTGGTGGTAGACTTGGACAGTGAGGAGGTTGGGGAGGAACATGGGCCAGTCCTGGAGTCTGGAGAAGGGTCTGAGGAGGGCTCTGCATCAGAGGCAGAGATGGGGCCAGGTCCGTCCGACAGTTATCAGCTACCTTCGGAGTCAGAGATCAGTGGGGAAGAAGAACAGCTGGAGCCTGTTCCCAGGGTGCGCATGCGCAGAGCTGCCAGAAGAAGGGAACACTTAAGGAACAAGGGTCGACTCGGGAGTAAAGGCACAGGCGGACGGTAAATGACCCTTCCCATAGGGAATAAAGAGGAGCGAAAGGGGAGTGGTGTTGCATTAGGGTGAAGATCTGTTCTTGACTTCTTGCCAAGTCACTGCTGCTACAGCGTGGCGTTTGGAAGCTATCGGCCTGGCAACTCTCCAAGCCTGATAAAGGTCTGTAGTTGTGCAATCTCTTGAAAGACTGTTTGCCGGGACTTTGCTTTGCCTTTAACCTAAATAAAAGGGGTTTTATTGGGACGAGGAGTCGGCTTCAGGCTTTTGGGAAGCCTATAGGTCTGAACACCTAGGTTTTCTTCAAAAAAAAATTAAATTCTTAGTTTTAAATGGGGCTAGCTTATGAAATTGCAGACAAAAAGTCTAAGAGAGCTGCCCCACTGAATAAAACTTCATCCGTTTATCATGCTTCCATTCGAAGGATTGATTGATTGATTGATTGATTAAATTTACATGCTGCCCCTCTCGCTGTCAAACCACTCTGGGTGGCTTACAATGCAATCAAAGCAGAAATATAAAAACATGACAATGAACGGGAGTTGGATAAAATGACGATGCTTTTTGTTTTTCCAGAAACACTAAAAAGGTGGATCTCTTGCCAGCATAGAATTTTTTTCCCCATTGAAAACTACAGCTAGTCCTCGTCTTAGGACCACAATGGAGCCCAAGCATTTCTGTTGTTTAAGTGAGACATTTGTGAAGGTTTTTTTTTTCTAATTCACATTTATATCCCGCCCTTCTCCGAGACTCAGGGCTGCTTACAATCTTTGAGCAAACCCAATGTGCTCAGCAATAGCCTTCATTCCACTGTATATGCCTGCTTATTACTAAGCGGCATTTTTACAAAGTCAGCTTATTGCCCCCAACAATCTTTGGGTCCTCAATTTACCTACCCCGAGAGGATGGAAGGCTGAGTCAACCTTGAGCCTGGTGGGATTTGAGCCTGCACTAATTGCAGGCAGCTGGAATTAAGTGCTAGGCATTTAACAGCCTGCACCACCAAGGCTCACCAAGTGGGTTTTGCCCCCGTTTTTACGATGTTTCTTGGCCACAGTTGGTTAAGCGAATCACCTCAATTGATTAGGTAGCCCCACGGCCCTTAAGTGAATCTGGATACCCCCGTTGACTTTGCTGGTCTGAAGGTTGCAAAAGGGGTGTCACGTGACCTTGGGACACCGCAGCCGTCATAAATACGAGTCAGCCCTCAAGCTCCTGAATTTTGATCACATGATTGTGGGGATGCTGCAACAGTCATAAGTGTGAGAAACGAGTTTTAGAAGTCACATTTTTTCAGTGTTCTTGGCAGCATTCCCGTGGTCATGTGATCAAAATTCAGAGGGCTTTACAACGAGTTTGTACTTATGACGGTTTGCAGCGTCCCGGGGGTCACGCGATCCCCTTTTGTGCCCTTCTGACAAGCAAAGTCAATGGGGAAGCCAGATTCACTTAACGACCATGTTTACTAACTTAATAATTGTGGCCATTCACTTAAGTGCGGCATGAAAAGTCGTAAAAATGGGGCAAAACTCACTTAACAACTTGGTGTTCCCTTAGCAACAGGAATTTTGGCTCAGTTGTCGTAAGTCAACTACATGTAGGTCAAAGACTACATGTAACTGTTTAAAGTATTCATTTATTCATTCATTCATTCACTCATTCACTCACTCACTAATTCACTCACTAATTCATTCATTCACTCGCTCATTCACACACTCACTTTCATTCATTTATTCACGCACTAATTCATTCATTCGCTCATTCATTCATTCGTTCATTCACTCATTCACTCATTCATTCATTCAGTCACTCATTCACTCAATTATTCATTCACTCACTAATTCATTCACTCACTTGCTCATTCACACACTCACTTTCATTTATTCACACACTAATTCATTCATTCGCTCATTCATTTATTCACTCATTCATTCACTCACTAATTCATTCACTCACTCGTTCATTCATTCATTCACTCGCTTATTCATTCACTCACTAATTCATTCACTCACTCATTCATTCATTCACTCGCTTATTCATTCACTCATTCATTCATTCACTCACTAATTCACTCACTCACTAATTCGCTTATTCATTCATTCATTCATTCATTCATTCATTCATTCATTCATTCATTCATTTTATATGGCACCTTTCTCACCGCACAACCAACCATTTGAGGTTCCTCCTTGAAGACATTTTGTCCTTCTGCTTTTGCACACTTTCTCCCTCCAGCTTAAGAATGGAAAAGGAAAGCATTCGACTAAAGATATAACAAGGCCGAGCATGAATATTCACGAGAAGTCTTTTCTCCCTCCGCATAAATTACCCTGGGAGGGCCCCTGCTTTCCATCCAGCTTCAGAAATTCACCTTTGCTTCATTAGTGTCCTGCTTGATACGCCAAACGCCGTCCTGATTCTTAGCATTCAACTACGCTAAAACCTTGTTAGAGTGCAAGAGGTCTTTTACATTTTCCAGGAGGCAGTTAAAATAAAATAAAGTAAAATGACAACCCGTCTTCTAAATTCACCAAATTTGGCATTCTAATGGGAACAAAGTGGGGTTTTTTCCCCAGTAGAAATGGTCTCTTTGGTAAATACAGATGTACTATTTATATGCCACGATAAGAGCCATTTTTCTCTTCTGTACTTGCTCCTGGTTACTGGAAGAAAACAGAGGCTGATTATTTCCCAGGATGGGTGGATGGATAAATAGATATAACTGTGATAGATACATAGATCGATAGAACTGTGATAGATAGATGTAACTACGAGTGATGGCTGGATACATAGATATGATAGATATGGATTGATGGATGGATGGATGGTTAGATAGATAGATATAAATACAATTGATAGATTTTGATATATTATTTATTGTTTAGCGTATGATGAGAACATGACAAAAGAGAAGTAAGCAAACACAATTGACAAATAGAGATGATTGATTGAATATTGGATGGATAGATACGGATAGAATCAAATTCACCATGGAAATGGAAAGAAACAAACAACTACCATTCCTAGATGTACTAATCTACAAAAAAAACCAGATGGCACCCTAGGACACACCATATACCAGAAGAAAACACACATCAACCGCTACCTCAACGCCCAATCCCACCACCACCCAGGACAGATAAACTCTGTGGCCAAAGCACTAATTGCCAGAACCAAACGCCTGGCAGACAAGACCCACATAAAGACTGAACTATGCACCCTGACCAAAGTATTGACAGCCAACGGCTTCCACAAAAGCAAAATCACAGGCCTGATCCACAAAAACACACTGAGACGTAATAGAGACCTAGAAGATGAACAGACCTATGGAACAGCTGCCCTGCCCTACATAAAAGGTATTACAGACAAAATCAGTAAGATACTACACAGGCATCACATCAAGACTGCCTTCAAAACAGACAGAAAAATAGCAGCCATCCTAAGAAATCCCAAAGATAAAATTGACCTGGAAAACCAAGGCATATATGAAGTCCCCTGCATCATGCCCTGCCACAGACAGACCAATAGAAGAACAAGTACCCGCCTGGATGAACACAAAAATGCAGTAAAAAAGTTGGAACACACTTCCTCACTAGTCCAACACATGAAAGCCACAGGTCATAGCATTGACTTCAATGGCACCAAAACCCTAGCCACTGTAGAAAACCCCAGCTACAGAATTATCAGAGAAGCCATAGAGATTGAAAGCATGAATGGAAGAGATGACTCCACCAGACAGTCAATTATCTGGAAGCCTGCACTCATAAACAAAAAAAATCTCCATACCACAAGCCAAGCAAACACCTGGGCACAAACAGAGCCCCCGATACCTCCAGCCCAAACACACCCCAGCCAGCCACCCAGATGAAACCTAGCTTCCTAATAAACGATAGCCGCCATTCACCAAGCCGCTAAAAGCCCCCAATACACGAAACACGATGTTGCCAGCCAATCACGACAAAAAAATGCTACAAAACAGACAGAAGATATTAGAAACACCAATCAAGCAGAACACAGCAAACTCCAAGACCAATAAACAAAGACCAAGACTCCCAACCAATCAGAATGAAGAAAAAAACATTCTAACAAAAGCACGAGGCCAGCACGAAACTTAAAACAGAAACGGCTGCAAAAGCCTGACACACAGACGAACCCAATACACAAGCCTGATGATGGCAGATGAAATTCTGCCGAAACGTTGCTACAACTTTAAAAGCACAACTATAATGACGTGGGAAAATACCTGAACAAAGCTGAATACCCTAACACTTTCCTTCCCCATAGACCACACCATTCACGATTCTCCCTTATCCGCTCCTCCCTGTGTGCCCTAGGATGAAGAGGGGATGGGCCTGGGTCTTCCTCTGAGTGCCCAGCCAACCTGTGCCCTTCCCCAGTTTCCTCCACAGCCTCCGGGGCCACACTCCCACTCCCTGTTGGCTGTTCTTCTTCTCCCTCAGAGTCAGATTCTAACAGGAGCATGACATGTTTTTTTCTGCAGTCCTAATTATCCTCTGGAGTCTGTGTCTGTCCTGTTGGGTTGCAGAACCAAACCAGAGGTGCAGATGACAGACTCAATGATTCCTCTGTATCATCATCAGCTCCTTGGGCAGTTTGAGCTTCCTGAGTTAGCGCAGGAAGGACATTCTTTGTTGTGCTTTTTTGATGACGTTTTTGATGTTAGGTGTCCATTTTAGGTCTTGTGATATAGCAGAACCTAGAAATGTGAAGGTCTCTACTGTTGATACTGTGCTGTCTAGTATTGTAAGAGGTGGTTGTATGGGAGGGTTTCTCCCTAAAGTCTACCACCATTTCTACAGTTTTGAGTGTGTTCAGTTCCAGATAGTTCCGGTTACACCACGAGGCAAATTTTACAACCTCCTGTCTGTATGCGGATTTGTCATTGTCGCGAAAGAGACCAATCACTGCACAATAGGATCCTTGTTTTGGTTTTGTTGTTGTTGTTGTTTCATGCAACAAAACAGGAAGCACAGGGAAAAGGAAGATATTTCCTCGGGGGTAAGTTTCCTTTTTTTATCCCTGCCATGCCCCCCATTGCTATTCTGAAACATGTCTTCAGCCTCCTGGCCTCCTAGGATTTCAGTTTTTCTTAATTAACCTCCAGGACATGCCAGGCGCCAGTGCTAGAGTTCATCTCCGTGCCTGTCCCTTGGCGTGTTTGTGTGAACCGGCTCAGAAAAATAACTGGAAATGATTAGCCAAGTCAAGCCTGCTCTTTCGTCCCTGCGGTCTCATGATACGGCACAGACACGCTCTTCCGTTTCCCCCCCCACAAATCCATCGTTTGCAGAAAGACAACGAGCCAAAGAGGGGAAAAAAAAAAAGAATCTATCTGATTTCCAATTTGTGACGGTAGCGGCTTGGATGGGGGCTTGGGGCCAGTTTGCTTCAAATCTTTCTTCCAGAAATGGTTTTCCTCTTTCCCTGAGAGATTGACAATGATCTTAGAATAGAATAGACCTTGGAAGGGACCTTGGGAGGTCTTCTAGTCCACCCCCTTCTCAAGCAGGAGAGCCTATACAATCTCAGACAAGTGATTGTCCAGTCTCCTCTTAAAAACCTCTGGTGATGGAGCGCCCACAACTTTGGAAGGCAAGCTATTCCATTGGTTAATTGTCCTCACTGTTTGGACGTTTCTCCTTAATTCCAGGTTGCTTCTCTCAGAATAGGATGGAATAGGAAAAGGAATAGGAATTGGGAATGGAATAGAATAGAATGGAACATAGAATAGAACAGAAAATAGAATAGAGAATAGAATAGAACAAAGGTCGCCAACCTTTTGGACCTCAGGGACCACCAAACCCATATTTTTAAATCCCACAGACCAGAGACCCTGGGAAAATCCCCAAAAAAGGCTGCAGGAAAATTCGCCACCCCGTTTTCCTACCGATCGATCCATTCTTTACTGGGATCGCAGGATACCATCTCCAGCTCCGTTCTCAGGGGGAGAGAGAGAGACTTTTGGCTTCATGCAAGGAAAGCAGCAGAAGCAGCAGAGTCTTTCTTTTCTCCCCAAACTCTGCCAGGAATGAGTCTTTGCCGGCGCAGCCTCTTGGAGCAGGAGGCCTTGCAGGGCCCCAAAGACTCATTTCTGGCAGAGTTTGGGGGAGAGAAAGAAAGACTTTTGCTGCTTTCCTTGCATGCAGCCAAAAGCAGAAGAAGAAGAAAGAAGCGGAAAGAAGCAGCCCGGTGGCCAGGCCAGGCAGGTGGGGTGAATGGGGCAAGTTCCTCCCCTCCACCCTTCCCCCCCTCCCCTCACTACCTCATGTTGTTTGCAATGCAAGCGACACAAGCCTTATGTTCCCACGGGCCATGTGGGCAGCACAGCCTTGTGTTCCTGCACAGCCTGGATTAATTGCTTTGGGGGACATTTCTCTGCGGACCACCAAAACTTTCTCGCTGACCACCAGTGGTCCCCAGCCCACTGGTTGGTGAGCACTGGAATAGAATAGAGAGTAGAATAGAATAGATCAGAAAATAGAATAGAACAGAATAGAGAGTAGGATAGAGAAAAGAATAGAACAGAGAATAGAATAGAATAGAATAGAGAATAGAATAGAAGATAGAATAGAATAGAATAGAATAGAATCTTTATTGAGTAGAAGAATAGAATAGATAGAATAGAATAGAATAGAATAGAATAGAATAGAATAGAATAGAATAGAAAATAGAATAGAATAGAATAGAATAGAATCTTTATTGAGTAGAATAGAATAGAATAGAATAGAATAGAATAGAATAGGAGTTGGAAGGGACCTTGGAGGTCTTCTAGTCCAGCCCCTTGCTCAAGCAGGAAAACCTATACAGTCTTAGACAAGTGATTGTCTAGTCTTTTCTTAAAAACCTCCAGTGATGGAGCACCCGTGATTTCCATTATTAGTTTCCAACCATTGTGTCTTGCGCTGCCCTCTGGTGCTTTGGAGAATAATTTGACCCCCTCCTCTTTGTGACAGCCCCCCAAATTCTGGACGACTGCTCTCAAGTCCCCCCTGATTTTTCTTTTCTTCAGGCTAGCCAATCTTGGCGCACTGGGATTAAAATAAATTCGAAATATACACGTGGAACTTTGTTACTGTACATGCCCACGGCGGCCAAGAAACCTATATACGTAGTCCTCGACTTACGATAAAGTTTTTAGTGACTGTTTGAAGTTGGAACGACACTGATGACAGTGACTTATGACCGTTTTTCATGACTGCTGCATCACCCCTTGGTCATGGGATCAAAATTCTGATGCTTGGCAAATGGTTCATATTCATGACGGCTGCTGTCTCCTAGAGGTAATCATGCGATCTCCTTTTGCAATTTTCCGACAGGTCAAGTCAACGGGTGAAGCCAAATTTGCTTAACAACCGTATCGTTAACTTAACCATGTAATGATGTTGATACTGTGTTGTCTAGTATTGTAAGAGGTGGTGGTGTGGGAGGGTTTCTCCTAACGCCTACCACCATTTCTAGGTTTTGAGTGTGTTCAGTTCCAGAATGCACACACAACTCCCCGCGCCATGTCCTCTGTGCATGCTCATGCGATCCCTTCTGCAGGAGTCACATGCCCCTGCGCATGCACGCACATCTCCCCCATGCATGCACGGCAGATACCTGACAATCAGCTGGCTGACTGGGGGTGCACATGTGCAGTGGGCAACCTCGCATGTGCCAGCAGAACTGGCTCTGCGTGCCACTTCTGGCACAAGTAAAAAGTTGAGGCTAGTTTTTATTTTGTTTTTATTTTATTTTATTTTATTTTATTGTATTGTATTGTATTGTATTGTATTTTATTATTTTATTTTATTTTATTTTATTTTATTTTATTTTATTTTATTTTATTTTATTTATTTTATTTTATTTTATTTTATTTTATTTTATTTTATTTTATTTTATTTATTCCCTTGCGCTGGCAAAAAATGGAAATCAATTCTTTTTTCCTTCTTTATTTCCTCTTAGCCCGCCGTTCCTTTTCCCCCATTTCTTCTTTCCCTTTCTCTTTGTTTTCCCTTGCATTTCATATGCTGATGATGTCATGATATAAAATAATTTTGAAATAATGGAATGTTGAACAATGATTCCAATAATAATGGAAGCAATTAACAGGCGCCTTTGTTTAGGATCCCACTGGGCTCCTTTCTTGCCTCTCCATGAGAGCCCTGATCATTGTTCTTATTTCTGAAAGTTCAGAAACAGCCCCTCCCTTCCCAAAAATTGTCTACTTTTGTTGGTTTGAGCAAAATCAGATGGTTTTGTTTTGTTTTCTAAAACACACTGAATTTGCTTCACAAATACCGTGTTGTCTAGCCACACAATACTACACACAATGCTGGGCAAGGCTATTGCTTACCTTCCTTGCAATGCAGAACTGAATATCCAGGCAGTCTTTGACTTACGACCACAACTAAGCTCAAAATTAATGTCACTAAGCAAGACCTTTGTTTAGTGAGT
Organism: Naja naja; assembly: GCA_009733165.1. NCBI lineage: Eukaryota > Metazoa > Chordata > Lepidosauria > Squamata > Elapidae > Naja > Naja naja. Next base: position 49,849,775 of record CM019154.1, read on the forward strand.
TTTGCTCTGTTTTATGACCTTTCCTGATGTTAAGTGAATCACCTCAGTCATTAAGTTAGTCACATGGTTGTTAAGCGAATCTGGCTGTCATGCCCCTGTTGGAGTCTGATTCTGAGGGCGAGGTGGAACAGCTGACAGGGAGTGGGAGTGTGGCGCTGGTGGCTGTGGAGGAAACTGGGGAAGGGCACAGTCCAGCTGGGCATTCAGAGGAAGACCCAGGCCCACCCCCTCTTCATCATAGGACATGCAGGGAGGAATGGATAAGGGAGCAATGTGAGTTGTGTGGGTTAAAGGGGAGGAAAGGGCCCTGATCCCCTTCATTGGCTGCAGCTGGGAAGACTGTTCAAAAGGGCAAACTGCACACGGCAAAAGTTGCTGGAAGCAAAGCGTGAAATTATTTTGGTTTGTCAATTCTTATCTGAGTTCTGGCGTCCTCCCAACTGTGTGTGTTTCATTATCTTTTGGAAGTCTGCAATTCCTTATCCAGCTCTGTCTCATTAATTGCTGCAGCGTGGTTTGTGTTGGTTTTTATTTATCATTTATATGTACTTTGGGTTTGGAGGGAATTTCTTCCCTTTAAAAACTGTTCTTGGGAGAGTTTTTCTCCAGCTGATGATAACTGGACATTGGGGCCCAAGTTGGAAGAATTAAAGGGACTTTACCTACTTTTGTGACTTTGTTGCTTTTGTGCCACGCCCCTTTGGGTCATCACACTGGCATCCCCATTGGTTTTGCTTGTCAGAAGGTCACAAAAGCCGGATAACATGACCCCAGGACACTGTGACCGTCATAAATATGAGTCAGTGGCCAAATGTCTGAATTCTGATCATGGGGAGGCTGCCATTGTCGTAATTGTGAAAAACGGTCCTAAGTCCCTTTTCTTCCATGCCTTTATGGTATAAATTTGAAAGACGTTTTTTTTTTAAATTCATATTTATATGCCGCCCTTCTCTGAAGACTCAGGGCGGCTTACAATTTTTGGAGCACAACCCAATGCGCTCAGCAATAGCCTTCATTCCATTGTATATGCCTGCTTATTACAAAGTCAGCTTATTGCCCCCAACAATCTTGGGTCCTCAATTTACCTACCCTGAGAGGATGGAAGGCTGAGTCAACCTTGAGCCTGGTGGGATTCGAGCCTGCACTAATTGCGGGCAGCTGGAGCTAAGTGCTAGGCATTTAACAGCCTGCACCACCAAGGCTCTTGGTGGATTAAAGTCAGGGGTGGGATTCAAATTTTTTAACAACCGGTTCTGTGGGCGTGGCTAGGTGGGCATGGCCATTTGACTGCATGGGTGTGGCTTCTTATTTTTTTCTTTTTTTGCAGCAACCCCCCCTTTTTTTGGTGCCTCCTGGATCTCAGGGAAGCCTTCTGGGGGTCATTTTTGCTTCCAGGAGGCTTCCCTGGGGGCCAGGAAGGCAAAAATGTGGAGCATGGGGGGTGGGTTTGCAGCTCCTTTTTGCCTCTTGGGCCTCAGGGAAGCAGTAAGTAAGCAGGAGAATCCCGGCACAGCTGATCATCAGAACAGCTGATTGTCAGGAGTAGGGGGGGAAAGAAATACCTTAAAGAGTGACTGGGAGGGGGAGAGAACACAGTCAGCGATGTCAGGCATATCTATATCTATATCTGGTGCAGAACGTGGCTACGCGAGGTTGTGATGGGAGTATCCCGATACTCCCATGTTACACCCCTCCTGCGCGACCTGCATTGGCTGCTGGTTGCCCTCCGCGTGAGATTCAAGGTACTAGTGATGACATACAAAGTCCTACATGGCTTGGGTCCGGGGTACTTGCGGGAGCGTCTCCTGCCAGCGTCGATTTCTAATCACCTGTACGCTCCCACAGCCAGGGCCTCCTGGGGGTGCCATCGGCCAGAAGTGTCGGCTGGCGGCGCCTAGGGGTAGGGCCTTCTCTGTGGGAGCGCCCACCCTGTGGAATCGACTCCCCTTGGAGCTCCGGCTGGCCCCTGACCTCTGTTCCTTTCGCCGCGACCTAAAGACCTGGTTGTTTCAACAGACCAGCCTGGACTGAACGGGGAGGGGTGGGGTTTTATCGATTTTAAGTTTTAATTGGGTTTTAAATTTTTATTGGGCTTAATTCAACTGGTTTAATTGTATTTTAATATTTGTATTCTCACTTTTTATTGTAAGCTGCCCTGAGTCCCCTGGGAGAGAGGGCGGCCTATAAGTCCAATTAAATGAATGAATGAATGAATGAATGAATGAATGAATGAATGAATGAATCTATCTATCTATCTATCTCTCTCTCTCTCTCTCTATCTATCTATCTATCTATCTATCTATCTAGGGGTGGATTCAAATAATTTTAACAACTGGTTCTGTGGGCGTGGCTAGGTGGGCGTGGGCATATGACTAGAAGGGCGTGGCTCTTTTTTTGGCAACAAACACACACACCGTTTTTTTGGGCCTTGTGGGCCTCAGGGAAGCCTCCTGGGTGGGGCATTTTTGCTCCCAGGAAGTTTCCCTGGGGCTCAGGAAGAAAAAAATGGAGCCTAGAGGGGACGCACAGCACCTCCTGCCCTCCATGTTTGGCCTTCCTGGGCCTCAGGGAAGCCTCCTGGGCAAAGCAGTAAGACAGCGAGGGGGATCCCAGCACAGCTGATCATAGGAACAGCTGATGGTCGGGAGGGGGAAAAATACCTTAAGGAGTGACTGGGCAGGGAAGAACCCAGTCAGCGATGTCGGGCATGCGCATAATGTTGCACATGTGTGATAAGGACTGACTGGGAGGGGAGGGGCAGGCAGAGAGGGGCGGGGCCAGCCAGGGACATGATTTGCCGGTTCTCTGAACTGCCCAGAATCATAACAACTGGTTCTATAGAACCGGTCCGAAGCGGTAGAATCCCACCCAGGGGTGGGGTCCGACAGGGTTAACTACCGGTTCGTGGTGATTTATGATGTTTGGTGTTGTTTGGTGATTTACGATGTGCTTCTCTGCATGCTGCGTGCGTGCCTGTAAATCTTCGTCAGCAGCGTTTGAAACAAAATTTTGTTCCTGCTTTTTCAACCGCAGCTGTGCCTCACACAACAGCTGAAGTTGAAGAAGCAGGAAATAAAGGTCAGCTAAGAGCCCAGGCGGGCGGGTGGGCCAAAACAGCAGCAGACATAGAACCGGTTCCATGTCTGCTGCTCTTCAGAACTACCGGTTCTACAGAGCCGGACAGAACCGGTAGAAACCCACCCCTGAGTAAAGTTGTTACTATGAGTCGAGGTCTACCTGTAGAAACTTCCTTGTTTTGGTTCCCGAGAAGAAAGCAGTTTGGGGCGAGGCAACTGATATTTTGGAGAGGAAAAAGTGGAAGCATAAGATATAATGGGAAAAGTTTTCATAGTCAGATTGGCAACATCTGGAACTTGTAGCGGTTCCATAGGTTTTCCGGCTGGTGCTTTCCTTAGAAGCCCTGCCTACAGCAGATGGCAGCATCTGGCTAACTTTGGCTTAATCTGAGAAAAGCTTAAGCAGGATCAAAGGTGGTTCCTGCTTGTATGGGAAATGCCCCCACCCCGTGGAATTCCAGGGGTCTACTTTCGTTTGGGTGGTCCTTCAAATTGAAGAATCACAGAAGGAGGCATAGAATTTGCCATGAGATCTACTATATGTGTTTATTTCAAGTGGTTGAATCTTTTTATCTATAAAGCTTCTCCAAGGAGTTTTTCTGATGCTTTTATCGGCTTTAGCTTTCAGCCAATCAATGTGTTCATTGTTTCATTGTTGAATAAACGTGTTCTGATTGGCTAAAGCAGAGAATCATTCCATTTTCCTTCCTTCCTTCCTTCCTTCCTTCCTTCCTTCCTTCCTTCCTTCCTTCCTTCCTTTCCTCCCTTACGTTCTCTTTCCTTCTCTCCTTCCCTCTCTCTTCCTGTCCCTGTGCCTCATCCTCCTCTCCCTCCCTCCCTCCCTCCCTCCCTCCCTCCCTTCATTATCCTTCTTTCCCTCCCTCCCATTCTCCTTCCTTCCTTCCTTCCTTCCTTCCTTCCTTCCTTCCTTCCTTCCTTCCTTCCTTCCTTCCTTCCCTCCCTCCCTCCCTCCCTCCCTCCCTCCCTCCCTCTTTATGGCCTTGGATTTATCCTCTAAAGCTTCATCCTAAACAGTAACCAAATACGTGTGATGGCATTTTGCAACTCTGTGTTTTTCTGCACCGTTTGAAATGGTTGGCGCCCTGGAAGAGAAGCCGTCTCTTGCAGTGGTAACTGACTGGCACTGATGCCAAACTAACTCTGTGGAACAGAAGAGACAATCGGAGGTGACAGCACGGAACTGTTGCCTGCCTTGGGTGGCAAATCCTGGCAAATCCCAGTTGGAATCACCAGCTTCCCTGCTTCCTGGTACCTTTGTTAATGAGCCTTAAACAGATTTATAACAAGGACATCCCAGTAGTAGCCATCATAATGGGGAAGGCACCCTAAAGTTTACCAGTTTATCAGTTTATTTTTCACATAAAAACAAACTTTTTTTACGTGTCTGTGGAGATTCTCAGTCATCCAGGCCATGGTTGTTCCAAAGGTGCTTTTTCAGGAGGCAAGCTGGATTTTCTTTGTTTTTTCCTTGAAAATCATTTGCTTCTCATGCAAGAAGCTTCTTCCACTCTGACTGAATGGTGGAAAACAGAAAAGATTTATTCAGGGGTGGGATTCCATTTTTTTAACAACCGGTTTTGTGGGCGTGGCTAGGTGGGCGTGGCCATGTCACTGGGTGGGCGTGGCTTCTTCTCTTTTTTTGCAACACCCCCCTCAGTTTTTTTGCCTCCTGGGCCTCAGGGAAGCCTCCTGGGGGGGGGTGCGTTTTTGCTCCCAGAAGGCTTTCCTAAGGCCCAAGAAGGTAAAAAATGGGGCAGGGGTATAGATAGATAGATAGATAGATAGATAGATAGATAGATAGATAGATAGATAGATAGATAGGACTTGTATGCCGCCCTATCTCCTGAAGGACTCAGGGCTGCTCACATCATAAAAACACACAATACAAAAGTTTAAAATTATTTAAAAGGTATTCAACCCAAGCCAAACAATGTCTAAAACCCACAAAAGACACCAACATTTAAAACAACTAAAAAACAACCCCCCCTCAGTCCAGGCCAGCTTGTTCGAATAGCCACGTCTTCAGGTCATGGTGGAAGGAGCGGAGGTCAGGGGCCAACCGCAGCTCCAGGGGCAACTGATTCCACAGGGTGGGCGCTGCCACAGAGAAAGCCCTACCCCTGGGGGCCGCCAGCCGACACTGTCTGGCCTACGGCACCCCAAGGAGGCCCTGTCTGTGGGAGTGCACAGGGCGATGGGCACTCGATGCCTCCCCGGTGCTCCATTTTTTGCCTTCCTGGGCCTCAGGGTAGAAACAATAAGACAGCGAGGGGGATCCCAACACAGCTGATCATTGGGTGGGGGGAAATAACCTTAAGGAGTGACTGGCCTGGGGAGAATGCAGTCAGCAATGTCGGGCATGCGCTATAAGGACTGACTGGGTGGAGAGGGGTGGGGCCAGCCAGGGGCACGCTTTGCCGGTTCTCCGAACTGCTCAGAATCATAACAACCGGTTATCAACTCAAAAACATTCTCTGGTCTTTTAGAGTTGCCAGCAGAAGGAGAGTCGGGGAAGTAGTGCATTCCTCAAATGCTTTCATAGATAAGTGCTAGGCAGCCAAAGCTTCTGGTGTGCAAGATTATTACTGGAGAGCATGATTGATGACTCTTGGCTATGGATGCGGCTGACTCATGATTTGAATGGGGGTGGATGCTGGAGCCCTGACACCGGTTCTATAGAACCGGTCCAAACTGGTAAAATCCCACCCCTGGATTTATTGCAGGCTATAAGATTCAGGTGACCCTGGGCGCACAGTTAAACCTCCAAGTGGCCTCAACAACTCTCAAGAGAGTGCTAATGACCAGATGACTGCATGGAATATAAATCCTTTCATTCTCCACCATTCAGTCAGAACTGGAGAAGCTGCTTAGATGAGAGGTTAAACATCTTCAAGGAAAAACAGAGGAAATTCAGTTGCCTCTTGAAAAATCTCCTTTGTGACAAGTAAATTCTAGTTTTAAAATTTAAACTTATGTGAGCATGTTTGTGTGGGTGTGTGAGTGAGTGTGTATGTGTGAGAGAGAGAAAGTGGGAGAGAGGGAGGGAGAGAGAGAGAATATATATAATATATATCACAGAGTTGGAAGGGACCTTGGAGGTCTTCTAGTCTAACCCCCTGCTCAAGCAGGAGACCTTATATCACTTCAGACAAATAGCTGTCTAGTCTTTTCTTTAAAAACCTTTGGTGATGAAGCACCCCCAACTTCTGGTGGCAAAGCTGTTCCACTGGTTAATTGTTCTCACTGTCAGCAAAAGAGCCTTGGTGGTGCAGGCTGCTAAATGCCTGCACTTAAGTTCCAGCTGCCTGCAATTAGTGCAGGCTCGAATCCCACCAGGCTCAAGGTTGACTCAGCCTTCCATCCTCTCAGGGTAGGTAAAGTGAGGACCCAAGATTGTTGGGGGCAATAAGCTGACTTTGTAAAAATGCCGCTTAGTAATAAGCAGGCATATACAATAGAATGAAGGCTATTGCTGAGCGCATTGGGTTGTATCCCAAAAATTGTAAGCCGCCCTGAGTCTCCGGAGAAGGGCGGCATATAAATGTAATTTTTTTAAAAAAAGCCTCCTTAATTCTAGGTTGTTTCTCTCCTGGATTAGTTTCCATCCGTTTCTTCTTGTCCTGCCTTCTGGGGCTTTGGAGAATAGCTTGACCCCCTCTTCTTTGGGGCAGCCCCTCAAATGCTAGAAGACTGCTATCATGTCACTTCTTTTAATTTAAAAAGAGAGAGGGGTTGTCACTCTGAATGCTTATTAAAAGAATGGTCGTACGTCGAGGACTCCTTCGACATACGACTGTAATTGGGAGATGAGAAATGAATGGGAGGAGACAGGTTTTCTGATTTGGAGAGCTACCCTCCCCTCTGTATGGAAGCACCGTGGGGCTTCATTATGGCAAAGTAATGCCTCTTGATTGAATTACAGGCAAGAATAACCTGTGGCTCAATTTCCCCTCTTCCTCCCACGAAGTTGGATGCGGTCGGTGGCCGCTAAGCAAATTCGAAAGACAGCTTAATGAAAGTGTGTGGCATTCGGAACGATGGGGGTGTGATTGTCTGCATTGGGAGTTAATGACGCCGTTGTCAGAAAGGCAGCGCGGGTAGAACGGTGGGCAGAACGCCACCGAATGGAAACTGGCTAATTGGCAGGCCTGGATTCACAATGTATTTACTTATTTTCAGCTACCAAGCTCTGCAGAGTTGTTATTATACCAGGATTAATTCTTAAGAGGGGTAACAGACACTCCCAGTCTCCTGGTGATTGGCCCAAAGTCACCCAGTTGGCTTTCATGCCTAAGGCGGGACTAGAACTCATTGTCTCCTGTTGATTGGCCCAAAGTCACCCAGCTGGCTTCCATGCTTAAGGCAGGACTAGAACTCACCGTCTCCTGGTGATTGGCCTAAAGTCACCCAGGCGGCTTTCATGCCTAAGGCGGGACTAGAACTCACCGTCTCCTGGTGATTGGCCCAAAGTCAGCCAGCCAGTTTTCATGCCTAAGGCGGGACTAGAACTCACCGTCTCCTGGTGATTGGCCCAAAGTCAGCCAGCTGGCTTTCATGCCTAAGGCGGGACTAGAACTCACCGTCTCCTGGTGATTGGCCCAATGTCACCCAGGCTGCTTTCATGCCTAAGGCGGGAGTAGAACTCACCGTCTCCTGGTGATTGGCCCAAAGTCACCCAGCTGGCTTTCATGCCTAAGGCGGACTAGAACTCACTGTCTCCTGGTGATTGGCCCAAAGTCACCCAGTTGGCTTTCATGCCTAAGGCGGGACTAGAACTCACTGTCTCCTGGTGATTGGCCCAAAGTCACCCAGTTGTCTTTCGTGCTTAAAGTGGGACTAGAACTCACCATCTACTGATGATTGGTCCAAAGTCACCCAGCCAGCATTCATGTTAAAAGTGGGGCTAGAATTCCCAGTCTCCTAGCTGGAGCAATTGGCCCAAACTCACCCAGGTGGCTTTCTTGCCTAAGTAGAACTAAAATTTCCGGTCTTCTTTATTTTTGCTAGCCCGCTACCTTAACCTCTAGAACCTAACCATCAGCGAATCTTGTTCTGCACATGCTGGAGCGCTGCACATGCTGGCTTGCCTTCCCAATAAACAGTCTCCCGTGTTTTTTGCTTGCTTTTGTGTTTCGAAGGCCACACGAGGCGATGGCAATACAGCCTTCTTGTGTGGGAACACTTTGGCGCTCGGGTGGGATAGATGCCAATCTGCTGAGCTGCCATCGTCTGCCAAGGATCTTGATCTACGGTACACAACATTAGCGTCTGTTGATGGCTTTCTCAGGTTGCCACGGAAACCAGATAAAACAGCATCTCTTTCTTAACATTTGTGAGGCTCCGTCAGTTGGAACTAAACGGCGTCGAGACGGCAGGGGGGCAACGAGTGGAGTGGGATGGGCAAGCGACGTGGTACGAAAGAGGTCCTGTTCTTCTGATCTAATGGATAGGGCGGTCAAGATGCCAAACTTCCAAACCCAAGAAAGGCATGTGGCGATTCTTCCAAGCAGATTTCTTTCTTGTTCCTTATGCATGAAGAATACACTCTGGGAACTATTGAGGAAGAGCCGTCTTCACCCTCTTTCTCTCACACAAACTCCCTGAACTGGGTTTTTCCTTACTCCTCTGGAATGCAGCCCCTCCCTCCTGGGAATCGGACCTACCGTATCCCATAACACAAGAATTCAGATGAGTCCATTCTATACAGGTGGTCCTCAACTGACAACCGTTCCTTTAGTCATCATCATCATTTCACGACCCCATAATCCCTTACGGGCTGGAGTCTGGGCAACTGAATGGAGTTGAGTGTTTGCTGGCCGGATGCCCTTCCGGTCACCAATGTGGAGTTTTGTTTGGCAGATCTATTCTCACTGTGCCCAGAGATGGAAATATCTGCCTCTACCGAGGAGCGAACTCACAGCCTCCGGATTGTGAGGCCAGAGCTCCACCCCCTAGGCCACCACACCACTCTGCTTACAACCGTTCCTTTAGTGACCGTTCGAAATTACAGCAGCAGTGGAAAAAGGTGACGTACAACCATTTTTCACACTTTATGACTGTGGCAACTTCCCCACGTGATCAAAATTGCAGATGCTTGGCAACCGGTCCGTATTTATAATGGTTGCAGCGTGCCGGGATCCCGGGATCCTGTTTTGCGACCTTCTGACAAGCAAAGTCAAGAGGGAAACCAGATTCACGGTTAAAACCGTGTTGCTAGTTTTGACAACTGCAGTGATCCGCTTAACAATTGTTGGCAAGACAGGTCATAAAATGGGGCAAAAATTCATTTTAATTTAATTTTAATTTTAATTTTAATTTAATTTTTATTCATATTTATATCCCGCCCTTCTCCAGAGACTCAGGGCGGCTTACAATTTTTTGGGATACAACCCAATGCGCTCAGCAATAGCCTACCTTCCATTGTAGATGCCTGCTTATTATTACTAAGCGGCATTTTTACCAAGTCAGCTTATTGCCCCCAACAATCTTGGGTCCCCAATTTACCTCCCCTGAGAGGATGGAAGGCTGAGTCAACCTTGAGCCTGGTGGGATTCGAGCCTGCAGTAATTGCAGGCAGCTGGAACTTAAGTGCTAGGCATTTAACAGCCTGCGCCACCAAGGCCCCATTTTAATAACTGTCTCACTCAGCGACAGAAATTTTGAGCTCAATTGGGATTGTATGTCAAGGACTACCGGTATCTGTCTGTTTTTGTCAAGCCTTGAAAGGCCAGGCCCATACGTGAAGGCCCACTTAAGCTGCTTTATTGCTAAAAGCCCATGCCCAGGAATCTGTTCAAGTAATGGCCAGCACTGCTTGGCACTGAAGAGGGGCTGTGAGGTCCTTCCTGCTCTCTCAGCTTGGTCCTTTGCTTGCAAACATTTCATGACCCAACATCATCAGTGCTAGAAGAGAGGGGGGGTTTGCAGAGAGGAGAAGGAGGAGGGGAGGAAGAAAAGGAGAAGAGGAAGGGGAAGGAGGAGGGAGGAGGAGGAGGAAGAGGAGAAGAAGGAAGGGGAGGGAGGAAGAGGAGGAGAAGAAGAAGAAAAAGGGGGAAGAAGGAGGGGGGAAGGGGAAGGGGAGGAAGAGGAGAAGGAGAAGAAGAGGAGGAAGGGGAAGAGGGAGGGGGAAGAAGGAGAAGAAGAAGAAGAAGAGGGGAAAGAGGAGGAGGAAGGAAAAAAAGAGTTTGTGATTAAGGCACATTAAGGCGCTGGCAACACCTCAGTCTCCTAAGAACCTGGAGGAATTAATGCTAATTATATTTCACCCAGCAGCGAGGAAACCGCCTAACCTAATAGAACAGCCCTGACAGTACCAAGTGGAACAGAACAGCGAAGAGCGGCTCTTATTTAAACAAATTAACAGGAAACAACCAGGCCAAAATAATTACGCTGCTCATCAGACAAAACTGAGACTATCGCTTGTTGTTGTGGTGGTGGTTTTAAGGTCCTGGGTGTTCTCTGAGCTTGGTTGTTTCCCTGCAGGTGTTTCACGACCCAACTAGGCAACATCATCAGTGCTAGAAGGCAAGTGGGTTTTGCCTTCTGTTTATATACTAGTAGCTTATCCTGTCAGTCTTGGTGGGGATGCTCTTGAGAGTTCTTCGATTGGGCTGTTGTTTAATGCTTGATTGTTTGTTGGGGTTTAGAGTTCCATAATAGGAGTGTTTATCTCACTTGGACTCCTGTGTGGGCCGCTGATAGCAGTTTATCTGGTTATCTCCTCCTTGGTAGGCTTGGGGGAAGCGTGGATCTGGAGTTCCCCCTTGACCTCAGTGCTGGAGGGCTTTCATTCAGCTGTTAGGATGTCCTCACCCACCTGGTCCTTAGCAATAGGGTGTTTCTGCTCCCATCCTAGCAAGAACTGGTGTTGGCTGCAAACGTTGTGATGATTTCTTGCCCCTCCCCCCACTACTGTCTTACCCCCTTTTTTGGAAAGTCACTATTTCACTGTAATCAAAGATAGGATAGGATAGGATAGCATCTTTATTGAGAATAGAATAAAATAACGAATAGAATAGAATAGAATAAGGAATAGAATAGAATAGCATAAGGAATAGAATAGAGTAGAATAAGGAATAAAATAGAACAGAATAAGGAATAAAATAGAATAGAATAAGGAATAGAATAAAATGGAATAGAATAAGGAATAGAATAAGGAATAGGATAGGATAGGATAGAATAGAATAACAGAGTTGGAAGGGACCTTGCAGGTCATCTAGTCCAACCCCAAGCGAGACCCTACACCATTTCTGACCAATGGCAATCCAGTCTCTTCTTGAAAGTCTCAAGGGATGGCGCTCCCACAACTTCCGAGGGCAACTTCTGTTCCATTAGTTGATTGTATTAATAATCATGTTTATACTTATATATATTATCAAGTGCATGTTTGACTAAATCAGTAAGTAAGTAAGTAAGTAAGTAAGTAAGTAAGTAAGTAAATAAGTAAAATCTTAAAAACTTCCAGTGTTGTAGCATTCACAACTTCTGGAGGCAAGTTGTTCCACAGGTTAATTGTTCTCACTGTCAGGAAATTTCTCCTTAGTTCTAAATTGCTTCTCTCCTTGATGAGTTTCCATCCATTGCTTCTTGTCCTGCCCTCAGGTGCTTTGGAGAATAGCTTGACTCCCTCTTCTTTGGGGCAGCCCCTGAGATATTGGAGCACTGCTATCATGTCTCCCCTCGATCTCACTGGTAGGACTGGATTTATGACTCGGAGTAATTTGTGCAGTCCAAACTTTTCTCACTGACTTTCTTCTGTGGGATTTGCTGCCTTTCTTCCCCGTTGTCGTTTCCCCCCACCCCCACCCCCATCGGTTTAAAACGCACATAAAACATTAGCTTGAAATATAATATAAAACAAGACACCGAGCACCCCGAGAGAAAAAGCAGCCTGATCGGCCGCAAAGCTGTTGCAAGGTTTTAAATTGGCTCTGACATTTTGGGTGAGACTTGTTGGTGCAAACATGGCAGGGAGCTCACTTAAAATTTAAGCGTCTTGTGTTCTGCCGGCAGAAGACAAATTTAGAATCTGGGATTATCAAGAAACAAAACCAAAAATAAAAGAGGAAAGCCTTGAAATACTGTTTTGTAAATGCAGTGTTTAGAAGAAAAAAATGTGTGCTATTTGGAGCCCAGTCTCAAGTTATGGCCTCAATTTCCATAAATTGTGAGGCTGACTATTAGCTTAAGCAATCTTATTTTGAATTGTTTTGCAATTCCCAGGGTAGATTTTTGGGGAGTTGGTCACCACACTATAAAAAAGATGTTGAGACTCTAGAAAAAGTGCAGAGAAGAGCAACCAGGAGGATTAGGGGACTGGAGACTAAAATATATGAAGAACAATTACAGGAACCAGGCATGGCTAGTCTAGGGAAGAGAAGGACCAGGGGAGACAGGATAGCAGTCTTCCAGTATTTGAGGGGCTGCCACAGAGAGGAGGAAGGGGTCAAGCTGTTTCCTAAAGCGCCTGTAGGCCAGACAGAGAACAATGGATGGAAACTGACCAAGGAGAGATTCACCCTGGAAATAAGGAGAAACTTTCTGGCAGTGAGAACAATTAACCTGTGGAACATCTATGGAGGTTCTCCATCATCCAGGTCGTGGGTTGTCCCAAAGGTGCTTTGTTCAAGCAGCAACTGGGCTTTCTGATTTTTCTTGGAAGACGTTTTACTTCTCCTGTAAGAAGCTTCTCCAGCTCTGACTGGATGGTGGGGAATGGAAGGATAGACAGCTGGTCATTTGCATCCTTTTTAGAGAGAAGTCGAGGCCACCTGGAGGTGTGTCTGTGTCATCAGAGTCACCTGAGTGGTGCAAATGGGTGTGGAGCCTTCTGACTTGATGGTTGGGAATTGAAGGACTGATACTCCTTGCAGACAGCTGGTCATTTGCATCCTTTTTAGAGAGTCGTTGAGGCCACTTGGAGGTTTATCTGTGTCCTCGGGTCACCTGAGTGGTGCAAATGGGTGTGGAGCCTTCTTGGAACTGCTGAAAGGACCGTGTTGTAAACAGGAGACAGGTGGTGTTACCTAGCAACTGGTTCCTTTTTATGACGGTCGCAGTGTCCCTGGGGTATGTGATCCCCTTTTTGTGACCTTCTGATAAGCAAGCTCAACAGGGAAGCCAGAGGCTCAGAGCTGAGGAAGCTTCTTGGATGAGAAGCGAAACGTCTTCCAAGAAAAACCAGAAAGCCCAGTTGCTTCCTGGGGAAAAAAAAAGCACCTTTGGGACAACCAGCACCTGGAAGACTGAGAAGCTCCATAGACATTTTTTCAGGGGCTGCCTTGATTCACCCAGTCAGGTGATGTGACTTCTTCAATTATGCAAGGAAGATTTGCAGGGGGTCCCCTGTTCAGAATGGCCACCTCCATATCCCGCTCAGATCAAGGTGTCAAGTCAGTCACACATGTTTGACTGCAGGGTTTTTCCTAAGATAGACATCTTGGGCAGATCCGGCTCGTTTTATGCTACATTTCTTTTGACTTGATTCAAACACACAGGTTCCTTTGAAGGTGGGGAATTTGGCTTTAAAAGCTGTGCTCCAGGAGTGGTTGGGAGGAGGAGGAGGAGGAAGAAAGAAAGGGGAGGAGGGGAGGAGGAGGAAGGGAAGGGAAAGGAGGAGGAGGAATAGAAGATGAGAAAAAGATGAGGGGGAAGGAGGAGAAGGAAGAAGAGAGGAAGGAGAAGGAGGAAGAAAGGAGGAAAAGAGAAAGAGAGGGAAAGAGAGGAGGAGGAGAAGAAGAGAGAAGGAGGAGGAGGAGATGAAGAGGGTAATGAGGAGGAGGAGAAACAGAAGAGTGGAGTAGAAGAAGGAGAAGAAGGAGGAGAAGAACAGGAGAAGGGGAGAGGAAGAGGAGGAGTGGTGTATGGGGATGGTTTTCAAAGCAGAGGTGTCCCACTTCCGATTCTTCTGCTGTTTTCTGATTTACGGCTTATTCTTTGGTGGTGCCTGTCACGTCACCTTCTTCAGGTATCCTGAATTTGGGGCCACGCTCAAACCGTGGCTTCGGTCTGCCAACAAGAGGCCTTGAGAGCTTCCCAGCAACTTTTGCCTCTTCGCCAGTTGCCATTGGAGACCTCCTGCTTCAACAGAATCAGTGCATTGGTCTTGACCCAGCCGGGGACAATCTCACCGTTTAAAAGTGCAGCATTTTAGCATGTCTCTGTGTGGGTGTGTTTGTGTGTCCCCCGCAGATGCTGATGCGATTCAGATAGTGCCCGTTGCTTGCCGTTAATGACCTTCAATGCAAATAATATGACTCTCCTTACAATACCGAGGGGGGTCTTCCGGGGTCAGGGCTGTTATCCTGAATCGAGACACACTTTTTTCTCCCTTGCTCTTGTTTCCACTGGATGCACAATTGACAGGGATGGTTGGCTTACACAAACAAAATCCCGTTAGCAAGGGGAGAGAAAAAAATCCTAAAGGCCAGTCTTGACTGACGACGGGGGAGTCCTCGACTGACACCTACAGTTACATCCAGGGGTGGGATTCAAATTTTTAAAACAGCCTGTTCTGTGGGTGTGGCTAGGTGGGCGTGACTAGGTGGGTGTGGCCATGTGATTGGGTGGGCGTTGCTTCTTATTTTTTTGCAGCAACCCAAACCCCCTGCCCCCATTTTTTTTGCCTCCTGGGCCTCAGGGAAGCCTCCTGGGTGTGTGTGTGTTTTTTCTCCCAGAAGGCCTCCCTGGGGCCCAGGAAGGCAAAAAACGGAGCGCGAGGGGGGGGTACATATGGGTTTATCATAATTTATATTCTCCAGTGAGACACATCCATAGCCAAGAATCATCAATCTTGCTCTCCAGTTAGAATTTTGTGCGGCAGAAACTTCAGTCACCTAGTTACTCTCTTTGAAAACATTTATGGAATGCACTTTCAATTTCCAAGCTCTTTTAAACCCCTTTCCTCCTCCCTTTCTATTGGCAACTCTAAAAAGACCATAGAAATACTTTATGAGTTGACAAGCTGCTAAATTTATTGCGTGGTATATTTGCCTTATCACATTGTTGCTCAAAAGGCAGAGGTCAGCAACCCACGGCTCTGGAGCCGGATGTGGCTCTTCCTTCCCTCTGCTGTGGCTCCCTGCACAATTGATAGGGCTTTCATTTAGGAGAGATAAGGGAAAAAGGACGCTGCGCTAGGAGGAGACTCTATGGTGGGAGAACTGGACTTCCAGTTGGCAGAGGAAAAAGGATGCCACGCTAGGAGGAGACTCTATGGTAGGGGAACTGGACTTCCAGTTGGCAGAGGAAAAAGGACCCCACGCTAGGAGGAGACTCTATGGTGGGAGAACCGGACTTCTGGTTGGCAGAGGAAAAAGGACGCCGTGCTAGGAGGAGACTCTATGGCGGGGGAACCGGATTTCTGGTTGGCAGAGGAAAAAGGACCCCACGCTAGGAGGAGACTCTATGGTGGGGGAACTGGTCTTCCGGTTGGCAGAGGAAAAAGGAGGCTGTGCTAGGAGGAGACTGTATGGGAAGTGGACTTCCGATCGGCTCCAGAATTGAACAGGGGGGCTTCCGGTTAGGACCTTTGTGGCTCTTTGAGTGTTTAAGGTTGCCGACCCCTGTCATAAGGGAATCCAGGCAGATTATATCTGTAATACACCAAAGTAATCCCCCTTTTTTGACCTTAGCTTGAGTTGGCCAGAGAAAGGGTATATTATTTTATCTAGAGAATAGGCCTAAGGGAAAAACTGTCTCTTGGACCCCATTCCCAAAGATGCTAATGTAATTGATTGCAGTTATTTATGTCAGAGTTGGCTTAAGTATTATTGATGCCGGTTACGTGGCAGAACGTTGGAAGAATGAACTTTTTAAGACATCTTCCCTAAATGTCAGTGTCTTCGTTCCATTCTCTAAGGGATTACATATGCTGGTCCACACACATTTCACTCAGGTACCCAGAGAGTTCTTTTATAGAGATTAATTTTCCTCTAGAGTGACTGTTTATTGTGTATTGATTGAGATAGGTAGAAAATAACACTTTGAGATACTACCGTATAAATTGGAACAGAGAGGTGTATCTTATTCAAGAGAAAAATGATATTTTATGCAAGAGAAAAATGATGCCCATTAATCTAGGCTTTTCTCATTCAAATATATACTATATTTTTTAAAAAATATTGCATCTGAACTTTATTGGTGGTGTGTGCCTTCCCAATCTCAGGTCTTCTACCAGGGGCCTGGGGATCTGAGGGTTATGCGCAGGATCTTAGCTGTTCTTAGCACCTCACTCTTCTGGACAGACAGCTCTGATGTCATTCTTGGGGTCTGTTGGGGACACTCTGCCAGCTTAGAGGGCCCAGTGGGACCCCTACGGCCTTAATTTTCCACATGTTCTCTAGTTCCTCCTTCTGGCCAGGGTCCTTCTCTTGCTTCCTCCTTCTTCCTCATGTTGCTGTCACTTGGTAAGGCCACATCTATCAGTACCTCTGTCTTCTGACAGACAAAGAGAACCTGGAATTGATGTAGGTAGGTAGGTAGGTAGGTAGGTAGATGGATGGATGGATGCATGAAGGATAGGGATATAACAATAGATAGATAATGGATGTATATAAATGGATGGATAGATGGACAGAATAGATGGTAGATAGATAAGATAGCAATAGATAGATAAGATAGATAAATAGATGGATGGATGATGGATGGATGGAGATATAACAATAGATAATGGATGGATAAAAATGGATAGATAGATGGACAGAATAGATGGTAGATAGATTGGATGGATAGATGGATGAAGGATGTAGATATAAGAATAGATAGATAAAGGATGGATAAAAATGATAGATAGATGGACAGAATAGATGATAGATAAGATAGATAAATAGATGGATGATGGATGGAGAAATAACAATAGATAGATAATGGATGGATAAAAATGCATAGATAGTTGGACAGAATAGATGATAGAGAGATAGATGGATGGGTAGGTTGATGGGTGGATTGGATAGATAGATAGCAAGATAGCAATTAGATAAGATAGATAGATAGATAGATAGATAGATAGATAGATAGATAGATAGAAGAGATAGACAGACAGACAAATAAATGGATGGATGGACAGACAGATGAGAGAGAGAGGGAGAGAGATACAAAGCATCTATAACTTCCAAACTTCCTTAGCATGACAGAGTTCGTGTAGTTTTAACGCCCAGCCAAACAAGGATCACCATGCCTTTGAAAAGGGCTTTTCAGAGCTCAGAATATGCATTTGCACCATTGACTCTGTAGCAGCAGGTCTGAAGCCCTAGGCTGACTCTGACAGTCCCAAACCACCTCTCCTGTATAGCCTGGATCTGCCTTCCTGTCTTGCAATTAAAACCTGCCTCCACTTACCTTCCAGAGTGATGCCTTCATCGGGAATCCTCCCCGCTCCCTATCTCTTGTCAGAGAGGACCCTGGTTGTCTTGACACATTACCAGTTCTCCAAGATTTGCATAAATTGCTGGGAAAGTAGAAAGAAAAACAAGATTCTATAGTGCCATCTCCTGGGCCAATGGCTTTGAAATATGTCTCTAGAAGAGGTCTAATCCCCAACCCCATAAAATTTAGTTTACTTTTTTTTATTGTCATTGCACCTCATACAATGAAATCAAACACCATCTTCAGTGTACATTATGACTATACAAATAAAACACAAACACACATCCTTCACTTTCTATACAGTTGAATTGAAACCCCCTGACACCGCACCAACACTGCACTATACAGTAGAATTCAACAGAGCTACTGCCCTGGGATAGAAGCTGTTTTTCAGCCTATTTGTCCTTGTTTTTATTCTCCTGTATGGTCTGCCAGATAGTAATAGTTCAAAAAAAGGCTGCCCAGGATGAGATGGATCTTTGAGGATGTTTTGAACTTTCTTAAGGCAGCGGGAGCTATAAAGCTCTTCCAAAGAGGGGAGAGGGCAACCCAGGACCCTCTGGGCAATGATGTTCACCCTCTGGAGCGCTGTCCTATCTGCCACTGTGCAACTGGCAAACCAGACAGAGGTGCAGTAAGTTAAGATACTCTCTGGTGCAGTGGTAGAAGGTCACCAGCATTTTTCCATTCAGTTGTTGTTTCCTGAGAAGCCTCAGGTAGTATAATCTCTGCTGGGCCCTTTTGACCAAGGCTGCAATGTGAGCCCCTCAGGTCAGTTGCTCTATTTTTTTAAAGAGATTCAGCTTTTTAAAGAGATCCATCTCCTAAACATTCAACGGAATTTATTTATTTAACAAGGATAAAGCCAAGAATATTCAGCGGTTTAGGGGATTAAAAGACAGACCCATTCAAAACACACTTGCCTTCTAAAAGGAAATTTCTCCAAGAAAGCTTTAAGATCTGTTATTTGCTCTGATCTAAAGAGGTTGCATTCTCAACCCACCGTTAATGAACACGCCAGCCGTGAATGTAATTATGAGAAACATGAGATAACCAGGGACCCTAAAGCTGCACATGTTCCAAATTAAAAATACAACTTATTTAATATGTTTTGCTTAAATGGGTTATCCGCTTCTAAGAGGATAAATGCTCTGCTGGATTTTTCAGAAGATTTAAGTAATCGCCTTAAATCAGAGGCTTAGGAAAAGAGGACCATCCTATTCGAAGTAATGTATTTAAATGTTTGCTGAGCAAACCATGAGAGTGAATTGGTGGGTACATAGGTGGCTGGGGAATTCTGGGAGTGGAAGTCCTTAAAGTGACCCAGGTTGAAAAAGCACTAAGCCATGCTGGTTGAGGAATTCTGGGAGTTGAAGTCCTCACTTCTTAATGTAACCAAAGTTGAAAAACACAGAATTAACCCATGCTGGCTGTGGAATTCTGGGAGTTGAAGTCCACATTTCTTAAAGTGACCAAGGTTTAAAAACACTGAATTAAGCCATGCTATTCTGGTTGTGGAATTCTGGGAGTTGAAGTCCTCACTTCTTAATGTAACCAAAGTTGAAAAACACAGAATTAACCCATGCTGGCTGTGGAATTCTGGGAGTTAAAGTCCACATTTCTTAAAGTAACCAAAGTTGAAAAACACTGAATTAAACCATGCTGGCTGGGGAATTCTGGGAGTTGAAGCCCTCACTTCTTAAAGTAACCAAGGTTGAAAAACACTGAATTAAACCATGCTGGCTGGGGAATTCTGGGAGTTGAAGCCCTCACTTCTTAAAGTTGCCAAGGTTGGCAAACCATGTTGGAAAGGTAAATATCTATCTATGAAGTTTCTGGGAATGGATCCTAACTGCATGGCACCTAACTAGGTGCACTTAGAGTTCATTTCTGATTAACTTGCCTCTAGGTGAAACAAATCAAAAAAGCAAACAAACTCAACATTGTCTTCTTCTTGATTTGACAGAAGACTGTCGCTTCCATTCTGCTTAACCTATCGGATTCTTCAGGCTGGGAGACCCGCCCCTCTTCAGTGATCTCCCCCACCACCACCGCTGCATATTACTCGGAACGGCTTTAAGCGTTCCATTTTTAAAAAGACAAAAATATTCTTTTGTTTCTAGCCTCAATTTTCTAGATTAGCCATTATTAACATCCCCTCTCAAAAAATGCATTTACATCTGAATTATCTCATTACTTCCAAACCAAGCAATTATTGTCTTTCGCGAACTAAATAATTAGACCGGTGCCTACCGCTCTTGAAATTTCCCCCCCCGGAGTTTCTGAAATGTTGAAAGCCGTCCAATGTTTTGAATACACGAAGTATGTCTGAATGAAGAGCTCTGTGCATTCAGATGATGAGATTTCTCCCTCACCCCCCCTGTGTGTGTGTGTGTGTGTGTGTGTGTATGTATCTACAGGTGGCTCTTGACTTAACAACCATTTGTTTAGAGAAAGAAAGAAAGAAAGAAGGAAGGAAGGAAGGAAGGAAGGAAGGAAGGAAGGAAGGAAGGAAGGAAAAAGGAAGGAAGGAAGGAAGGAAGGAAGGAAGGAAGGAAGAAAGAAAGGAAGGAAGGAAGGAAGGAAGGAAGGAAGGAAGGAAAAGGAAAGGAAGGAAGGAAAGGGAGGAAGGAAGAGAGAAAGGAAAGAAAGGAAGGAGGAGGGAAGGAAGGAAGGAAGAAAGAGAGAAAGAGAAATATTCTAAATTGGATGGATGGATGACAGAAACAGCTTTTGTGATGCTTTTCTCCCACAGAATAAACAAACCTGGCGGTCTTTTCTTTTGCAATAAAAATTGCGTTTAAAGTTGAAGGTGCACTCCCATCTCCCCCCCCATGGGGAAAAAGGGGCTAATTTTAATCAAGCCTCAGCTGTCATTGTAGCTCATCAGTCAAATGGCCACCCCATCCCTTGTTCATCAGCCCTGCATTAGGAGTGAATGTGAACTCTTTGATTATTAAAGTGGATGAAAAATAACAGCTCTGTGTGTGGCCAAATAGCTACTCATCAGCTGATTTTTTTTTCCCCTGATGGGCCCTGGGATTTTATTGCAAACAATCAAGGCCTCCAAGAGCCTTTTTCTCAGCTGGCTTTTAACTTCAGGGCGGAAGAAACGTTTATTGTCCGTTGCCGTAGTATCTGTCTTGTCCCTTCCCATCCTTGCAGATGAAAAAAGGTTTTATTCACTGACCAAAGACTGGCATTCTCAATTCACAAACGCTAGCGGGTAGGTTGACTTGTGGCAACCCAAACAATCTTAAGTATGCTTGAGAGCTTTAAAACTTTAGGTAAATAGCTGTCGAATTCAAGCATTCGTTTTCACAAACGTGCACATAAATTAGCTCAACCAAGAGGCTTACACCTTTTGTGAAGTTAAAAAATACACTTTTCTGTCAATAGAAGAGAATATTTGTAGCTCAGGGTCTCTGAGCTCGGTGGTCTTCTTGCAGATGTTTCATGATCTAACTAAGTAAGATGCTGTGCGAGTACTGCTCCTAAGTAACTCTTTTTAGTACCGTTGTAACTTTGAATGGTCGCTAAATGGATAGCTGTAAGTCGAGGACTACCTGTGTTAAAGGAGGTTGTGAGTGCAGCTAAACACACTGGTAAGGAATTTCTTTTGTCATTGAACTCTGAGCAGCCATCACATCTTTGAGCCAATATAAATTGGCTCAAAATAGGCATGAGGGAGAGGGAGGGAGGGAGAGATGGATGGATGGATGGAGATTTAGATTAGATTAGATTAGATTAGATTGGTAGGTAGGTAGATTAGATGATAGATAGATAGATAGATAGATAGATAGATAGATAGATAGATAGATAGATTAGATGAGATGATGGATAGATAGATATAGATTGTTCTTGTTAGTTGCAGATAGATAGATAGATAGATAGATAGATAGATAGATAGATGGATTTAGATTAGATTAGGGTGGATAGATATAGATAGGTGGATAGATATAGATTGTTGTTCTTGTTAGTTGCAAATATATATACATATAGATATAGATAGATAGATAGATAGATAGATAGATAGATAGATAGATAGATACATAGATACATAGATACATAGATATATAGATGATAAAGAGATAGATAACTAATGATATCTAGATAGATAAATAGATAGATTAGATTAGATTAGATTAGATGATGGGTGGATAGATATAGATTGTTGTTCTTGTTAGTTGCAAATATAGATATAGATAGATAGATAGATAGATAGATAGATAGATAGATAGATAGATAGATAGTTACATAGATAGTTACATAGATAGTTACATAGATAGATAGTTACATAGATAGATGATAGATAAAGAGATAGATAAATAGATAGATAACTAATGATAGCTAGATAACTAGATAGCTGGATGGATGAATGGATGGATCAATGGATGGATTGTAAATAGTGTGTGAGACAGAGAGAGAGATGGTAGCTCAAAATTGTCATCTAAATAAAATATTTAAAATTGGTTCAAAAATGGTACAGGGAGGGAGGGAGGTTTTGATGAGAAAGGAAAGAAGGTGAGGGAGGAAGGAAGGAAGAAAGGTAGGAAGCTGTCTTGCAGCCCACAGCTTTGTACGCTGAAATGGTAGTGAAGTTTATAACATAGTCACTGAAATGAGTTGAACCTTAAATTCAACCGGTTAGATATAAGAAAGAATAAGGGAGCTAAACACGCTGGCTGCCATTTTGAATTTTTAAAAAGACATATAATTCATGATTACGATTATGACTGCCCTTGGGGTATCTTTTCCTTGCGTTCCCCATAGGCATCACCCAGGGCCCTCCTCATTCGCACCCACTCCCCACAAACTTGAGTAAGATTACAAGTCTGCAAACAGATTCATTTTTCTTGTTGTTTTGAATAGATTTTATGTAAGCCAGTTTGGCTGAGGCAACTACGTAAAATATGTCCAAAAGTCATTCACTTCCTTGTGTGACCGAGCGTATACATTCTTTGAATAAATAGAACAATATCTATTTAAAAGGAACTTTCAGAGGATGCTAATCCTAAAAGTAATTGACAGCAGGGAATTATGCTGTGTTTATAATCCCGTAATCTGTTTATCACATCTCTGAGGAATTTGGGAACTTCTCAATTAAAGCATTGCATTTTGGACTCAAAATTTCCCAAAGCTGGCCTTAGATGGCCTTCCACTAAGCTGAAATTATATATCAAATTTTTGCCGTTTAATTCTGTTACCTGCTTCAAGAATGTGGCACACAAAACAGATCTCAGTCCATTGAAAAATTTAATGAAAATGAAACGAATGTGGATATCATAAGCCATAATTGGAAGTTCCTCCTAGCATTTGGTGCAGTATTGTTCCGTATGCAAGCATACAGTTCTTTTTTTTTCTTTTCATTTTTAATTAGAGTAAAAAAGAAAGGATCTTTTTTTACAAATTACAGATATGAATTGTGCTGCTTTTCAAATACCGAAAGACAATGTGATCTAAATGAACAAGACAGTTACTGCAAACACAATGTATAATGTATAATAAAAAAAAGGGAAAAAGTCTTGAAACCGTATAATCACAAGTGAAAGGAAATTTAACAAAATTACTCTCTCTGTGTTGAAAAGAGTCAATTCGCGTAATGACAGGGAAGAGATAGCTCGCGTTCCCTGGTAGATCTGTCCTTTCAATATTGTGTAATAATCCTCTGTACTACAATTCATAATTAAAGTCCCCATAACACCTACATTAAAATTCTGATTGATTGAATAAATTTACATCTCACAGCAGTCTTGAGATTCTTGGGCACTTCACACAATGTATGTATAAAAAATGAAACATCCACAACCTGATGAAAATGCCAGAAATAAACTAAACAATAAAATTAATGAAAAACATAAAGCACAACAACAGAACAACAATTCTAAAAAAAAAAAAAAACAGGTAAGAAAGGTAAGCTCTAGTGGAATCTTGCTTTTTGTTAACAGCGTTGTGAGATCTGCCAAGGAAGATAGAATTGCATGATTAAGATATTATATGCTTTCTTATATCACTACACAGAGAGCCAGTTTGGTGTCATAATTAAAACATCAGGCTGGAGACTGGGAGTTCTAGTCTTGCCTTAGGCATGAAAGCCAGCTGGGTGACTGGGTCAGTCAGCAGGAGACGGTGAGTTCTGGTTCCGCCTTTTCCATGAAAGCCAACTAGATATCTTTGGGTCAACGACCAGGAGACGGTGAGTTCTAGTCCTGCCTTAGGCATGAAAACCAGTTGGGTAACTTTGGGCCAATAACCTAAGATAGATAGATAGATAGATAGATAGATAGATAGATAGATAGATAGATAGATAGATAGATAGATTATTCTTATTTATTTATTATTATACTGGGGTGTAAAGTCTCTGAGACCTGGGATTAAATGGCAATGATGGCTAAATATCGCTGCAATGTTAACACGGCACGTGACAGGTTAATCGTAAGATTAGAAATATTAATTTGCCAGCATTATCGACCATGGCAAGTCATTAGAAAAGGTTACACATTCATGCAGATTTCTGATCATATTAGTATCGCTCAGGTTAGCAAAATTACTGTGATGGGGGAAATACAAGGAATCAGTCTGAAATGCCTCAGGGGGTTTTGCTTTGCTTTTCTGAAGCTTGAGTGGCCTTTGAGGGGGGCTCAGGGTATTGTTATCTTAATTGAAGCATTTCTGTTGAAATGAAAGCATATCTATGAGGGAGGAAGATGTAGGGCATTTACAAAAACTAGCAACTGAATATTAGCTCTCTTCCTGGGCTTTCTCTATTTCATTTCATTTATTATTTTATTTTATTATTTGATTCATTGTTTGATTTGATTCTTTACTTTATTCTGATTTGATTTGATTTTATATTTGAATTTATTTGACTTTATTTGGTTGTATTATTTATGTATATCTTGTCTTTATTACTTTTTACAAATAATTCAAGGCAGTGTACGTACCCAATACTCACTCCTCCTATTTTCCCCCAACAACCCTGTTGTCAGGATTCCGGCAGTTACCCCAATTACATCTTGAGTCTCGAGCCAAACTTCCAAAACTTCAAAGGATTTATTGAGAGTTAGCATGTCGCGCTGGGTGTAGCCACTCTGAGACTCACAATTCATTGTCACCCTTGACCCTGGTTTCCCCCCACCCCCTGGGTGTATCATAATTCATATTCTCCAATGGGACACATTCATAGCCAAGAGTCATCAATTGTGCTCTCCAGTTAGAATTTTTGCGTGGCAGAAACTTCAGTCACCTAGTTACTATCTCTGAAAAACTATTTATGGAATGCACTTTGATTTCCAAGCTGCCACACTGCTCTTTCAAACCCCTTTCCCCCCTCCTTTTCTATTGGCAACTCTAAAATGACCATAGAAATATTTTATGAGTTGACACCTGTGAGGTGCTTGGGCTGAGAGAGAGAGGAGTGGCCCAAAGTCACCCCACTGGGTTTGATGCCTAAGGTGGGACTAGAACTCACTGTCTCCTAGTCATTGGCCCAACGTGACCCAGATGGCTTTCCTGCCCTAAGGCGGAACTAGAACTCACCATCTCCTGGTGATTGGCCCAAAGCCACCCAATTGGCTTTCAAGCCTAAGGCGGGACTAGAACTCACCGACTTCTGGTGATTGGCCCAAAGCCACTCAGCCTGCTTTCATGGCTAAGGTAGAACTAGAACTCACCATCCCCTGGTTCCTAGCCTCGTGCTTTAACCACTAGACCAAACCGCTCTCTTTATGGATAAAAATCTGCCCACATTCATTGTTTGATAGACATAGGCAGTGTCCGTCCATTGTTGATTCTTCCATAGATGTTTCTTGCCATCTTTCTTGGCTTGTATAGTGGTGGCAGCAGCTCCTGGGTTTGGATTGGATTCAGACTCAACACCGTTCTTTGTTCTTAAAGTGCCCCGTTTCCCAAATAAAGGTGACAGGATAGCAGTCTTCCAATATCTGAGGGGCTGCCCCAAAGAGGAGGGGGGGTCAACCTATTCTCCAAAGGTTCTGAAGGC
Organism: Naja naja; assembly: GCA_009733165.1. NCBI lineage: Eukaryota > Metazoa > Chordata > Lepidosauria > Squamata > Elapidae > Naja > Naja naja. The sequence continues at coordinate 49,875,239 of CM019154.1, forward strand.
AGGAGAAGAAGTAATGGATGGAAACTCACCAAGGGGAGAAGCAACCTGGAATTGGGGAGGAATTTCCTGACATTTAGAACAATCAATCAATGGAACGACTTGTCTCCAGAAGTTGTGAATGCTCCAGCGCTGGAAGTTTTCCAGAAGAGATTGGACAATCATTTGTCTGAAATGGTATAGGGTATCCTGCTTGAACAAGGGGGTTGGACTAGAACAGTGGTCGCCAACCAGTGGGCCAGGGACCAGTGGTGGTCCGCGAGAACATTTTGGTGGTCCGCAGAGAAATGTGTCCCCCCCCAAGCAATTAATCCAGGCTACGCAGGAATACAAGGCTGCGCCGCCCACATGGCCCGCGGGAACACAAGGCTTTGCGTCGCTTGCATTGTGAACAACACGAGGTAGTGAGGGGAGGGGGAAAGGTCAAAGGGGGGGGGAACTTGCCCCATGCGCCCCACGTGCCTGGCCTGGCCACCGGGCTGCTTCTTTCCGCTTCTTTATTCTTCTGCTTTTGGCTACACGCAAGGAAAGCAGCCAAAGTCTTTCTTTCTCTCCCCCAAACTCCGCCAAAAATGAGTCTTTGGGACCCTGCAAGGCCTCCTGCTCCAAGAGGCTGCGCCGGCACAAAAGATTCATTTTTGGCAGAATTTGGGGGAGAGCAAGAAAGACTTCTGATGCTTCTGCTGTTTTCCTTGCATGAAGCCAAAAGTCTCTCTTTCTCCACCCCGAAGCGAAGCTGGAGATGGCATCCTGCGATCCCAAATAAAGAACGATCGATCGGTAGGAAAACGGGGTGGGGGATTTTCCTGCAGAATTTTTTGGGGATTTTCCCAGGGTCTCTGGTCCTCGGGATTGAAAATGATGAGTTTGGTGGTCCCTGAGGTCCCAAAGGTTGGCGCCCCCTGGACTAGAAGACATCTGAGGTCCCTTCTGACTCTCTGTTATTCAGTTCGGTTAATTCGGCATCAAGACCAAAAACACTTTCTGCATTACGACTCTCCCAATAATACATTCTCTGCTAAATGCCAGCGTCCTGGGATGTCTGGCGAGCCTTTGGCTCTTAATTTTCAATTTTAGGCTATTATCTTTTCATTCATATTTATTATACTTTAATAATCCACTAGCTGTATTTGTGCTCTGGCTGTTCTGTAATTATTCCCTATTCTGTTATTCTCCTTTGTCACAAATTTTTTAGGTTTGGGGTTTAACTAGGAATCGCTTACCAGAGACTTCCAAGAATTTTCAGCACCCTGGCAGACCCAGGAAAATAGGCCAGAAAGAGAAGAAATTAACTCAGAACCAATTTCACAGATAATTGTTCATTTAATAAATAAAATATGGTAGCAAGCACTTAGAACAGAGGTGGGGAAACAGTGGCCCCTTTATGACTTGTGGACTTTGTGACTTGTGGATTTTTATGACTGATGGACTTCAACTCCCAGGATTCCTGAGCCAACATGGCCCCTTTAACAACCTTGGACTTCAACTCCCAGAATTCCTGAGCCAGCATGGCCCCTTTAACAACCTGTGGCCTTCAACTCCCAGAGTTCCTGAGCCAGCATGGCTGCCTCAGGAATTCTGGGAGTTGAAGTCCACATGTCAAAAAGGGCCACTCCTGACTTAGAATAAAGATAGTTGAAATGCTGCAGTTGCTCCTAATGTGCCGTAAGAATGACTTTAATCCAACAATTAATGCTTGCTGGCTTTCTCTTGCTACTTTTTTTTAATCAATCTATTGGTTTTCTCTAGGACTAAGTAGTCAATCCGGGCCTAAAGCACTTTACGAAATGTCAGAATTGTTTTGCTTATCAGCATATCCAGAGCAAAAATCCCTAAATTCTTCAACAAACAAAAAACACCCCTGGCATATGGCTAGCTAATTGAAATAGTCAGGTGAATAAAAAGGTGTTTTTCTCATCTGAGGACTTTAGCAATTTGCAGCCAATAATAGAATTGTGTGATGTCACAGTAAGTGTGGATTGGCAAGTAGTAGAGGCATCCAAGATCAAAGCAGGGAATTTGATAGGGAAAAGAGAGTAAACGATTGCTAGTTAGGCATAAGTTGTGAAAAAAAATTGAGCAAGTAGACTGATTTGCAGCATGAGAAATTGCTTACTAAATAAGAGCAAATGGATGGGAAAAACCAACATGAACAGATTATTTTTTTCTGTTTATTTATTTATAGCCTGCCTTTATTACTTTTATAAATAACTCAACACCATGAATATATCTAATCTTCTTAATACTTCCTCCTCCTATTTTCCTATTTTTATCCTTTCTTTCTCTCCCTCCCTCTTCCTTCCTACCTTCCTTCTTACTTTCCACCTCCCTCCCTCCCTCTTCGTTCCTTCCTTCATTTATTCATTCATTCATTCATCTCCAGCTTTTCATCTCCACCCCGGACCATCTCAGTGATGCCCTCCCCATGATGTCCCGGTGCCTGGAGGCGGTACGGATCGGGATGGGGAGGCACAGGCTCCAGCTCAACCCAGACAAGACTGAGTGGCTGTGCATACCGGCATCTCGGATCCAAGAAATTCCACCTTTGGTCATGGGGGGAGAGGTGTTGCCCCCCGTGGATAGGGCGCAACTTGGGTGTCCTTCTGGACGCACGGCTCAATATGGAGGAGCAGGTGGGAGCCATCGCCAGGGGGGCTTTTGCCCAGGTTCGCCTGGTGCGCCAGTTGCGCCCCTACTTGGACTGAGATTCCCTATGCACGGTCACCCATGCGCTCGTTGCCTCCTGTCTCAACTACTGCAGTGCTCTCTATTTGGGGCTGCCCTTGCGGACTATACGGAGGCTTCAGCTGGTATAAAATGCAGCTGCGCGGGTGGTGATGGGAGCGGCCCGATTCTCCCATGTGACACCCCTCCTGCGCGGTCTGCATTGGTTGCCAGTTGCCCTCCGTATAAGATTCAAGGTGCTGATGTTAACCTATAAAGCCCTTCATGGCTTGGGTCCTGGGTACTTGCAGGAGCGCCTCCTACCAGCATCGAGGTCCAATCGCCCAGTACGCTCCCACAGGCAGGCCCTCCTGGGGGTACCGTCAGCCAGACAATGTCAGTTGGCGGTTCCCCAGGGGAGGGCCTTCTCTGTGGGGGCGCCCACCCTTTGGAACCAGCTGCCCCTGAGGCTGCGTTTGGTCCCTGACCTGCGTTTCTTCTGCCACGACCTAAAGACCTGGCTGTTTTTACAGGCCAGCCTGGATTGAGACGGATTGGGGATTTTAAAATGGGGCGTTTTAATATTTTATAATATATTTGGATTAGATAGGATTTTGAATGATGTTTTATGTATTGTATATATATATTGTGTGAGTCGCCCCGAGTCCTCCACGGAGATGCGGCATATAAATCCAAATATCATCATCATCATCATCATCATCATCATCATCATCATCATCATCATCTGTCTATGTGTCTATTTATCCATCTCATTCTATAGCTGTCTGTTTGTCTGTCCATCTCATCTCTCTCTCTCTCTCTCTCTCTCTCTCTCTCTATCATATCTCTATCAATATCTATCATCCATCTATATCATCCATCTATCTATCATCCATCAATCTATCATATATCTATCACTATCTCTGTCTGTCTGGCTATCATTATCTATCTCTATCAATATCTATCTATCTATCTATCTATCTATCTATCTATCTATCTATCTATCTATCTATTGTATCTATCATTCTCTCTCTATATCATCCATCTATCATCTATCTATTGTATCTATCTAATCTATCTATCATTCTCTCTCTCTCTCTCTCTCTCCACATACATACATACATACATACATATCCATCCATCCATCCATCCATCCATTCATCCATCCATCTCTCATTTTCAACTTCTCCTTTGTTAAACTAAAAAAAAAATACTGTTCAGCCAGGCTGAGTAGCTTGGGGGGAAATATTTCATCTTTTTAAAATCTTTTTTCTTTCATGGCAGAATACACTCCCTTCCTTGCACTTAATGCCCAAAAGAAGAGGGAGACTTAGCTCAGGCTATTAGGAAAGGAACTTTTGACCTTCCTTCTATTCTCTGTGATTTTTTGTTCCTTTCAGTCGCTGATAAAAAGCCCTGGACTCGAAAGCCCAGCATGGCTGGGAAGCTTCTTGTTAAGTACCTATTCTGGATTAAAGCGAGATGCATGAAAAAGGGAATTTTACGTTTCGAAAGTTGAATGTGATGCCTTTAGTTGGTGGTGCTCTCATGCTGAAATAAGGAGAAATCATCTTGGTTAAAGCATTTGAGGCAGCTTTTTAAAATACATGAAATTTGGGCAAAAGATATAGATAAAAGAGAGGAGGGAGGGAGAGAGAGGGGGGGAGAGACAGAGATCAATAATAGATAGATCAATCCAACAGAAGGCCTATTATGAAGAATGGCTGCAGGAATTGGATATATTTGTTTAATGAAAAGAAGGATTAGGACGACATGATAGCAGTCTCCCAATATTTGAAGGGCTGCCACAGAGAAAAAGGAGGGGGGGGGCAATTTATTTTCCAAAGCACCTGAAGGCAGGACAAGAAGCAACAGATGGAAACTGATCAAGGAGAGAAGCAACCTGGAATTAAGGAGGGAATTCTTCTTCTTCTTCTTCTTCTTCTTCTTCTTCTTCTTCTTCTTCTTCTTCTTCTTCTTCTTCTTCTCTTCCTCTTCCTCTTCCTCTTCCTCTTCCTCTTCCTCTTCTTCTTCCTCTTCTTCTTCCTCTTCTTCTTCTTCTTCCTCTTCTTCTTCCTCTTCTTCTTCTTCCTCTTCCTCTTCCTCTTCCTCTTCCTCTTCCTCTTCCTCTTCTTCCCCTCCTCCTCCATGATCATCATTATCATCTTCATCTTTTAACAATCCCATAACCCTTTGCAGGGTGGAGTTTGGGCAACTGAATGGAGCCACCAGAGTGTTTTACTGGCCGGATGCCCTTCCTGTTGCCAATGCGGAGTTTTGTTCAGCAGATATATTCATTGTCCACAGAGAGAGAAATATCTGCCTCTACCTAGGATCGAACTCACAGCCTCCTGATTGTGAGGCAAGAGCTCCCCTCTTGGCCACTGCAAAAAAAAAATCATATATAGTTACATTGATATTGCAAAGGAGATCACACGCAGGCCTTAATTCTGTCATAATCTGGATAGTATTTAACCTATCCCTGGCTGATCGTGTTGGTCTGAAGTTCCCACCCTGGTCCTCTCAGGCTTTATTGGACTGCAGCTTCCATAATCCTAGGCAGCTTTCAGGAGGAGAACATGGAAGTCAAACTCCAATGCATTGAAAAGCACCAAATTGCAGAAGAAAACGTAAGTCTCCGCTGTGGTCGTACGTCGAGGACTACCACCCGCCTGCATCTTTTGGAAAATTCTGGATATTGTCCAGATCGGTTGTGCGTATTTATTTTTCGAAAAGCAGGTTCTCCTTTTTTTCCCCAGAATAAAGAACGGCGAGTCAGTCGGGGAGGGAGCCTGTGAAATTAGGGTGAGGGAACCGAAGAGGTTGAACTCTGCTTCCGATGGTGGAAAGAGAATTCAGCTGAGAATAAAAATAAGAAGGTGCACTTGAGAGTCTCGTTCTGCAGAAGGGACTTTACTTCAAAGTGAGAAATATCTTGGCTAGTGAGAAGAGGAGGGGATAAGGCGCCTGGGAAAGCCAAAGGAAACCATCAAAACCATCAAAGTAAGCGAAGGTTGGAATATTTCGGACATGGGATGCGACACCCGGAAAAACACACCATCCTTCACTTCAACCCTCCCAGGAAAAGATTGAAGGCAAACGAGGTCCAGGTAGAAGGAGAACATCATGGCTTCAAAATCTAAGCGACTGGGTTGGACAAAGCTCAACAGCACTTTTTCATGGGTCTGTTGAAAAAAATAGGATTGCCAACATGACCG
>CM019154.1:49882117-49893810 GCA_009733165.1 Naja naja
TCAACCCCTGCTTTAGCAGGAGACCTTATGCCATTTCAGACAGATGGATGTCCAGTCTCTTCTTCAAAACTCCAGTGCTGGAGCACCCACAACTTCTGGAGGCAGGTTGTTCCGCTGGTTAATTGTCCTCACCGTCAAGAAATTCCTCCTTAGTTCTAGGCTGCTTGGTGGGTTTCCATCCATTGCTTCTTGTCCTGCCTTCCGTTGCTTTGCAGTGGAAATTCCAGTTGTGGTCGTGAAGTCGAGGACTATCCCTAAATAACAGAATAACAGAGCTGGAAGGGGCCTGGAGGTCTCTAGTCCAGCCCTCTGCTCAAGCAGAAAACCCTACACCACTTCAGACCAATGGCTCTCCAGTCTCTTCTTAAAAACCTCCAGCGATGAAGCACCCATTACTTCCGGTGGCAGGCTGTTCCGCTGATTAATTGATTTCACTGTCAGGAAATTCCCCTAATTCCAGCTTATGCCCTTATCTATTGGAGCACTGCTACTCTGTCACCCCACCCCTGCCCCAGTCCTTCTACCAGCATCTCTCTAGTAGAGCCCCTTTGGTGGATGTGCCCATATTTCGATACAAATATAAAGATTTAGATGCAGACCAGAACTTCCGCAGACCCATTCTGCAGCAAGCATAAGCATTCATGGTCTCCGCTGGATGCTAATGCTTTGCCTTCGAGCACTTGTTGGGAGTGTTCAGAATGCAGAAGAACCTCTCCAAGCGGAATCTGGAGCTAAATAAATCTTGTTTTTCAAGAGGGGCTTTCATGTCACGATTTAGCATCTGTTACTTTACGAGCGTTGAATAGGCTGCGCGGGGGGGGGGGGGGGCGCAATTGTGGGGTTTTGTTTTGTTTTTTTCTCCCTCCTTGCAGATGGATGAGGTTTGACACTGTGGATTTGAGGCCAGGGCAATAAGAGAGAGCTATGCGCACGTATGTGCATTTTGTGCGTACATCAGTGAAACATTTGTCTGTGCAACCAGGGCTCTCCTGCTATTTGACTTTTGCAGTTCATGTTGAGTCCCCTCTTCAGAGGAAGGAGGAAAAAAAACATACCATTCCCAAGGCAATGCCTGAAATCCTTTCTTTTAGCGAAATCATTAAAAAAAGTCCAGTGTGCCTTCAGGGTCATTAAAAAAGGGAGTTTTAATGGATGTCCTGCCGTTCCTTCCTTCTTTCTTCTCTTCTTCTTCTTCCTTCCTTCCTTCTCTTCCTTCCTTCCTTCCTCCTCCTTCCTTCCTTCCTTCCTTCCTTCCTTCTTTATTTATTATAAAGTAGTTGAGTCTAGTTACTTAGACTTGACTACTGTAATGCTCTCTATTTAGGAATGTTCTTGCATACCACCGGAGGCTTCAGCTGGTGCAGAATGCGGCCGCGAGGGTTGTGATGGGAGCTTCGGCACTCCCATATACGCCCTCCTGCGCCGACCTGCATTGGTTACCGGTGCCTTCCGGTGAGGTCAAGGTCCTGGTGCTGGACAAAGTCCTCAAGGCATGGGTCTGGGATATTTACGGAGCTGCCTCCTGCCGGCATCGAGAACCAACCGCCTCTGTGTGGGCACACAGGCAGGGGCTCCGGGTGTCGCTCTGCACTCAATGTCACTTGGCAGTCCCCCGGGAAGGGCCTATTCTGTGGCGGCCCCCGCCCTATGGAACCAACTGCCTCTGGGACTTCGTTTGGCCCCTGACCTCCGCACCTTCCGCCATGATCTGAAAACTTGGCTCTTCAAACAGGCTGGGCTGTACTGACCTCCGGGGTGGGGTTTTAAATTTAGTTAGGATTGGTGGGTTTTAGCGCAACTTGGCTTGTAATGTTTAATGTTATTTTTAGGTAATTTAATTTATTGTTAGTTTTTAGTTGTTAGCTGCCAGAGTCCTTGAGAGGGGGCGGCATACAAGTCAAATAAAATAAAATAAAAAAATAAATATTTATTTATTTATTATTTGTTTGTATGTCACCCTATCTCCCTAGGGACTCAGGGCTGCTACATCATAAGAAACACACAATACAAAAGTTAAAAGGAATTAAAAGATTATTAAACCCAATTCGACCAAGTAAGTTATCTAAAACCCCATAACATGACATTTAAAAACTAAGACACCTCCACCCCCCCCCCTCTCACCAGTCCAGGCCGCTTGTTCGAACACCAAGTCTTTAGGCCGCGGCGGAAGGAGCGGAGGTCGGGAGCCAATCGTAGCTCCAGGGAAGCTGGTTCCATAGAGTGGGAGCTCCCACAGAGAAGGCCCTACCCCTAGGGACCGCCAGCCGACATTGTTTGGCCGACGGTACCCCAAGGAGGCCCCGTCTGTGGGCGCGACTGGGCGATGGGCATTCGACTGGGCGATGGGCATTCACCCCTGCTGGCAATGTGCTCAATCAATCACATGCCCCACCCCCAGAATATTCAGAGTTCTGACCAGTTCTGGAGAACTGGTAGCGGAAATTTTGAGTAATTCAGAGAACCGGCCAATCCCACCTCTGACTGGCCCCGCCAACCCCATCTCTTCTCTGCCTCCCATTGAGTCCCAGCTGATTGGCTGGGTCTCTGGTTGCCCTGCACAGGAGAATGGAGCTGGAAAGCAGGTTAGTGGGGTGGGGAGAGAATGGGGATTTTGCAGTATCCCACCCCTGCCATGCCCACCAAGCCAAACCACGCCCACCAAGCCACACTCACCAAGCCACACCAAGCGACGCCACAGAACCAGCAGTAAAAGAATGTGAATGCCACCACTGCTCCCCTGTGCATGCTAGCTGAGACCTGAAGACCAGCTGGCCAGCAGGAGGCACATGCACATGCACAGCAAAGCTAAGCTGGGACAACAGCTTGCATGCCCAAGAGAGAGGGCTCTGTGTGCCACCCACGCCATCATGGGCCTATACCATTTCAGACAGGTGGTTGCTCAGTCTCTTCTTAAAACTTCCAGTGCTGGAGTACCCACAACTTCTGGTGGCAAGCAGTTCCACTGGTTAATTGTCCTCACTTTCAGGAAGCTTCTCCTTAATTCCAGGTTGCTTCTCTCCTGGATGAGTTTCCATCCGTTGCTTCTTATCCTGATTTCAGGTGCTTTGGAAAATAATTTGATCCCCTCTTCTTTGGGGCAGCCCTCAAATACTGAATATTTCAAAACTCCTCCTCCTTTAGCTTATTTTAAAATGATCGCGGGAACCTCCGTCCTAAAAGTTGGAGGGTTACTTTCTCTTCGTTACCTGCGCAGGTAGACCCATGATCCCGTCCTCCCCGCTGCCGTCCCAAAGCCCCGTGGCTTTGCCTGCACTCGGGCCTGGCGCCTCTTGGCAGCTGGCACACTCGCAGCCGCTCTGACTTACATTTGAAAAGGGCTCCAATAATTGCTCATTCTGTTCATGACTTTTGTCAGTGACAGATGGTCACACTGAATGTTTAAAACGCCGAAGACCTCTGGATGCTCCTTCTGCTTCCCGACGCCAAGTTTTGCCAAAATTGGAGGGGGTGGGTGAGAAGGGAGCAGCCCTCCCAGCTTTGCAACAGACTGTGCTTGCAAACTTTTTCTTATTCTTTTGCAGTGAATTGTCCTCTCTCTCTTCCTCCTTCCCTCCCTCCCTCTCCCCCTCTTTCTCTCTCTCTGTGCGCCTCTCTTCGTCAAAGAAAGAATCAATATGTTATTACAGACTGGCACACAGAGCAAATGCCAACTGCTCTGGTGAATGAATTAATGATTTTAGTTTATTTTTCTTTTAAACTCCTTTTGGCCTGGTAATAGGGCCCACATATGGCCTGACAGGAGGATGCTGGGGTAACAGGAAGGTGAGCCTACAGTTTATCAAAATTATTTTAAGTGGATTGTATCTGTTGAAATAACTTTCTGCCTATCACACTGCTCTTCGGGGAGGGGCGATGATAAGGCCACATTTAAACTTTTGAGTGGGTTTCCCTGGAAATTTGCAGGCTGAGAACAAAAATTGGAATAAAAAAATACAGGCTAGACCCTTCTGTATTTATTTATATATTTTTATCCCACCTGTATTATTTTGTACCTAAGTCAAGGTGGCAAACATACCCAGTACTCCTTCCTCTTCCTATTTTCCCCACAACAATCCTCTGAGGTAGATTGGGCTGAGAGAGAGACCAGCCCAAAGTCACTCAGGTGTCTTTCATGCCTAAGGTGGAACTAGAACTCACCATCTCCTGGTGATTGGCACAGCTACCCAGGTGTTTTTCATATGTAAGGCGGAACTAAAATTCACAATCTCCTGGTGATTGGTCCAGAGTCACCCAGCCGACTGTCATATGTAAAGCGGAACTAGAACTCATCATCTCCTGGTGATTGGCCCAAAGTCACCTAGCCAGCTGTCATATCTAAGGCACAACTAGAACTCATCATCTCCTGGTGATTGGCCCAAACTCACCTAGGTGTCTTCCATATCTAAGGTGGAACTAGAACTTACCATCTCCTGGTGATTGGCCCAAAGTCACCTAGCCAGCTGTCATATCTAAGGCACAACTAGAACTCATCATCTCCTGGTGATTGGCCCAAACTCACCCAGGTGTCTTCCATATCTAAGGCGGAACTAGAACTCACCATCTCCTGGTGATTGGCCCAAAGTCACCTAGCCAGCTGTCATATCTAAGGTGGAACTAGAACTCACCATTTCCTGGTGATTGGCAGGTGTCTTCTATATCTAAGGCAGAACTAGAACTCACCATCTCCTGGTGATTGGCCCCAACTCACAAGGGGTCTTTTATATGTAAGGTGGAACTAGAACTCACTTCTCCTAGTGATTGGCCCAAAATCACCAGGTCAGGTTTTGTGTCCTTAGGCAGGACTAGAATTCACCATCTCCTGGTTTCTCCACTAGCACCTTTACCACTAGACCTGTGAACTAGAATGTTCGCTGAAGTTTCCATTTTTTGTGTTTGATGCTGTTAAGACACCCATGGATGCCCGTTTCTCCACTTCTCTTAGGAGGCATTCTCTCATTCCAAATTTGGCCAGCAGTTAGAAGGTTATAGATAATTTCCATTTGGGAAAAGAAACATGCGTGATACATAGAAGGTTATTCTGACCCAGCTCTCCAAATATGACAAGTCCTCTAAAGTTAACTCAATGTTCCCTTTATTAGGAGCGCCAGCAGCCCCGGCAAAGAGTTTCTCTCTCACCTCAGGCTAACAAGTCCGTCCGGCAGGGAGATGAATAGTTGTCTGTCACATCTATTTGTCTCTGCCCCCTGCCTTTTATCCCCAGAGCTAGGGTGGGGCTTCGCTAGCAGTGGTGGCTCTTCCATCCCAAGGACTGGCTCATAGATTTCCACTGTTCTCCTCTCCTCTGCCTTCTGATTAGTTGCGCATCAGGCATTGTATCTGGCTGTTCCTCCTCTTCTTCATCAGCCACCTCCAGACCTGGAGGCTATTGACTCTCCATCTGAGGGCTGACGGATGGCCCAGGCTCCATCTCCACCTCTCTCTCTCTACCAGCTTCATTCCCTCTTCCTTCTTGGAGCTCCCAGGTTTCCCTGATGCTGACGGGCTACTGGAGGGGCTGGGCGGCCGGCAGACCACAACATAGGGAAAGCTCTCTGCCTCCTAAGTTATGGTGGCAGAAATAAACGGGGGGCTTTTGCTTTGAAAAATAAGAAACCTTCGCTGGACTCAGTTTCCCTTTGGGTAGAATTGACAACCGATAATTCCCCATCCACGAGAGAAGTCATATCAGCATTACCCATTCAAGCTGCAGGGTGCGCCTATTTCCCGATATTTAGTTAGCACGCAACAAATACATATTAAAAAAAATACAGAATTGAAAAAGCTGGCACAGCAATCCATCACTTCTCCAAATTCTTTTTTGTTTTGTTTTTAATATTTTAATGTTAACTTTGGCTGATGCTTTCTCCATGCTTGAAAATGATGAAAACATAATAACTTTTTTTTGGCCTGTGCATGTTCTGCCTCCACCCCACCCCCCGGGGCTTGTGGTAAATACCAGGCACTAAGACACCATTGAAATTAACTTGGAAATCTATCTATCTATCTATCTATCTATCTATCTATCTATCTATCTATCTATCTATCTATCTATCCATCCATCCATCCATCCATCCATCCATCTAGATATATGTGTGTGTGGGGGGGGTCTTGGTGTATTGGGGTCTTATCCCGTGTAAGATTGAGAGTATCTTGGGTGTTTGAACGTCGCCAAGATATCTTCAATCTATCATTCTTTCTCTAGACTATACTACCGTGAAATCTATGAAAATATGTATGTATGTATGTATGTATGTATGTATGTATGTATGTATATGTTTTCATAGATTTTCATGGGTAAAGGTATGTAGGTCTTGGTGTACTCGGGTCTTGTCCCATGTAAGATTGAGAGTACCTTGGCGACGTTTCGACGAGGTCCCACTCGCCATCTTCAGGCTGGTGTCTTCGGCTTTGTGCTTGTGCCAGCAAAGTGTGATCTGAGCTGCCTTCTCTCTATAAATACTGGAGGGGAGGTGTGGTGTGCTGGCTCTGCTGTAAGCGGGTTGGTTGGCTGTGTTGGTGGCTGTGTTGTCGCTTCTTGATTGGTTGATGGAATTGATGTTTGCTGATTGGTTGGCTGTGTTGTTGGCTGTGTTGTTGCTTCTTGATTGGTTGATGGAGTTGATGTTTGCTGATTTGTTGGCTTTTTCGTAAGAGCCTGTGTGGCTGAGGTAGTGGCTGTGTGTCCTTCAGCCTTTTGTGTTGTAGCTACCTGGATAGTGGGCTGTGTGATGACCTTCTGAGTTTTATTGTTGTGACATCCTGGATCTTGTGCTGTAATCTCCAGGGTCGTTGTCTGTGTTGCAACCTCCTGAGGTTTGTGTTGTTTATATATATACACACTCATATATACATTTATACACATATACACATATATACATACACACACACACATATATGTTTTCTTAAGTTTTCGCGGGTATTTATATGTATGGTATTCAGCTTTGTTCGGGTATTTTCCCACGTCATTGTAGTTGTGCTTTGAAAATTGTAGCGACATTTTGACAGAATCTCATCTGCCATCATCAGGCTTGTGTATTGGGTTCATCTGTGTGTCAGGCTGACACACAGACGAATACAAGCCTGATGATGGCAGATGAGATTCTGCCAAAACGTAGCTACAACTTTCAAAGCACAACTTAAACCTGAAAAACAAATGGGAAGAGTTGCATAAATAATGAAAGAACTCAAAATGCCGCCGGTTTTTTTTGTTTTGTTTTTTTGTTTTGTAACGGAGACCGAGGGAAAGTGTCACGTTAGGATCTCATTTGCATATCACCATGATTTCGTTATTTGTGCGTGCCCCACTCAAGAGGAGACATAATGGCCATGAATATTCATAGAGCCAATTAAAATATTGGTGGCATAGTAGCCGCGATTTGCAGGCCGCAAGTGTCCACAAACAGATTTCTTCAGGTTGGATGGAGAAAGGAAGGATCGGGTGGAAATCCTCGACTTATGACCACAATGGAGCCCAGGATTTACGTTGCTAAGCGAGACCCGTTGTTAAGTGAATTTTAGACCCTTTCTCGACGCAGTTGTGAAGTGAATCACGGCAGCTGTTAAGATCCAGCTTCCCCAATTGACTTTATCGGTCAGAAGGTTGGAAAATATCATCAATATTTTCATAAATATGAGTCCATTGTCAAGCATCTGAATTTGGATCGCAGGACCTATTCCCCAAAGCACCCGAAGGCCAGACAAGGAATAATGGATGGAAACTGAACAAGGAGAGATTTAACCTGGAAATAAGGAGAAACTTTCTGACAGGGAGAACAATCAACCCATGGAACAGAAGTTGCCCTCGGAAGTTGTGGGAGCTTCATCACTGGAGGCTTTCAAGAAGAGATTGGACTCCCATCTGTCAGAAATGGTGTAGGGTCTCCCGCTTGGGCGGGGGGGTTGGACTAGATGACCTACAAGGTCCCTTCCAACCTCTGTTAATCTCTGTCTGTCTGTCTCTATATCTATCTATCTATCTATCTATCTATCTATCTATCTACCTATCTACCTATATCTATCGATCGATCGATCGACCTACATCTATATCTATCTGTCTGTCTGTCTGTCTGTCTGTCTGTCTGTATCTACCTACCTACCTACCTGCCTACCTATCCACCCCTCACATTTTTTCTGTCTGTCTGCCTGCCTGCCTGCCTGCCTGCCTGCCTGTCTGTATCTATCTACCTACCTACCTACCTACATCTATATCTATCTATCTATCTATCTGTCTGTCTATCTATCATCTATCTATCTATCTATCTATCCATCACCTACATGCCTACTCTGCGTCATCGTGCTATATCTATCTGCATCTATCCATATCTATCTACCTACCTACCTACCTACCTACCTACCTACATCTATATCTATCTATATCTATCTATCTATCTATCTATCTATCTATCTATCTATCTATCTATCTATCTATCTATCCACCTACGTACCTACTCTGTCTGTCTGCCTGCCTGCCTGCCTGTCTGTCTGCCTGCCTGCCTGCCTGTCTGTCTGTATCTATCTATCTACCTACCTACCTACATCTCTATCTCTATCTCTATCTCTATCTCTATCTCTATCTATCTATCTATCTATCTATCGGAAGTTGTGGGAGCGCCATCACTGGAGGCTTTCAAGAAGAGACTGGGCTCCCATCTGTCAGAAATGGTGTAGGGTTTCCTGCTTGGTCAGGGGGTTGGACTAGATGACCTACAAGGTCCCTTCCAACTCTGATTATTGGTTATCTGACCGCAGGGATGCCACAGCTGTTGTAAGTGTGAAAAAGGGTACTAAGTCGCTTTTTTTGGTGCCATTGTAACTTCAAATGCTCCCCAAACGAATTGTTGCAAGTCGAGGGCTACCTGTCTGCCACGATGCAAAGTTAAAAACAAAAATGGATTTTTGAGATGTGATTCATTCTGGAGTTAAAACTTGATTTTTCCTGCTTTGTACCAAAGGCAAACACAGGTTTGTCAACTTACGACCGCAGCTGAGCCCAGAATTTATGTTGCTAAGGGAAAAAAATTGTGAAGTGAGTTCAGGCCCATTTTTACAACTTTCCTTGCCACTGTTGTTAAGTGAACCATGGACCCTGTTAAATTAGGAACATGGTTGTTAAGTGAATCTGGCTTTGCTGTTGACTTTGCCTGTCAGAAGGGGATCACACCCCAACTGTCATAAATATGAGTCAAATTGTAGCCGTAAGTCGAGGACTACCTGTGTTTTAACTTTAATGCCCAATGTATCAATATTTTTCATCTTTTAACTGCTATTTATTTATTGATTAAACTTGCATGCCAGCCTTCTTACCAAATACAGGCAGTCCTTGACTTACGACCACACTTGAGCCCAAAAATTCTGTCGCTAAGCGAGAGAGCTGTTAAATGAGTTTTTGCCCCATTTTACGACCACTTTTTTGTTGTTGCTATGGTTGTTAAGTGAATCCCTGCACTTCTTGTGTTACTAGCAAGGTTGTTACATGAATCCAGCTTCCCCATTGATTTTGCTTGCCAGAATATGTTGTGGTTAGCCAGCAGCAGGTGCAGACGGCTAAGGAGAGTGAGGACTCAGATGAGGGGCCAGGACCATTAGGGAGTGGACTGCTGTCTTTGGAGATTGTGGGAGCGATGAGGAGGTTCCCGAGGAGCCTGTGCCAAGTGCGCGTGCATGCAGGATTGCTCGGAGGAAAGAGCAGCTGCAACAGGACGAGGCGACTGGGAGTAAGGTTGCAAGGTAATGGCCCCTCCTTCAAGAAGATGAAAGCCAGCTGTGGCGAACGTTCTTAGGAAGCAAAGATGTTTTGAAACTCAGCCTTGTGAACATTACAGTATCTTAAGTTGGACTCTTGTGTTGTGAAATATTTCTTATCTGTGATTCTTGGCAGTCTCGTCCAGTTTTGGCGAGGTTTGTGCTTATCAAAGTTAATTAGTTTGCAGCAGCCTTTTAACCAGGGATTTGTAAGACTCATTAAAAGGTTTCTGTTCCTTTGGTTATTGTTTGTCCTGTTGGAAAAGGGTTTGGGTCAGAACAGAATATCACAAAAGGGGATCAAATGATCCCTGGAACACTGCGGCCGTCATAACTATAAACCATTCACCTCTCATAAATATGAACCATTCATGCCAACTATCCTAAATATGAACCATGGCCATTTTGATCATATGACCATGGGAAGCTGCAACATTTGTAAGTGTGAAGCATAGTTTTAAGTTCCTTTTTTTTTAGCACCGTCGTAACTTCGAACAGTCACTAAATGAACCGTTGTAAGCCAAGGATTACCGGTAAGTCCTAAAGAAGTTTTGCATCTCCTCTCTGGGGGATACCTCAGTCCTGAGCTCCTTCCCTCAATTCCCTCTGTTGACAGGGAAGAAGAAATAAACATAATTGTGAAGGCAGACCAGCATTGGAAGAACAGATTTTTCGGCAAATGTCAAATGAGGCACACAGATTGGAGAATTCAAGAGAAAAGGTCAACTCAAGACAAATCCAGCACAGAAGACGGGTCGAATAGCCAAGCGTGCTTTCTCATCTTTTGCACTTTTGTAAGGAAGGGGGGATGGAATCGTTTCTCCTCGTATGAATAGAGATTAAAAGGCGGAAGAAGCTTCTGGAAGGAGAAGCAAAACCTCTTCAGAGAAAAACGAGAAAGTCCAGTTGCCTCCTGAAAAAAGCACCTTTGAGATACCATCTAGTGCCTTAACTACTAGATCTAACTGATTCTTCTCTTTGACCTGGAAGCTGTTTTTTTTTTTCCAGGAAGGGGGCTTGTAAGTGGAAATACCCTTTTTGAATCTATATCTATGTGTATAAAAGTGAAAGACCCCTCACACATCATCACAAAATCTCCAGAACCGTAAAGCCTACAAACTTGAAATTTGGCACATATGTTCCTCTTGGCTTCTAGGGGCTCACTAAGAAAGGATTTTTCCAAATGACCATCAGAGCATTTATTCCTATATTATTATTATCAACATGCTCTGATGCTAAGGAGTTCTACTCCCCCTCCCCACCTGAAAAGAAATCTCTTCCAAAGGCAAAACACAAGCAGAGGTTTCAGTTTCAGAGCACCAAGTACAGAACAGTTGAGCTACCAGCGCCCAGGCTCCTTGCTGTCTCCTTCTTGCTCACACAGCAAATATTGTTTCACTTTCCAAACAGCCCTCAACTTTCACACACTGATGACAAGACACTAGCCAGATGAATACTGATGGATGCTGGTAGGCAGAGGCACAATTCCCCTCCTTCCCATTTTCCTCCCCCAAAACTAAGCCCGACCACATAGTTTCGTAGCGAAGCACTTGTTGTATTTAATCTATTTTTATTGTAAATTTGTCCTGTTTTAATGTTCGCTGCTCTGAGTCCTTAGGGAGAAGGGCGGCATACAAGTCAAATAAATTATTATTATTATTATTATTATTGAGCTAGTGTATGTATATAGATAATATAGGCACAATGTCAGTTAGTAGCATGTATTGTATCTGCTTGTATAAATGTGACTGTGTGAATGCATGGAGAAAGTGAGTTGTAGGATTTAATGCTGGGTGGGGGGAGATTATTTGTGGGTAAAATGACCTTGTTGAAACATTTCCAGCAATTATCACGAGAAGACATTACTGCTTTAAAAAAAGGCAGCACAACATTTTGATTATTTGGAGTGATATTCCCCGAGGACTGAATATGGAATAAAGTTTCATTATAAA
>CM019154.1:49894810-49924282 GCA_009733165.1 Naja naja
CAACCCCTGCTTTAGCAGGAGACCTTATGCCATTTCAGACAGATGGATGTCCAGTCTCTTCTTCAAAACCTCCAGTGCTGGAGCACCCACAACTTCTGGAGGCAGGTTGTTCCGCTGGTTAATTGTCCTCACCGTCAAGAAATTCCTCCTTAGTTCTAGGTTGCTTGGTGGGTTTCCATCCATTGCTTCTTGTCCTGCCTTCCGTTGCTTTGCAGTGGAAATTCCAGTTGTGGTCGTAAGTCGAGGACTATCCCTAAATAACAGAATAACAGAGCTGGAAGGGGCCTTGGAGGTCTTCTAGTCCAGCCCTCTGCTCAAGCAGAAAACCCTACACCACTTCAGACCAATGGCTCTCCAGTCTCTTCTTAAAAACCTCCAGCGATGAAGCACCCATTACTTCCGGTGGCAGGCTGTTCCGCTGATTAATTGATTTCACTGTCAGGAAATTCCCCCCTAATTCCAGCTTGCGGCCCTTTATCTATTGGAGCACTGCTACTCTGTCACCCCCCCCCCCGCCCCAGTCCTTCTACCGGCATCTCTCTAGTAGAGCCCCTTTGGTGGATGTGCCCATATTTCGATACAAATATAAAGATTTAGATGCAGACCAGAACTTCCGCAGACCCATTCTGCAGCAAGCATAAGCATTCATGGTCTCCGCTGGATGCTAATAATGCTGCCTCTAGCACTTGTTGGGAGTGTTCAGAATGCAGAAGAACTCTCCAAGCGGAATCTGGAGCTAAATAAATCTTGTTTTTCAAGAGGGGCTTTCATGTCACGATTTAGCATCTGTTACTTTATGAGCGCTGAATAGGCGTATGGGGAATTGTGGGGTTTTGTTTTGTTTTTTTCTCCCTCCTTGCAGATGGATGAGGTTTGACACTGTGGATTTGAGGCCAGGGCAATAAGAGAGCTATGCCGCACGTGATGTGCATTTTGCGCGACATCAGTGAAACATTTGTTCAGCAACCAGGGCTCTCCTGCTATTTGACTTTTGCAGTTCATGTTGAGTCCCCTCTTCAGAGGAAGGAGGAAAAAACATACCATTCCCAAGGCAATGCCTGAAATCCTTTCTTCTTTTAGCGAAATCTAAAAAAGTCCAGTGTGCCTTCAGGGTCATTAAAAAAGGGAGTTTTAATGTATGTATGTTCCTTCCTTCCTTCCTTCCTTCCTTCCTTCCTTCCTTCCTTCCTTCCTTCCTTCCTTCCTTCCTTCCTTTATTTATTATACAGTAGTTGAGTCTAGTTACCTCTAGACTTGACTACTGTAATGCTCTCTATTTAGGACTGCCCTTGCATACCACCCGGAGGCTTCAGTGGTGCATGCGGCCGCCATGTTGTGATGGAGCTTCCCGGCACTCCCATATACGCCCCTCCTGCGCCGACCTGCATTGGTTACCGGTTGCCTTCCGGGTGAGGTTCAAGGTCCTGGTGCTGACAAAGTCCTTCAAGGCATGGGTCTGGGATATTTACGGGAGCGTCTCCTGCCGGCATCGAGAACCAACCGCCCTGTGTGGGCCCACAGGCAGGGGCTCCTCGGGGTGTCGTCTGCGACTCAATGTCACTTGGCAGTCCCCCGGGGAAGGGCCTATTCTGTGGCGGCCCCCGCCCTATGGAACCAACTGCCTCTGGGACTTCGTTTGGCCCCTGACCTCCGCACCTTCCGCCATGATCTGAAAACTTGGCTCTTCAAACAGGCTGGGCTGTACTGACCTCCGGGTGGGGTTTTAAATTTAGTTAGGATTGGTGGGTTTTAGCGCAACTTGGCTTGTAATGTTTAATGTTATTTTTAGGTAATTTAATTTATTGTTAGTTTTTTAGTTATAGCTGCCCCAGTCCCTTTGAGGGGGCGGCATACAAGTCAAATAAAATAAAAAAATAAATATTTATTTATTTATTATTTGGTCTTGTATGCCGCCCTATCTCCCTAGGGACTCAGGGCGGCTCACATCATAAGAAACACACAATACAAAAGTTAAAAGGAATTAAAAGATTATTAAACCCAATTCGACCAAGTAAGTTATTTAAACCCCATAACATGACATTTAAAAACTAAGACACCTCCCCCCCCCTCAGTCCAGTCCAGGCGGCTTGTTCGAACACCAAGTCTTTAGGCCGCGGCGGAAGGAGCGGAGGTCGGGAGCCAATCGTAGCTCCAGGGGAAGCTGGTTCCATAGAGTGGGAGCTCCCACAGAGAAGGCCCTACCCCTAGGGACCGCCAGCCAACATTGTTTGGCCGACGGTACCCCCAGGAGGCCCCGTCTGTGGGCGCGCACTGGGCGATGGGCATTCGATGCTGGCAATGTGTCAATCAATCAATCGGAATATAGCTGGAAGGGACTTTGGAGTTCTTCTAATCCAACCCCCTGTTCAAACAGGAGACCCTATACCAGTGATGGCTAACCAGGCATCCCCAAAATGCAACACACGCACACACCCCACACATGCGCCCCACCCCCAGAAGTGGTATTCAGCCAGTTCTGACCAGTTCTGGAGAACTGGTAGCGGAAATTTTGAGTAATTCAGAGAACCGGCCAATCCCACCTCTGACTGGCCCCGCCAACCCCATCTCTTCTCTGCCTCCCATTGAGTCCCAGCTGATTGGCTGGGTCTTCTCTGGTTGCCCTGCACAGGAGAATGGAGCTGGAAAGCAGGTTAGTGGGGTGGGAGAATGGGATTTTGCAGTATCCCACCCCTGCCATGCCCACCAAGCCAAACCACGCCCACCAAGCCACACTCACCAAGCCACACCAAGCGACGCTCACAGAACCAGCAGTAAAAGAATGTGAATGCCACCACTGCCTGCCCCCTGTGCATGCGCAGCTGAGACCTGAAGACCAGCTGGCCAGCAGGAGGCACATGCACATGCACAGCAAAGCTAAGCTGGGACAACAGCTTGCATGCCCGCAGAGAGGGCTCTGTGTGCCACCCACGCCATCATGGGCCTATACCATTTCAGACAGGTGGTTGCTCAGTCTCTTCTTAAAAACTTCCAGTGCTGGAGTACCCACAACTTCTGGTGGCAAGCAGTTCCACTGGTTAATTGTCCTCACTTTCAGGAAGCTTCTCCTTAATTCCAGGTTGCTTCTCTCCTGGATGAGTTTCCATCCGTTGCTTCTTATCCTGATTTCAGGTGCTTTGGAAAATAATTTGATCCCCCCTCTTCTTTGGGGGCAGCCCCTCAAATACTGGAATATTTCAAAACGACTCCTCCTCCTTTAGCTTATTTTAAAAATGACGTGCGGGAACCTCCGTCCTAAAAGTTGGAGGGTTACTTTCCTGCGCAGGTAGACCCATGATCCCGTCCTCCCCGCTGCCGTCCCAAAGCCCCGTGGCTTTGCCTGCACTCGGGCCTGGCGCCTCTTGGCAGCTGGCACACTCGCAGCCGCTCTGACTTACATTTGAAAAGGGCTCCAATAATTGCTCATTCTGTTCCGCGACTTTTGTCAGTGACAGATGGTCACACTGAATGTTTAAAACGCCGAAGACCTCTGGATGCTCCTTCTGCTTCCCGACGCCAAGTTTTGCCAAAATTGGAGGGGGTGGGTGAGAAGGGAGCAGCCCTCCCAGCTTTGCAACAGACTGTGCTTGCAAACTTTTTCTTATTCTTTTTGCAGTGAATTGTCCTCTCTCTCTCTCTCTCTCTTCCTCCTTCCCTCCCTCCCTCTCCCCCTCTTTCTCTCTCTGTGCTCTTCTTCGTCAAAGAAAGAATCAATATGTTATTACAGACTGGCACACAGAGCAAATGCCAACTGCTCTGGTGAATGAATTAATGATTTTAGTTTATTTTTCTTTTAAACTCTTTGGCCTGGTAATAGGGCCACATATGGCCTGACAGGAGGATGCTGGGGTAACAGGAAGGTGAGCCTACAGTTTATCAAAATTATTTTAAGTGGATTGTATCTGTTGAAATAACTTTCTGCCTATCACACTGCTCTTCGGGGAGGGGCGATGATAAGGCCACATTTAAACTTTTGAGTGGGTTTCCCTGGAAATTTGCAGGCTGAGAACAAAAATTGGAATAAAAAAATACAGGCTAGACCCTTCTGTATTTATTTATATATTTTTATCCCACCTGTATTATTTTGTACCTAAGTCAAGGTGGCAAACATACCCAGTACTCCTTCCTCTTCCTATTTTCCCCACAACAATCCTCTGAGGTAGATTGGGCTGAGAGAGAGACCAGCCCAAAGTCACTCAGGTGTCTTTCATGCCTACGGTGGAACTAGAACTCACCATCTCCTGGTGATTGGCACAGTTACCCAGGTGTTTTTCATATGTAAGGCGGAACTAAAATTCACAATCTCCTGGTGATTGGTCCAGAGTCACCCAGCCGACTGTCATATGTAAAGCGGAACTAGAACTCATCATCTCCTGGTGATTGGCCCAAAGTCACCTAGCCAGCTGTCATATCTAAGGCACAACTAGAACTCATCATCTCCTGGTGATTGGCCCATACTCACCCAGGTGTCTTCCATATCTAAGATGGAACTAGAACTTACCATCTCCTGGTGATTGGCCCAAAGTCACCTAGCCAGCTGTCATATCTAAGGTGGAACTAGAACTCACCATTTCCTGGTGATTGGCAGGTGTCTTCTATATCTAAGGCAGAACTAGAACTCACCATCTCCTGGTGATTGGCCCCAACTCACAAGGGGTCTTTTATATGTAAGGTGGAACTAGAACTCACTTCTCCTAGTGATTGGCCCAAAATCACCAGGTCAGGTTTTGTGTCCCTAGGCAGGACTAGAATTCACCATCTCCTGGTTTCTCCACTAGCACCTTTACCACTAGACCTGTGAACTAGAATGTTCAAAGTTTCCATTTTTGTGTTTGATGCTGTTAAGACACCCATGGATGCCCGCTTTCTCCACTTCTCTTAGGAGGCATTCTCTCATTCCAAATTTGGCCAGCAGTTAGAAGGTTATAGATAATTTCCATTTGGGAAAAGAAACATGCGTGATACATAGAAGGTTATTCTGACCCAGCTCTCCAAATATGACAAGTCCTCTAAAGTTAACTCAATGTTCCCTTTATTAGGAGCCAGCAGCCCCGCAAAGAGTTTCTCTCTCACCTCAGGCTAACAAGTCCGTCCGGCAGGGAGATGAATAGTTGTCTGTCACATCTATTTGTCTCTGCCCCTGCCTTTATCCCCAGAGCTAGGGGGGGCTTCGCTAGCAGTGGTGGCTCTTCCATCCCAAGGACCGGCTCATAGATTTCCACTGTTCTCCTCTCCTCTGCCTTCTGATTAGTTGCATCAGGCATTGTATCTGGCTGTTCCTCCTCTTCTTCATCAGCCACCTCCAGACCTGGAGGCTATTGACTCTCCATCTGAGGGCTGACGGATGGCCCAGGCTCCATCTCCACCTCTCTCTCTCTACTAGCTTCATTCCCTCTTCCCTCTTGGAGCTCCCAGGTTTCCCTGATGCTGACCGGCTACTGGAGGGGCTGGGTGGCCGACAGACCACAACATAGGGAAAGCTCTCTGCCTCCTAAGTTATGGTGGCAGAAATATACGGGACTTTTGCTTTGAAAAATAAGAAAACTTCGCTGGATTCGGATTCCCTTTGGGTAGAATTGACAACCGATAATTCCCCATCCACGAGAGAAGTCATATCAGCATTACCCATTCAAGCTGCAGGGTGCGCCTATTTCCCGATATTTAGTTAGCACACAACAAATACATATTAAAAAAAATACAGAATTGAAAAAGCTGGCACAGCAATCCATCACTTCTCCAAATTCTTTTTTGTTTTGTTTTTAATATTTTAATGTTAACTTTGGCTGATGCTTTCTCCATGCTTGAAAATGATGAAAAACATAATAACTTTTTTTTTGGCCTGTGCATGTTCTGCCTCCACCCCACCCCCCGGGGCTTGTGGTAAATACCAGGCACTAAGACACCATTGAAATTAACTTGGAAATCTATCTATCTATCTATCTATCTATCTATCTATCTATCTATCTATCTATCTATCTATCTATCTATCCATCCATCCATCCATCCATCCATCTATCTATCTAGATATACGTGTGTGTGTGGGGGGGGGTCTTGGTGTATTGGGGTCTTATCCCGTGTAAGATTGAGAGTATAACGTCGAAGATATTCTCATCTTTTACGGGATAAGACTTAATTGAAAATCTGTGAAAATCTATGTATGTATGTATGTATGTATGTATATGTTTTCATAGATTTTCACGGGTAAAGGTATGTAGGTCTGGTGTACTCGGTCTTGTCCCATGTAAGATTGAGAGTACCTTGGCGACGTTTCGACGAGATCCCACTCGCCATCTTCAGGCTGGTGTCTTTGGCTTTGTGCTTGTGCCAGCAAAGCGTGATCTGAGCTGCCTTCTCTATAAATACTGGAGGGAGGTGGTGTGCTGGCTCTGCTGTAAGCGGGTTGGTTGGCTGTGTTGTTGGCTGTGTTGTCGCTTCTTGATTGGTTGATGGAGTTGATGTTTGCTGATTGGTTGGCTGTGTTGTTGGCTGTGTTGTCGCTTCTTGATTGGTTGATGGAATTGATGTTTGCTGATTGGTTGGCTGTGTTGTTGGCTGTGTTGTTGCTTTTGATTGGTTGATGGAGTTGATGTTTGCTGATTTGTTGGCTTTTTCAGAAGAGCCTGTGTGGCTGAGGTAGTGGCTGTGTGTCCTTCAGCCTTTTGTGTTGTAGCTACCTGGGTAGTGGGCTGTGTGATGACCTTCTGAGTTTTATTGTTGTGACATCCTGGGTCTTGTGCTGTAATCTCCAGGGTCGTTGTATGTGTTGCAACCTCCTGAGGTTTGTGTTGTTTATATATATACACACTCATATATACATTTATACATTTATACACATATACACATATACACACACACACACACACACACATATATGTTTTCTTAAGTTTTCGCGAGTATTTATATGTATGGTATTCAGCTTTGTTCGGGTATTTTCCCAGTCATTGTAGTTGTGCTTTGAAAATTGTAGCGATTTTGACAGAATTATCTGCCATCATTAGGCTTGTATTGGGTTCATCTGTGTGTCAGGCTGACACACAGACGAACCCAATACACAAGCCTGATGATGGCAGATGAGATTCTGCCAAAACGTAGCTACAACTTTCAAAGCACAACTTAAACCTGAAAAACAAATGGGAAGAGTTGCATAAATAAAGAACTCAAAATGCCGCCGTTTTTTTTTGTTTTGTTTTTTTGTTTTGTAACGGAGACCGAGGGAAAGTGTCACGTTAGGATCTCATTTGCATATCACCATGATTTCGTTATTTGTGCGTGCCCCACTCAAGAGGAGACACAATGGCCATGAATATTCATAGAGCCAATTAAAATATTGATGGCATAGTAGCCGCGATTTGCAGGCCCGCAAGCGTCCACAAACAGATTTCTTCAGGTTGGATGGAGAAAGGAAGGATCGGGTGGAAATCCTCGACTTATGACCACAATGGAGCCCAGGATTTACGCTAAGCTTTTGAGACCCGTTGTTAAGTGAATTTTAGACCCTTTCTCGACGCAGTTGTGAAGTGAATCACGGCAGCTGTTAAGTAAATCCAGCTTCCCCAATTGACTTTATCGGTCAGAAGGTTGGAAAATATCATCAATATTTTCATAAATATGAGTCCATTGTCAAGCATCTGAATTTGGATCGCAGGACCTATTTTCCAAAGCACCCGAAGGCCAGACAAGGAATAATGGATGGAAACTGAACAAGGAGAGATTTAACCTGGAAATAAGGAGAAACTTTCTGACAGGGAGAACAATCAAACCATGGAACAGAAGTTGCCTTCGGAAGTTGTGGGAGCTTCATCACTGGAGGCTTTCAAGATGAGATTGGACTCCCATCTGTCAGAAATGGTGTAGGGTCTCCCACTTGGGCGGGGGGTTGGACTAGATGACCTACAAGGTCCCTTCCAACCTCTGTTAATCTCTGTCTGTCTGTCTCTATCTCTATCTACCTACCTACCTACCTACCTACCTACCTACCTATCTACCTACCGTGTTTCCCCGAAAATAAGACCTACCCCGAAAGTAAGACCTAGCACTATTTTCTAAACCTGCCCTAATATAAGACCTACCCCGAAAATAAGACCTAGTGTAAATCTCCAGTTCAGGAAGACTTTTCAGGAGCAACTGCACCCCAAACACCCCCCACACACACACTCACACCCACTATTTGGCACCATAAATATATAAGACATACCCCGAAAATAAGACCTAGTGTGTTTTTGGGAGCCAAAAAATATATAAGACAGTGTCTTATTTTCGGGGAAACACGGTATCTACCTATCTACTTATCTACCTATCTACCTATATCTATCTATCGATCGATCGATCAATCAATCAATTGACTGACCGACCGACCGACCTACACCTATAATCTATCTGTCTGTCTGTCTGTCTGTCTGTCTGTCTGTATCTATCTATCTATCTACCTACCTACCTACCTACCTACCTACATCTCTATCTATCTATCTATCTATCTATCTATCCACCTACGTACCTACTCTATCTATCTATCCACCTATGTACTACCTTGCCTGCTGCCTTTCTGTCTGTCTGTCTGTCTGTCTCTATCTACCTACCTACCTACCTACATCTATATCTATATCTATATCTATATCTATATCTATATCTATCTATCTATCTATCTATCTATCTATCTATCTATCCACTACATATACCTATACTGTCATGTCTATCTATCTATCTATCTATCTATCTATCTATCTATCTCTATCTATCTATCTATCTACCTACCTACCTACCTACCTACATCTATATCTCTATCTCTATCTATCTATCTATCTATCTTCCACCTCTTACCTACATCTATCTATCTATTCTACTTCGTGTATCACTCTATCTATCTATCTATCTATCTATCTATCTATCTATCTATCGGAAGTTGTGGGAGCGCCATCACTGGAGGCTTTCAAGAAGAGACTGGACTCCCATGATGTAGGGTTTCCTGCTTGGTCAGGGGGTTGGACTAGATGACCTACAAGGTCCCTTCCAACTCTGATTATTGGTTATCTGACCACAGGGATGCCACAGCTGTTGTAAGTGTGAAAAAGGGTACTAAGTCGCTTTTTTTCAGTGCCGTTGTAACTTCAAATGCTCCCCAAACGAATTGTTGCAAGTCGAGGGCTACCTGTCTGCCACGATGCAAAGTTAAAAACAAAAATGGATTTTTGAGATGTGATTCATTCTGGAGTTAAAACTTGATTTTTCCTGCTTTGTACCAAAGGCAAACACAGGTTTGTCACTTACCGCAGCTGAGCCCAGAATTTATGTTGCTAAGGGAAAAAAATTGTTAAGTGAGTTTTGGCCCATTTTTACAACTTTCCTTGCCACTGTTGTTAAGTGAACCATGGACCCTGTTAAATTAGGAACATGGTTGTTAAGTGAATCTGGCTTTGCTGTTGACTTTGCCTGTCAGAAGGGGATCACACCCCAACTGTCATAAATATGAGTCAAATTGTAGCCGTAAATTCGAGGACTACCTGTGTTTTAACTTTAATGCCCAATGTATCAATATTTTTCATCTTTTAACTGCTATTTATTTATTGATTAAACTTGCATGCCAGCCTTCTTACCAAATACAGGCAGTCCTTGACTTACGACCACACTTGAGCCCAAAAATTCTGTCGCTAAGCGAGAGATGTTAAATGAGTTTTGCCCCATTTTACGACCACTTTTTTGTTGTTGCTATGGTTGTTAAGTGAATCCCTGCACTTCTTGTGTTACTAGCAAGGTTGTTACATGAATCCAGCTTCCCCATTGATTTTGCTTGCCAGAATATGTTGTGGTTAGCCAGCAGCAGGTGCAGACGGCTAAGGAGAGTGAGGACTCAGATGGGGGGCCAGGACCATTAGGGAGTGGACTGCTGTCTTTGGAGATTGTGGGAGCGATGAGGAGGTTCCCGAGGAGCCTGTGCCAAGTGCGCGTGCATGCAGGATTGCTCGGAGGAAAGAGCAGCTGCAACAGGACGGGCGACTCGGGAGTAAGGTTGCAAGGTAATGGCCCCTCCTTCAAGAAGATGAAAGCCAGCTGTGAAGCGAACGTTCTTTGCAGGAAGCAAAGATGTTTTGAAACTCAGCCTCGTGAACATTACAGTATCTTAAGTTGGACTCTTGTGTTGTGAAATATTTCTTACCTGTGATTCTTGGCAGTCTCGTCCAGTTTTGGCGAGGTTTGTGCTTATCAAAGTTAATTAGTTTGCAGCAGCCTTTTAACCAGGGATTTGTAAGACTCATTAAAAGGTTTCTGTTCCCTTTGGTTATTGTTTGTCCTGTTGGAAAAGGGTTTGGGTCAGAACAGAATATCACAAAAGGGGATCAAATGATCCCTGGAACACTCGCGTCATAACTATAAACCATTCACCTCTCATAAATATGAACCATTCATGCCAACTATCCTAAATATGAACCATGGCCATTTTGATCATATGACCATGGGGAAGCTGCAACATTTGTAAGTGTGAAGCATAGTTTTAAGTTCCTTTTTTTTAGCACCGTCGTAACTTCGAACAGTCACTAAATGAACCGTTGTAAGTCAAGGATTACCGGTAAATCCTAAAGAAGTTTTGCATCTCCTCTCTGGGGGATACCTCAGTCCTGAGCTCCTTCCCTCAATTCCCTCCGTTGACAGGGAAGAAGAAATAAACATAATTGTGAAGGCAGACCAGCATTGGAAGAACAGATTTTTCCGGCAAATGTCAAATGAGGCACACAGATTGGAGAATTCAAGAGAAAAAGGTCAACTCCCGAAGACAAATCCAGCACAGAAGACGGGGTCGAATAGCCAAGCCGTGCTTTCTCATCTTTTGCACTTTTGTAAGGAAAGGGGGGGGGGAAATGGAATCGTTTCTCCTCGTATGAATAGAGATTAAAGCGGAAGCGGAAGAAGCTTCTGGAAGGAGAAGCAAAACCTCTTCAGAGAAAAACGAGAAAGTCCAGTTGCCTCCTGAAAAAAGCACCTTTGAGATACCATCTAGTGCCTTAACTACTAGATCTAACTGATTCTTCTCTTTGACCTGGAAGCTGTTTTTTTTTTTCCAGGAAGGGGGCTTGTAAGTGGAAATACCCTTTTGAATCTATATCTATGTGTATAAAAGTGAAAGACCCCTCACATCATCACAAAATCTCCAGAACCGTAAAGCCTACAAACTTGAAATTTGGCACATATGTTCCTCTTGGCTTCTAGGGGCTCACTAAGAAAGGATTTTTCCAAATGACCATCAGAGCATTTATTCCTATATTATTATTATCAACATGCTCTGATGCTAAGGAGTTCTACTCCCCCTCCCCACCTGAAAAGAAATCTCTTCCAAAGGCAAAACACAAGCAGAGGAGTTTCAGTTTCAGAGCACCAAGTACAGAACAGTTGAGCTAAGCCACGCCCAGGCTCCTTGCTGTCTCCTTCTTGCTCACACAGCAAATATTGTTTCACTTTCCAAACAGCCCTCAACTTTCTCACACACTGACAAGACACTAGCCAGATGAATACCGATGGATGCTGGTAGGCAGAGGCACAATTCCCCTCCTTCCCATTTTCCTCCCCCAAAACTAAGCCCGACCACATAGTTTCGTAGCGAAGCACTTGTTGTATTTAATCTATTTTTATTGTAAATTTGTCCTGTTTTAATGTTCGCTGCTCTGAGTCCTTAGGGAGAAGGGCGGCATACAAGTCGAATAAATTATTATTATTATTATTATTATTATTATTATTATTATTATTATTGAGCTAGTGTATGTATATAGATAATATAGGCACAATGTCAGTTAGTAGCATGTATTGTATCTGCTTGTATAAATGTGACTGTGTGAATGCATGGAGAAAGTGAGTTGTAGGATTTAATGCTGGGTGGGGGGAGATTATTTGTGGGTAAAATGACCTTGTTGAAACATTTCCAGCAATTATCACGAGAAGACATTACTGCTTTAAAAAAAAAGGCAGCACAACATTTTGATTATTTGGAGTGATATTCCCCGAGGACTGAATATGGAATAAAGTTTCATTATAAATTATGTTGCCTGGACATTGCTTTATATCGGACTTGGCATTTCTCCTCGCCGATCCTTCAGGGAATTGACATTTCTTAACATACAGCATTTCCTCTGTCCCTACTCTTCTCTTAAGGGCAGGCTGATTATCTGTAAACAAAATGGAAAACTTTGCTTCCTGGAAGCCAGATGGCCCAAGCTTGCCTAAGTTGGCAGATCATTAGGGAACAATGGCACCCCGGGATACAATTAGTTCTAGGGAGATGACCGTGTAATCAGTTTTTCAGCGAGGCTTTTCTGGAAAGCCCTATCGTTCGATTTTGAAGATGATGCCGTGGTGACAGAAGACAGTCTGTTGGCAAAGTTGGGAAATCAAAATGAGCATCCCAG
Source organism: Naja naja (assembly GCA_009733165.1). Lineage (NCBI taxonomy): Eukaryota > Metazoa > Chordata > Lepidosauria > Squamata > Elapidae > Naja > Naja naja. The sequence goes on from CM019154.1 coordinate 49,907,197, forward strand.
CTTCGTTAGAAAAGAAAGGGCAGAGCTGTGGGGGGAAACTGAAGCGGAACTGGTCTGGAGAATAGGGTAAGAAATAGATATTATTCGCTTGCAGGTTATGAATCACACTGGGCAGAACGTTGTCTTCTCGAGAGAAGAGCATCTTTGTAGCTCAGGGTTGAACTGGGAGGACCTTGGTGGTCTCTCTGAGCTGGGTGGTTTCCTTGCGGACATTTCATGACCCAACTAGATAACATCATCAGTGCTAGAAGGGAGTGGAGTTTATGGGGGGGGGAGCAGGATTGTGAAGTCCTTGGTGCTCTCTGAGCTTGGTTATTTCCTTGCAGACATTTCATGACCCAAATCAGGAGGCTGTGAGTTTGATCCTAGGTAGAGGCTAATATTTGGAATAGACTCTTCTGCTCCACCAGGAGGTTGGACTAGATGATCTCCAAGGTCCCTTCCAACTCTGTATTCTATATGCTATGCTAACTAGGTAACATCATCAGTGCTAGAAGGGAATGGAGTTTATTTATTTATTTATTTATTTATTATTCATATTTATATCCTGCCCTTCTCTGGAGACTCAGGGCGGCTTACAATGTTCGGGGCACAACCCAATGCGCTCAGCAGTAGCCTTCATTCCATTGTATATGCCTGCTTATTACTAAGCGGCATTTTTACAAAGTCAGCTTATTGCCCCCAACAATCTTGGGTCCTCAATTTACCTACCCCGAGAGGGTGGAAGGCTGAGTCAACCTTGAGCCTGGTGGGATTCGAGCCTGCAATAATTATGAGGGGGAGGAGGATTGTGGGGTCCTTGGTGGTCTCTGATCTTACTTATTTCCTTGCAGACATTTCATAACCCAACTAGGTAACATCATCAGTGCTAGAAGGAAGTGATGTTTGCTCTCTGTTTGTATACATGTAGTTTGCCTTGTCTGTGTTGATGGGAGCGTTCTTGGTGATTCCTGGATTAGGCTATTCTTTACTGAATTTATAGTTCCTTGACTGGCGTATTGATTACACCTTTTAGCTTTTCAACTGTCCCTTTTGAATGGTGTGTAGTCATTGTTTATCTCTATGTACCAACAGAAGGGAATATGTCTACTTTTTTCACTGCTGTCGTAACTTCAAACTTGACAAACAGCCACAATTTGAGGACTACCCTCACGCCGATGAAAACAAGCGGCCGCATCCCCAAAATTACGCATATCGGTTCCGCGGTGAGGTTGTCCTCTCGCTTGTCGGTGCTTTTGTTGTTGTTGGTTTTTTTTTTAAATAACAAATTTGTCGTCCCTCTGCGCTGTCAGACCAATCTCAAGAAACATTTTTGTGTCTTCTGGAGATCCCCGCCTGCACTGAAATTTGAGGATTAAAGCGATAAATCAAATTAACATCATGTCTGGGGGTTTTCGGAGGCGGCTTTGGGAGCGAAGGCACGGGAGGCTTTAAAACGTCTGGTGTAACTTTGAGTCTCGGGCACAATGCCGCATGGAAATCAGGTGTGTGTGTGGGGGAGCATGGAAGCCCATCTCAAGAGAGTTGCGAATGAACAGGTTGAGTAACGGCATCTGACAGTTCACCATCGCCGCAATCTGATCCTTGGCTGCTGCAAATGGGAGTTGTGGCTTTTGTGTGCTCGGTTGGCACAGACAATCCATTTAGGGATCCCTCCGGGGGATGGGCGGGGGACAAAAAGGCGTATTATTATCCAGATTCTGGTTGTACGCATGAGTTGATAATGTATTAATTCCGACTTCTTTTGTGTTTGTATAAGTTACGCCTGGTTTTTCTCCCCTTCCCTGCTGCCACCCTGCTTGTTCTTCCAGATTGATTGAGAGATCACCACCGCTCAAAATAAATGAACAGGATTTGGCTCTTCTTGGAGAATTTCGGCAGATAGATAGATAGATAGATAGATAGATAGATAGATAGACAGATAGACAGACAGACAGACAGACAGACAGACAGACAGACAGATGATAGATAGACAGACAGACAGACAGATGATAGATAGATAGATAGATAGATAGATGATAGATGACGATGACAGACAAAGCAAGAATAAGTAAGCAGACAGACAGATGACGACAAACAGATAAGTACAGACAGACAGATGACAGAGATAGATGATGACAGACAGACAGACAGACAGCATCGACAGACAGGCAAGCAGATAGATAGATAGAAAGACAGACAGACAGCACGCATAAGCATGATCATATAGACGACAGATGAGAGACAGATATGATAGAAAGACTGAGACACAAAGAGATTGAGAGATAGAAGAAATAGATAAATAGATAGAAAGATTGATAGATAGACAGATGACAGAAAGATATAGAAAGACAGGTAATACACACACACACAAAGATAGAAAGATGGACAGACAGATAGAAAGACAGAAAGATAGATTAAAAGATAAATAGAAATAAATAAATAGATGGAAAGATAGATAGATATAGAAAGATAGACAAATAGAAAGAGAAAGAGATAGATAGAAAGACAGATAGATTGAAATATAGAAAGAAAGAAATAGATAAATAGATAGAAAGATAGAAAAATAGATAATGGACACAGAAAGATAGATGGACAGACAGACAGATAGAAAGACAGACAGAAAGATAGATTGAAAGATAGATAGAAATAAATACATAAATAGATAGAAAGATAGACAGATAAATAGATATAGAAAGATAGACAGACAGACAGATAGATTTATTTACTTATTAATTCGACTTATATGCTGCCCCCTCTCCAAAAAGGACTCGGGGCGGCTCACAGCTAAAAATACAACAGTAAATAAGTTAATTAAAAGCATATTAAACAAGTTGAAGCCGAATTAAAATTAAAACCCATAGTTAAAATAGAACCAACCCCAGAGAATCAGCACAGCCTGGATTGTAAAAAGAGCCAGGTCTTCAAATCGTGGCGGAAGGTGCGAAGATCGGGGGCCAGCCGGAGCTCCAGCGGAAGAAGATTCCACAGAGTGGGAGCCGCCACAGAGTAGGCCCTCCCCGGTCACCGCGACATTGAGTCGCAGATGGCACCCGAGGAGTCTGTGCGCCGCACAGGGCGGTTAGTATTTGATGTTGGGAGGAGCCGCTCGTAAATAACCTGGACCCATGCCATGCTGGACTTTGAATGTTAATACCAGAACCTTGAATCTCACCCGAGGGCAACCGAAGCCAATGCAGGGCGCAGGAGGGTGTAACATGGGAGTATCGGAAGCTCCCATCACTACCGCGGCCGCATTCTGCACCAGTTGAAGCCTCCGAGTGGTACGCAAGGACAGTCCTAGGTAGAGAGCGTTACAGTAGTCGAGTCGGGAAATGACGAGCGCCTGAGTGACTGTGCGCAGGGCATCTTGGTCCAGGAATGGGCGTAACTGGCGAACCAGCCGGATCTGGGCAAAGGCCCCCCTGGCCACAGCCCCCACCTGCTCCTCCAATTTGAGCCATGTGTCCAGGAGGACCCCCAGTCCACGGGGGGAACACCTCCTCCCCCATGACCAAAGATGGAACATCCAAACTGGACCGAGATGTCGATATGCACAGCCACTCTGTCTTGGCTGGATTGAGTCAAAGCATGTTCCTGTCCATCCAGATCCGCACTGCTTCCAGACAACGGGACATCATGGAGAGAGCATCACTGATGTGGCCTGGGGTGGAGATGTATAACTGCGTATCATCAGCATACTGATGATAACTCACCCCAAAGCCACAGATGATCTCACCCAGCGGCTTCATATAAATGTTGAACAGGAGGGGCGAGAGGACCGAGCCCTGGGGCACCCCACAAGTGAGATACCTTGGAGTTGACCTCTGCCCCCTGCCAACACTGTTTAACGCCCCGAGAGGAAGGAGGAGAACCACTGTAAAACAGTGCCTCCCACTCCCAACCCCCCGAGACGCCACAACAGGATACCATGGTCGACGGTATCAAAAGCCGCTGAGAGGTCTAACAGGACCAAGACAGAGGACGAGCCCCTGTCCCGAGCCCTAGAGAGATCATCAATCAGCGCACCAATGCTGTCTCCGTGTACCTGGGCCGAAGCCCGATTGGTACGGATCCAGGTAGTCCGCTTCCTCCAGGAAAAGTGGCAATTGCTGGGCCACCACATCTTCAACAACCTTCGCTAAAAAGCGAAGGTTGGAGACCGATGAAAGTTGTTCAACGTGGCTGGGTCAAGGCAGGCTTCTTCAGAAGGGGCCTCACCACCGCCTCTTTCAAAGCGGCAGGGAACAGCCCTCCCTTAACGAAGCATTGACCACTGCCCGAGCCAGCGACGTGACCTCCCTGGAGGCATAAACCAGCCAGGAAGGGCACGGGTCCAATAAACATGTGGTGGAGCTCAGCCGCCGATAATCCTGTCCACTTCATCCTCAGAAACAGGATCGAACTCAGTCCAGATGACATTGGCCAAACCACTTGCATCCCCATCCTCAGGCCACTGCAAGTCCGAGCGCAACCCTTCCCGGATCTGAGCGATTTTATCCTGCAGATACTGGCCAAATTCCTCAGCTCTGCCCTGCAAAGGGTCTGCCACCCCCCAGCTGGAGGAGGGAGCGAGCGACCCCAAACAGGGCTGCTGGGCGGTTATCTGTGGATGCTATGAGGGCGGAGAAATAGGATCTTCTCGCCTATAGATGATAGACAAAGACAGGCAGGCAGGCAGGCAGACAGACAGATCCAGTGGTGCAATTCAACCAGTGTAACAACCGGTTCAGCGAGTACACGCTTTGCTCATGCACAGCATTTGGAAAAGACCGTGTTTAGCTCTAATACTTAACTTCTGCTGCAGCCCCGGTGAGTAAAAACAGCTGATTCGTGGCAAACCGCTCTGCCGTGCGAATCAGCTGTGCTCAAAAACAAGGAAATAAAGCACAGGAAAAGGGCAGGGGTCAAATGGTCACCAGAACTACCGGTTTTCCTGAACCAGTCCGAACCAGTAGAATCCCACCCCTGGATAGATTTGTCTGTCTGTCTATCCATCTATTAACTGTCTGTCTGTCCATTATCTGTCTGTCTCTGTCTGTCTGTCTGTCTATCCATCTATTACCTATCTCTCTCTCTCTCTCTCTCTCTCCTGCCTCTGTCTTTCTCTCTCTCTCTCTCTCTATCTATCTATCTATCTATCTATCTATCTATCTATCTATCTATCTATCTATCTATCTATTATTCTTTCTCTTTTTTTGAGCAAGACCACCAAGGTTTTCTTAGCTCCTCTGGCAAATTTGCAACCGATTTATTACATTTCCCTCTGAATGGCTCCGAAGCTGGCACGATTCCTTCAGCCTATTTGCCGTTTCCAATCCCTTAATTGCCACATTTAATCTACCTAAAATTATCCATGCATGAAGAGGCCTTTTTTAAAAAATGGGCTTGATTGACCCGGATTGTAATGATTAAAGCAAGTAGGTAATAGGCAATTTCAAAAATAGCCTATTCCTAAAATTCCAGGGCTTTTTTTTCTCCATTATATTTCACTTCTGGTCATTAACAAGCCTTTTGTACATCTCCAAGAGTCCTTGACTTATGACCAAATTTAAGAGCATTGTTAAACAGGGCAGTTGAAGTCGAGATACCTTAAAGTTGCAAAAGGTTTGGGAAACGCTGCTCCATCGGATGGATTCTCTCAGTTTTCAGAGTCCTCGACTTACAACAGTTCATTTAGTGACCATTCAAAGTTACAACGGCGCTGAAAAAAGTGAGTTATGACCGTTTTTCAAAGACCGTTTACGGCCTTTGCGGCACCCCCAGGGTCACGTGTTCAAAAGTCAGTCGCTTGGTGACTGATTCATTTTATGACTGCTGTGTCAGCGTTCCAGAAAACCTCCATTGCAACAAATAACTGCGACATCCTGTCAAAAGTTCTTCTTTATTTTGGTAGTAAACTGGCACATCTGGGAAATCCCGAATCTGAAAGTTCCAGATTTCCTTGCAATAAGTAAAAATCTATCCTCTGTACCCATCCTCAGATCACATTCCCCAATCACCATCCATCCCAACTTGAGACAGAAATAACATGACTGTGATGACCCAAAGGGACATGGCACAAAAGCAACAAAGTCACAAAAGTAGGTAAAGTCCCTTTAATTCCTCCAACTTGGCCCCCAATGTCCGGTTATCATCGGCTGGAGAAAAAAACTCTGTCCAAACTCAAAGTACATATAAATTATAAAGAAAAACCAACACAAACCACACTGCAGCAATTAACGAGACAGGGCAGGATAAGGGATTGAAGACGCCAAAACATAGCGAAATACACACACTTAGGAGGATGCCAGAACTCAGATAAGACTTGACAAACCAGAATAATTTCACGCTTTGCTTCCAGCAACTTTGCCATGCACCGTTTGCCCTTTTAAACGGTCTTCCCAGCTGCAGCCAATGAAGGGGATCAGGGCCCTTTGCTCCCCCATAAACCATGCAACTCACGTTGCTCCCTTCTTCATTCCTCCCTGCAGGCCTAGGATGAAGAGGAGGTGGGCTTGGGTCTTCCTCTGAATGCCCAGCCGGCTTGTCCCTTTCCTCAGTTTCCTCCACAGCCACCAGAGCCACACTCCCACTCCCTGTCAGCTGTTCCACCTCTCCCTCGGAGTCAGACTCCAACAGGGGCATGACAGTGACCTTGACTTAGAAGAAGAATGCTATTCTGTCCCATTTTCCCAGGCTCAAGGATGTGGCAGTGTGGAAGCATCTGGTGCTAATATGGCTTCCGCTGCTTGTATCCCAGGGACATAAGACATGCTGCTTGTATCCCAGGGACATGAGATCACTATTGCAGCCTTTTTCTCATAGTCTGCAACACAAACACGAATATGACAAATGCTTCAGTGGTGGAATTCAACATATTTTTACTACCGGTTCTGTGGGTACGTGCTTCGCTCCTGACCAGCGCTACCAGATCGCGCGAACCGGCATCGTACCACCTCTGAAAGACTTCCTGATGTTACATTTCCTTCTTGGATGCATTAGATTCATTTCCCATCAAGATGAACAGACTTGCAACATTTTCCCTGTGGAGTTTGTGTCGGAATCAAGGCTTGTATTGGAACAGCGCCGTGCGCCGCTGCATTTTTGTGCATTAGTGCATTCGGTGCACCAGGGATGTTCAGGAGCCAAACCCGAGTAATAAACACGCAATGTGACAAACTCATTCATCATCCTGGCTTGGAAGAAAACTTTACATTTTTTAAAACCGATTATGGATCTGAGAAGAGCCCCCACGCTTGTGCGCACGTCTATATCTAGGCCTTTGATTGTATTATATATAACATATATTTGATTATGTTTGAGACGTGATATATCTCACTTATCAGATGATAAATGGCAGCAAAATTGACCCTCCGACCTTACAAAAATGAAAGCAGGCAGGGCTATTCTTCAATTTTTATTTTATTTTATTTTTTTCCTCCTGAAACAGATGGAGTGACTTTAAAATATTAAACAGCCGCTCCCGGCATTCAGGATTTAGAGAATTTGAAACAATGGCCTATCTGGAGAGTCGTGGTTCACATGGAATATAGGGGGTGGGTGGGAAGCAGAAACTGACCAAATAGCCAAGTGTAAAATTATATTTCAGAAGCCAGTCCGTGCACGATAAAACATGGGCTTTGATTGAAGTGGCGGTAGTAGAAATGAATAAATTAGAACAAGAGGGGTAATGCATTGCTGAACCTAAATACAGATAGTCCTCAGCTCACAATGGTTAAATTAGTGACCGTTCGAAGTTACGACTGACTTACGACCGATCCTCGCACTTACAACCATTGCAGCCTCCCCATGGTCAGCGTGATCAAAATTCAGACGCTCGGCAACTGGCGTGTATTTGTGACAGTTGCACCGTCCCGCAGTTGGGTGATCATGGTTTGTGACCTTCCCAGCTAGCTTCCTGCCAGCAAAGCCGATGGGGGAAGCCTGGATTCACTTAACGACCGCTTCTCTTACTTCACAATAAGTTCCATAGAGAGAGAGTTTTTTCCGCGGACTAGAAGGTACATGGTTTCGCATGCTGCCTGCATCCCGTGGATCAGGTCTCGCTTGTTTGCACAGCCCAGTTTTTGGCATGCTGTGGCCCACTGCTGCTCCACAGATATGAGGGTTGGCAACCTCTGCGTTAAACCACTTACGCCAGAAGTGTCAAACTCAAAGCCTGTGAGCCAGATCTGGCCTGTGGGGGTGTTTAGATTTGGACTGCAGGGCCACCCTGGAAACAGCGAAGGACCAGCCCGCGGTGCTATAGCCAATGAAAACGGAGCTCAGGAGGGTGGCACTCAGTTTTCACTGGCAGGTTGTTGCAGGAGGCTGTCCCAACCTAAAATGGAGCTCGGGGGGGGGGCGTGCGTGACTGTGTGTGGCCTCCTGACTCCGTTTTCGCTGGCAGAGAGTTGCAGGAGGCTGTCCCAGCCAAAAATGCAGCTCAAGAGGATCATACATGGCCATGTGTGTCCCTCCTAAGCTCCGTTTGCACTGGCAGAGGGTTGCAGGTGGCCATCCCAGCCAAAAATGGAGTTCGAGAGGATCATACGTGGCTATGCGTGGCCGTCCCGACTTCGTTTTCACTGGCAGAGGGTTGCAGGAGGCCATCCCAGCCAAAATGCAGCTCGAGAGGATCATACGTGGCCATGTGTGGCCCTCCTGATTCCATTTTCTCTGGCAGAGGTTGCAGGAGGCCATCCCAACTGAAAATGGAGCTTGGGAGCCCATTTTTGCTAGCAGAGTTCTTGGGCCACCACAGGCTCCCCCAGCATAAGTGACATCCCACATCCACCCCGGCCCCTTGAGCTCAAACACAACCCTGATGCAGCCCTCAATGAAATCAAGTTTGATACCCCTGACTTACACCCAACCAATTCTATTGATTTATGGATTACTTTTATATGCCCCTCCATCTCAATTTTTCCAGCGCCTCCAAACAGCTTGCAATACTAAAAAAGCATAATGTTGTGGTTCGCCGGCAGCCTGTGCAGTCGGCAGCGGAATTGGACAGTGGGGAAGAACGGGGTCCGATGCAGAGATGGGGTCAGGACCATCTGGGAGGGGAGTGGTGCCTCCAGAGCCTCTGGAGTCTGGCAGCAGCAAGGCCGAGGACCCAGGGGAGCCTGTTCCCAGTGTGCTTGTGCGCAGAGGTGCTAGAGGGTGAGATCAGCTGAAACAAAAGGGTTGACTCGGGAGTAAGGCTGGGAGATGATTGCCCCTCCCCTAAGATATAAAGGAGGAGCAAAGGGACAGGAGCCTTTGCAGGAAGCAACGTTGTTCACTCTGTTCGGATTAAACCTTGAAGCTCTGTGTGGACTTGGTACTTGGTATGTTTTTTACAGTTAATTTGGCACTCTAGCTGTTGGCAGCAATTGAAAGGAGAGAGAGGTGGGTGCTTATCTCGAGGACTGTTTGGGACTCATTACAGGCTGGGAATGAACATAATTCCCAGCGTTGAAATAAAACAAGAGTTGTTTGGACTAAGCGTGGGCTTAATTATGGTCTCAGGAAGCCTGGGTCAGGACATATAGATGTAAAAACATGAAAATCAGGTTTCAGAACAATTAAATAAAGAAAGGATCAATTGGACAGCTCTCCGCAGATCACGTTCCTGGGAAAGGAAATGTATTTATTTAATTATAAATAAATTAAATACTGGTTGCTCCAGTAGTTCTTCATTCTAAAATCTATCTCTCCCAATAATATTGATTTATACCGGATGAGTCACTATAGGAAAATTGCCTTGTTTTCCTTTAGTTCTGCCTTATGTTTCTCAGCGCATCTCTGCACCCGGAGGCTTACATGGGCCTCGGGTAAATCAGGCCGGGAAACGCGCCTCCCCATCCCACGCTGAGAATCAATACTTGTTTTCTAACCAACCTATTTCCCTCCCACTCCCCCCAATTTCCTATTGAGTTTCTGTTGTGATTGATAGGGAGCGGAATTGGTGCAGGTGCTTTTTCTTCGGGGGCCAACAGGGAGACGTGTGTGATCTGTAATTGCAGCCTGGTTTTTGTAAAACAAAAACATAAAGAGGTCACCGTTACGTTGCTTCTCCATCCCCCTGGAAGACTTTAGGGAGAATGAAAAGGGCTCTGCAGAGAATCCCTCCGCTGGCTCTGCAGGATGACGTCTTCCGTTCCATGTCGACAACCAAATCGGCTTCTTTGGCAGTTTAAAAATATATATATATATCAAAGCACGCTCTTCCTCTCCTCCTCCCATCCTTCTCCTTCCTCTCCCTCTCCACCCCCTCCCCCATCCTTCTCCTTCTTTTCTTCTTTTCATCCTCCTCTTCTCCCATCCTTCTCCTCCTCCTCCCATCCTCTTCTTCCTGCCCTTCCTTCTCCTTCTCCTCCAATCCTCCCTTCCTTCCTCCTCCCATCCTCTTCTTCCTGCCCTTCTTTCTCCTCCCCCACCTTCCTCCCATCCTCCTCCTCCTCCTCCTCCTCCCATCCTTCTCCTTCCTCTTCCCCACCCCTCCTCCTCCTCCTCCTCCAAATATCTTCAGTTTTCTTAGAATTTTTAAAAGTTCGCCAGATACAGCTTCATAGTGTTGCTTGGAATTGTGTTTGGTTGTCAGAGAAAACAAAACAGCCAGGTAAATTGGAGACGGGAAGTAGGCTGACCTCACCCATGAAGGTACTCCTATGCTCCCCAGATTCCAAATATGCCCACCTGGGCAAAACCAAACCGCCCCGCCCAAACGCACCTGTCTTTATATTGGCTAAAATTCCCTTGGACCCAGAGGTTAGCAGAGTTTGCTTGTGTGAGATGTCCATGTGTTTGCCTTGGAGAAGAACCCTGAGCAGGCTTGTAATCTGGGCAGGTTGCAGGGGGGGGATTTGTAGATCATCTGGCAATACACCAGAGGAACCCCTTGATTTATACCTATCCCCCCAAAGGAACTTGTTTTTTTAAAAAAACAAATCACAAAATGGCCTGCAGATCAGCACCTGGGTTTCTAATGTTATTTTTGTCCTTTTAAGGGGATCCCGATGACAACTTGATCGAAGGTGGCGGGACGAAGTTTGTCTGCAAACCTGGAGCTCGGAATATCACAGTCATCTTCCACCCCCTTCTGAGGTACCCCCCCTGCTTCCTTTCTCAGAGAGAAAGACAGATAGACAGACAGACAGACAGACAGACATAGAGAGAAAGAGAAAGACAGAGAAAGATAGCTGTAGATAGATAGATATAGACATAGAGATAGACAGACAGACAGACAGATAGATAAGTAGGTACAGGTAGGTAGGTAGGTAGGTAGGTAGGTAGGTAGGTAGAGACACACACACAGAAAGACAGAGATAGAAATAGATAGATAGATAGATGATAGATAGATAGATAGATAGATAGATAGATATAGATAGATAATAGACAGACAGAGATAGATAGATAGATGAAAGAGACAGAAATAGATGATAGATAGATAGGTAGAGATAGATAGATAATAGACAGATAGAGATAGATAGATAATAGATAGATATAGATAGATAATAGACAGACAGAGATAGATAGATGAAAGAGATAAATGATAGTTAAAGAGAAAGAGAGATAGGGAGAGAGGATGGATGGATGAATAGAAAAACATAGATATTAATATAGATATAGATACACAATTATAATATAAATGCATAAATATTACATTTTTTACTGGGCTTGTCCAGATGTTCCATTTCTTTTTGGCGTATCTCTGGGCTGTTTATTGCAAAAGCCATGTAGTTTGACGTTGTATCCGTCAGTATCTCAAACACTTTTCTTCCATTACAAAGAGAGAGAACATCAAGTAGCTAGGTAGCCCTTATGGTCGCATACCTGGGCTGAAGGATGTGGGGACAACGTTTGTGGAAAACTCAGAAGACAAGAGGTTTCTTTTATGCTTTCTTCAAAACCCATGTGGATGTTTTACTTTAGCTCCCAGCATTTAATTTCATGTTCTCTAGGGTTGTTTTTTGGGGGGTGCTTCAGAAGGTGTGTTTTTCCTCTTTTATTAATTTATTTGGATGATGGTGATGGTGACTATCACAGAAAACATCTACCAATCTCGGGCCTTTGGGAAGTACTCGATAGTTCGATTAAAACGGCAATCCAGACTAACCCTCTGCAACCAATCGTAATAATACTCATGACTTTCTGAGCAGAGCTTGGTGCTTTTTAAGATACAAACAAGTGACTTTTCCCAATTATGATTACTTTTTAAGTATTCAGATGTAATGTATTTATTCAGCAACTTTATATGACCCATCTCGCTCTGCATGATTCTGGGCAGAGTAGAAGAATTAAAACAGTATCATCAATGATGAACACAATGCAAGCAGTAAACATTAGAAAAAAATAAGTAGAAAACAAGATTGCAGGAGATTTGATTAGGAAATGCCAAATGCTGACAGATCATTCCATCCGTCAGCCAACCAACCATCAACAGGAATGGGAAGGTCTTGTACAGTCATGTCAGCCATGATGGTTCAATCCAAATTCGAGGCCAGTGTGACCAACTATGGCAACTTCTGTGGACTTCAACACCCAGAATTCCCACCTTTGGCCTAGAATTGCCTAACCTTGCTCTAGTCTAGGCCATATGCTTTTATATTGTTCCTTATGTAAAGGATACTTATATATCCTTCTTTTGAAGAACTTTAATGCTGGCTGGGGAATTCTGGGAGTTGAAGTCCACCCATCTTAAAACAAACTTGCTGGGGAATTCTGGGAGTGTTGAAGTCAAAGCCTGCTGAATGGGGAATTCTGGGAGTTGAAATCCACCCATCTCAAAGCCTGCTGGCTGGGGAATTCTGGGAATTGAAGTCCACCCATCTCAAAGCCTGCTGGCTGGGGAATTCTGGGAATTGAAGTCCACCCATCTCAAAGCATGCTGGCTGGGGAATTCTGGGAGTGGAAGTCCATCCAACTTAAAAGCAAATTGGCTGGGGAATTCTGGAAGTGTTGAAGTCCACTCTTCTTAAAACATGCTGGCTGGGGAATTCTGGGAGTTGAAGTCCAACCAAATTAAAGCCTGCTGGATGGGGAATTCTGGGAGTTGAAGTCCACCTGTGCATTGGTATTAAATATCTGCATGACTTTTATTTCCTTCTGTACAATGACAGCTGAGTGTTACATTTTAGAAGCTAACACAGTCCTAGGCTGCATTACCAGAGGATAGAATCAAGATCATGTGAAGTGTTAATTCTGCTTTATAATGCCTTGGTAAGGCCACAGTTGGAATCCTGCATCCAATTTTGGTCACCACGATGTAAAAAAGATGTTTGAGACTCTAGAAAGAGTGCAGAGAAGAGCAACAAAGAAGATCATCAGGAGACCGGAGGCTAAAACACATGAAGAATGGGTGCAGGAATTGGGTATGTCTAGTTTAATGAAAAGGACTAGGGCAGTGATGGTGAACCTTTTGGGCCCTGAGTGCCCAAAGCGTGCACGCACACATGCATACCCAAAATGCAAGACACATCCCTCTAGCATGCGTGCGCCATCCTCCTACTCATGCACACATGCCCCCCACGCATGCACCTCACCCCATGCATGCACGGCAGAGACGCACGGGAGGCACCTGTGCATGTGTGGTGGAGCTGAGCTGGAGCGACGGTATGCATGCCCAAAGAGAGGGCTCTGTGTGCCACTTGTGGCTCGCGTGCCATGGGTTCACCACCACGGGACTAGGGGTTACATGATAGCAGTATTCCAGTATTTGAGGGGCTGCAACAAAGAAGGGGGAGGGGTCAGCCTGTTCTCCAAAGGATCTGAAAGCAGGACAAGAAGCAATGAGTGGAAGCCCATCAAGAAGAGAAGCAACCTGGAACTAAGGAGAAATTTCCTGACACTGAGAGGAATTAATCAGTGGAACAACTTGCCATCAGAGGTTGTAAATGCTCCAACACTGGAAGTTTTTAAAAAGATGTTGGATAACCATTTGTCTGAAATGGTATAGAGCAGTGGTGGCTAACCTTTTTGGGCTCCTGTGCCAAAAATTGTGCGCGCGCGCGCGCGCTTCAACGTTCACGCTTGTGTGCCAGCACCCAGAAGGCAATGCGCGCTCCCCCCACGATCCCTACGCATGTGTGTGCAATCCCCACCCACCCATCCCCACTGCCCCCTTACCTGCACTGTACCTCACAGCTGATTTTTGGCCAGTTTGAGGCCTTTTTCGGCCTCCCAGAGGCTTGAGGAAGGCTTCAGCAGGCTTCTGCAGGCTTTGCAGGCCGAAAACTAGGCCCGTTTCATCACTTCTGGCATTTTCGGAAAAACAGGAAGTGACGAAACAGGGCTAGTTTTCAGCCTGCAAAGCCTGCAGAAGCCTTCCTCAAGCCTTTGGGAGGTCGAAAAAGGCCTCAAACCCACCGAAAATCAGCTGTGAGGTGCGCATATGCCCAGTGAGGTTTGCCTGCGGCTCGCGTGCCAGCACAAATGGCTCTGGTTCATCATCAGGGGTATAGAGTTTCCTGCTTGAGCATGGGGTTGGACTAGAAGACCTCCGCGGTCCCTTCCAAATCTATTATCCTGTTGCTTTGCTAATCTAGCCTCACGTCTCTTTCCTTCTAACTTGATGGGGCCCATGCCCTCCCTTGCCTTCCTTCAGGGTTGCACTCTTGCCGCTTTTGAGTTGTCTTTCTGCGCCCCCTTTGGCTGCCAACAACGCCATTCATTATTGATCAGGAGCGGAGAAAAGTTTAGTGGTGGCTGGCAGCAAAATGGTTTATGATTTGCTGCCAGTTATGATTAATAAGCAGCCCAGCCCCAGCCCGCTCCAGCCATTGCCTGCAAGCTAAGCTGATTTCTTGATAAACAGGTTTCGGGCTTTACATGCCCCGCCAATGAAACCTCTTCTGTCTTCCCAAGCAACGTGTCAATTATTAAAAGGCATTAGAAATTCTTAAGGTGGGAACTCATCGGGGGCTGCTAGGCCTTGCAAATACCTCAGCTGAGGAAGATGGAAGATGGGAAGCTTACTAGAGCACCGATTGGGCTTTAATCTCCCCACTTGTGTCTTCGCCCGCAATGATTAATAATTTTCTTTTCATCATCAGTGTCTGAAGCAGCAGCAGCAGCAGCTCTCTTGTTCAATTGTTAATAGGTTTTCTCGCCTTCTTGCATTCTTATTTCTTTTTTTTACTTTTGGGCTATTTAATTCTGGGCCCTGAGTTGTGGTGCAGCGGCCTAGAGGTGGGGGCTCTTGCCTCACAATCAGGAGGCTGTGAGTTTGATCCTAGAGGCAGATATTTCTCTTCTCTGGGCACACTTGAGAAAATATCTGCAGGGAAAAAACTCAGCACTGGCAACAGGAAGGGCATCCGGCCAGAGACTCTGAGAAAACACTCTGCTAGCTCCATTTGGTTACCCAGACTCCACCCCGCAAGGGTCATTAAATGAAGGTGATGAATTCTGGGACCTGAGTTAAAAATCTTTGGGGTTTTTAAAGAAAATAATTGTTGATTGATTGACGTGCAGTCGAGTTGGTGTTGACTCTTAGCAGCAACGTAGATTGATCTAAGCTGGGATGATCTGTCATGAATGAAGGTGAATATATGTGTTGTAGGCTCGGGTCACCGGGAGCAGAGATTTAGTCTTGTGTGGTTTTGGACTTTTGCTGGAGCCCATCCTCAGAGAACGTCTCTGTCAAGCCTTTCTCTGCAACCATTTTCAAGGCTTGAAAAAACTTTTGCCGGGGAGTAAAAATTCTTCAAACATCCCTGCTAATTAGAGGTGATAGACCGTGTTTTTCTTTGCTGTCAATGCTGATAAAAAGTAGACCCGAAAAGTAATCTGAAAACATTTTTATTTATAAAATAATAAAACCTACACGGAGCTACATACTTGCAACCTAATCTCCACCAAGGCATATAGAAAAGAACAAAGGAAAAAGTACAACGGAAGTGAAGTCAAAACTTTGTACACATGCGCAGTGGATCAAAACATCACAGGACTTTCTTATCTCATTACTATGGAGACAAGATAACATAGTGCTGGCTAGCAGGCACCTGATTGCTATAATATGAGCTTAGAAGCTTGAACAGACAAACCAAAAAAACACAGTGACAGTCTCTCCAGCAGTGTGTGATAGAAGTTCCCTGAGAATCCCAAGGGTGCTTTTTTTCTCAAGAGCCAGCTGGACTTTCTGATTTTTCTTTGAAGACGTTTCGCTTCTCATCCAAGAAGCTAATTCAGTTCACAGCTGCCTCCTCCTCCTCCTCCTCTTTTCAAACCCCCCACCCTTCTAGCACTGAAGTTGTTACCTGGTTGGATCATGAAATGTCTGCAAGAAAACAGCCAAGCTCAGAGAGCATCCAGAACCCCACAGTCCTCCTCCTCCTCTCCACAACCCACACTAGCACTGAAGATGTTACCTAGCTGGGTCATGAAAGGTCTGCAAGAAAACTACCAAGCTCAGAGAGCCCCAAGAATTCCATAGTTGTTGTCCTCCTCCCCCTCCTCCTCCTCCTCCTCCTCCTCCTCCTCCTCCTCCTCCTCCTCCTCCTCCTCCTTTCTCTCTTTCAACTCAATAAACCCCACTCCCTTCTAGCACTGATGATGTTACCTAGTCTGGTAATGAAATGTCTGCAAGAAAACCGCCAAGCTCAGAGAGCCCCAAGAATACCATAGTCGTCTTCGTCCTCCTCCTCCTCCTCCTCCTCCTCTCCCCCCCATTTCCTCACTTTTAAAAGAAAAAAACCCGTATTGATTCGGAGAGACCCGCGGACTGCGTGGCAAAAGAAAAGCCAGATGACAAGCGATCAGTTGAGAATCTTCAACGTGGGCGAAGGGCTCGCCGCTAACGACGGCAGCATCGGCCAACCCTCGCCGTCTTGCGAGTGCACTTCATGAAGTTGTCAGCCGCCGCGTTGTGACAGGGAAGGCAACCCTTCTTGGAGACAGAGGGAGAAACCCCACCTCCCCTCTTTCTGCAAAGTGAGCGTTTTGCTGCGGCATGTAGTTCTGGCGGTTCGTCTCGAACGTTTCTTGTCAGCTTGTCACGAGTGATCACATCTTCTCTGCGCGGCTGACATTCCAAACGCAGGCAAGGCATGGTGAAAAATATCCTGGGTAGTTTTGGGTTTTCTTTTTTTTCCCCTTTCTTCTTGTTTGGTGGCTGGAATAGCAGGTCCTGCAGCCTGCT
>CM019154.1:49925282-49953794 GCA_009733165.1 Naja naja
CCCTAGCACTGATGATGCTACCTAGCTGGGTCATGAAATGTCTGCAAGAAAACAATCAAGCTCAGAGAGCACCAAGGACCCCAGAGGAGTTGTTGTTGTTGTTGTTGTTGTTGTTGTTGTTGTTCTTCTTCTTCTTCTTCTTCTTCTTCTTCTTCTTCTTCTTCTTCTTCTTCTTCTTCTTCTTCTTCTTCTTCTTCTTCTTCTTCTTCTCTCTACCCCTCCCTCCCTCTCCATCGCACAATAGACTTGTCACACTGGGAGGAAAAGGCAGCATTTGCTACATCTTAACCTACTTCCCCCACCTTCCTTTTTTCCCTGAGCAGTACATCAATACCAACCGCTCAGGAGAAGAAGAATGCTTTTTGTGACAGGCGCCATCCTCTCGTGCTTCTTTTCAAGGCGAAGCAGAAAGGATCTTTTGATGGGAAGCCGCTGGGACTGTGCAAGCTGGGCTGATTGCCTTGTTGTGAACGGTAGGGCGTACAACATTCTCCTGGTCACAGGGCAAAACAGAATAACAGAGTTGGAAGGGACCTTAGGAGGTCTTCTAGTCCGACCTGCCACCCAGCTCAAGCAGGAAACGCTACACCAT
Organism: Naja naja; assembly: GCA_009733165.1. Lineage (NCBI taxonomy): Eukaryota > Metazoa > Chordata > Lepidosauria > Squamata > Elapidae > Naja > Naja naja. Next base: position 49,925,875 of record CM019154.1, read on the forward strand.
TTCAGACAAATGGCTGTCCAGTCTCTTCTTAAGAACGTCCAGTGTTGGAGCATTCACAACTTCTGGTGGCAAGCTGTCCCACTGGTTAATTCTTCTAACTGCCAGGAAATCTCTCTTTAGTTCTAGGTTGCTTCTCTCCTTGGTTAGTTTCCATCCATTGCTTCTTCTCCTGCCTTCTGGGGCTTTGGAGAATAGCTTGACTGCCTCTTCTTTGGGCAGCCCCTCAAATACTGGAATACCTATGGCAGGTGTGCCACAAGTGGCACACAGAGCCATTTCTGCCGGCACGCAAGCCGCAGGCAAACTTACCTCACTGCACATACGCGCACCTCACAGCTGATTTTTCGGATGGCTTGAGGCCTTTTTCAGCCTCCCAGAGGCTTGGAAAAAGCCTCTGCAAGGCTTTTCAGACCGAATAATAGGCCCGTTTTGTCACTTCCTGTAATACTGGAAGTGATGAAATGGGCCTTTAATTCAGCTTGTAAAGCCTTACAGAGGCTTTTTCCAAGCCTCTAGGAGGCTGAAAAAGGCCTCAAACCAGCCAAAAAAATCAGCTGTGAGGCGCAGTGCAGGGAAGGGGGGGGCATGAGGGGGGCATTGCACGTGCATGCACAGGCGGCGTGGTAGGCGCGCGCATTGCATTCTGGGTGCTGGCATGCGAGTTTTTGGCACAGGAGCCCAAAAGGTTAGCCACCACTGGTATAGGGGTTTCCTGCTGGAATAGGGGGTTGGACTAGAAGACCTCCCAAGATCCCTTATTCTGTTTATTCAGTTTTGGAGAAGGAATGCATTTGAGAAATGAAGGATAAGAAGAAAGGGTCGGTCACTCCTTTTTCAAGTTTCGTGTTGCTCCGTTTGTGAAGAGCCTGCCAGGTGTTCACCATTGGTGCAAAAGTAATGCAATTAAACCAAAGTTATGCACAGGCGCGTGTGCTTAGGAGCCTCGTCCCTTTCAGCAGACCAACAAAACATTTATTTGACATCCCGAATGTTCCTGTTCTGTCAAAGCCACGTGGCTCTTCAACATAATTATATGCTTTTGTGAAATATATTTATTAGCAAGCAGTTGGATAACAGATGTCTGCCATCCTGGGGCCGGGGGAGGGAGGGCAATAAAGTAACCGGGGACAGTGAAAGTATTATGTTTCAGATGGCGGAAATGCCAGAAGTAATAATCCGTTGGGCGTTTTGGACCGAGGCAGTTGGGTGATGTCAGCATCAGCCATGGTTCATCAGCATCAAATGGCAATTAAGAACGGTTGCAATGCAGGGATGAGGAGGAAGGGCAAAAGGGACTCATTGATTTCATGTATGTAGACGTTGTTTATATCTATGTGCCTGTCGATGGGTGGTTTGTCTGAGTGCCAGGTTCCAGGTATTGCCTAGTGCTTTTGGACTTGGCTTGTTCTAGGACGCTCCTGGCTGAAATATGTGATTAAGTTTGTCTGTGATGGATGGATGGAGGGATGGATGGATGGATGGATGGATGGATGGATGGATGGATGGATAGATAGATAGATAGATAGATAGATAGATAGATATAGCTGGACAGATAGATATATGATAGAGATGGATAGATGGATAGATATGATAGATGGAAATAGATACAATAGAGATGGATGGATAGATGATAGATATGATAGATAGATAGATAGATAGATAGATAGATAGATAGATAGATAGATATGACAGACAGACAGACAGACAGACAGACAGATGGAGATAAGTGGACATACATACAATAGAGATGGATGGATGGATGGATGGATGGATGGATGGATGGATGGATGGAGATAGATAGATAGACATGTGATAGAGATGGATTGATGGACAGATGGAAAGATAGATATGATAGATGGAAATAGATATACAATAGAGATGGATGGATGGATAGATATAGATGTGATAGATAAAGGTAGACAGATACATAATAGAGATGGATTGGTAGAGATGGATGGAGATGGGTGGATGGTTGGATGGATAGATAGATGGATGTTTTCCTTTTAAAAAAAGTATGAAATGTTGCTAACTGATTGTGAAACATGCCATTATGTAGACAACCCAGACGTCTGGTGACAGCGTGGGGGAGGGGGATGTTTCGCTCGTGTGACATTGCTACAGCTTTCCGAGAGCTGACAATTTTGCCACACATACATTATTAGAGGTGACAGCTGATGACAACCCTTCAGGTGAAGCTGCCGATTTCCTCCCCCTCAGCCCCTAACCGTCTCCTTCCTCTGGCTGATAGGCGACTTGCAGGATAGCTCGAGACATCACAGCACCGATGCGCGCTGCCCAAGCACATTTGTCTCGTTTCCCGTCTCGCGTCCCGTAAGGCGCCGTCAGGTTTGGATTTTGCAAAGATGGTTCTGTCCATCAGGACAGCCTGTCATCGGCTGGCCTTGTCTCCAGGCCCTTCTTCTTCCCACCCACCCACCCCGCCCCACCCCAAACCTAACTTGGGCACAAGACTAAATAATATACACATTTTGATGCATCTGGTAAAGAGGTTGTGACAGTTACGGGGAGGGGGGTTGTTGGGTTTCAGCTGGTTGCATTCGAGAGCGAGAGAACTTTTGACACCCTTCTCTCTTCTGTCGAGGCAGCAGTTCTTGGCTCGCTTTCATAGCCAAAAGCGTTTTTCAAATAAATCTTCGTGGTTCACGGCTTTTTTTTTTTTGTTGAGCAGGCGAGGTGAAATTTGCACCCAATTGGAAATTTATTGCTCACTCAGCAAAGTGACTTTTACAAGGACCCAGATTGAAGGAATCTTCGGTGTTGGCTGACGCATTTACCCGTCTTTCCATTCCTCATTCAGCTTTTTTTAAAAATTAAATTAAATATTTTTTATTTTACAAGAAATCCAACTTTCAGTTATACAGTTGGTTGACTGGGTACATATATCTTGTGCAAATATTTATATTTAGTATACATTTCTTACTATGAATACCTTCATATTAAAACCCACTCAACCTTACATATCTGATCATGATAACAATATTCATTTAGCTTCTTACTTTATTTTCCAACCATTTATAAAATAAATCCCATACCATATAATATTCTGCTTCTTCTTGTTCTTTAATTGCCAGTGTTAATCTATTCATTTCTGCACATTCCAATATTTTCATGATCACCTCTTCCTTTATCGGAATCTTTTCACTTTTCCAAAAACAAAAAACTAATTCTTTTTTACCTGGTGGGATACAAGCCCAAACTTCATATGCTTTATGTTATCATTTTATAGTGTTTTTTTTTTAAAACAAATATAAATCAAGAACACTCCCACCGACAGTGACAGGGCAAGCCTCTTGTATATAAATTAGACTAGAAGACCACCAAACTCTGTTGTTCTGTTATTCTACTTTACACAGAGAGCAAACCTCATTCTCTTCTAGCACTGATGATCTAACCTAGCTGGGTCATGAAACGTCTGCAACAAAAGCAACCAATTTGAGAGCACCAAGGACCCCACAGTCCTCCTCCTCCTCCTCCCAAACCACACACTCTTCTAACACTGATGATGTTATCTAGTTGGGTCATGAATGTCTTCAAGAAAGCCACCAAGCTCAGAAAGCACCAAGGACCCCCGCCCAGCCCAGTTCAACCCTGAGCTACAAAGTTACAAATATTGTCTACTTTCTCCTAAGTTGTTTCGTTAAATTAGCTATTGTGCCCTGGGGTGGATAACTTACATAAGATATTCAGATTTCCCCTGGATTCGAAGACGTGGAGTTAGTTTGGAGCACACAAGAGCGCGGAGGAAGCATTTGTCCTGACCTCATTAAAGCAGCTGCCTCCTTCCCCAGCATTGCATTTGATGGGAGGTTGTTGCAAAGAAATGCACACCTTTCACGATACACTGGCCCAGGAAAGCACCTGTCCTCCCACACTGCAAAGCACCTTCCAAACTTTGAATCGAAAGCATCTTCTTTTCTGTTAAGGTTTTTGTCTTTCCATACTGTAATTGGTCTAAAAATTGGGTACGTCTAGTCTGGTGAAAACAAGGACCAGGAGTGACGTGATAGCAGTCTTCCGATACTTGAAGGGCTGCCCCAAAGAAGAGGGAGTCAAGCTATTCTCCAAAGCAGCTGAAGGCAGGACAAAGAAGCAATGAGTGGAAACTCATCAAGTAGAGAAGCAACCCGGAACTAAGGAGAAATATCGTGAAATTGGGGACAATTAATCAATGGAACGACTTGCCTCCAGAAATTGTGGGTGCTCCAACACTGGAGATTTTAAGAAGAGGCTGGACAGCCATTTGTATGGAATGGTATAGAGTCCCCTGCCTGAGCAAGGGGTTGGACTAGAAGACCTTGAAGGACCCTTCCAGCTCTGTAATTCTGTTTTTCTCCTGTAACAGAAGGGTTGTCTGCGGCAGAATTCTCATTCCATAAGAGGCTATTGAAGAAAATATAGAAAGCTTAATAGAGGATGCTCTCTCCAGTCTAAAAAGCATCACAGAATACCCACTTCATTACCCCTAAGTGCTTTTCTAAGAATTCGTGCCTAAAATGCCATTAAAAAAAATAAAATAAAAATAAAGGGCAGCGCTTTTGATATGCCTCTGGGCCACTCATTTCCCCCCCTGTTTGCAGAAAGGAGACAGCCCGAAACCACGCAGCAGCCCGAGTTGTATAAATAAGTTTAAATGAGTCTAAATAGAGTGACGTTAAAACCGCGCTGCTCGGCTTTTACAATTTGGAACCCTATCAAACCGGAGCACTTCAGTAGAAAGGTTCCTTTTCTTCAAATGAAAGCGGGTCATGTTGCCGGCTTCCCACAAGAGCGAATGAAGTGGTGGTTGTGGTGGTTATAAAGGAACGTGGTTCTTCCTTGAAGTCACGTCGTCGCACGATACTTTTTACGTAAAGGAAGGCAGGGGCAGAGGCATCCATGCCTCTCGTGAAAACATTCAAAGCGCCTGGAAAATGGAATTTCGCTTCCAGCTGCAGTGAAAAGAATGAGCACAAGAGAGAAGGCTAGTGGGAGAAAATGGTTCTTCCAAATACCTAATAGATCATGTCCTCACGCCTTTACCCTTCATTAAAATCCCCAGGTTACAGTACACAATGGCTGCGTTCATCCACATCAGGATAGAAACAAGGAGACTGTGAATTCTAGTCACTATCGTCCAGTCTCCAACCTTCGCTTTTTAGCGAAGGTTGGAGACTGGACGATAGTGACTAGAATTTTTAGCGAAGGTTGTCGAGAGCGTGGTGGTTCAGCAGTTTCCGCTGTTCCTGGAGGAAACTGATTATCTTGACCTGTACCAATCGGGTTTCAGGCCCGGACACAGCACCGAGACAGCATTGGTCGCACTGGTGGATGATCTCTGGAGGGCTCGGGACAGGGGTTTTTCCTCTGTCCTGGTCCTTTAGATCTCTCAGCTTTCGATACCATCGATCATGGTATCCTTCTGCTGGCTCTGGGGTTGGGAGTGGGGCACCGTTTTACGGTGGTTCTCCTCTTACCTTCGGACCGCCGCAGTCGGTGTTGGCAGGAGAGCAGAGATCGTCCCGAGGCCCCTCACTTGTGGGTGCCCCAGGGTGGTTCTCCCCCTCTCCTGTTTAATATCTACATGAAACTGCTGGGTGAGATCATCCGAGGTTTCGGGGTGAGGTATTATCAATATGCAGATGATACCCAGCTGTATATCTCCACCCCAGACCAGATCAGTGATGCTCTCTCGGTGATGGAGGCGGTGCAGGCCTGGATGGGGAGTAACAGACTCCAGCTCAACACAGCCAAGACTGAGTGGCTGTTCTTACCAGCATCTCGGTGTTCAGTGGATGTGCCATCTTTGGTCATGGGGGGAGGTGTTACCCCCCGTGGATAGGGCGAGGAATCTGGGCGTCCTCCTGGATGCACAACTCAATCTGGAGGAGCAAGTGGGAGCTGTGGCCAGGGGGGCTTTTGCCCAGGTTCGGCTGGTTCGCCAGCTCCGCCCTGAACCGAGATGAACGGTCATGCTCATGCGGTCACTCAGAATTCGACTACTGCAACGCTCTCTACATGGGGCTACCCTTGCGGATTACTCGGAGGTTGCAGCTGGTGCAGAATGCGCGCGCTGGCTGTGATGGGGTATCCCGATGCTCCCATGTTACACCCCTCCTGCGCGACTTGCATTGGCTGCCGGTTGCCTTCCGGGTTTCCTTCAAGGTGTTAGTAAATGGCTAAATGGCTTGGGTCCAGGGTACTTGTGGGAACGCCTCCTGCCAGCATCACACTCCGATTGCCCCATGCGCTCCCACAGGAGGGGCCTCCTGGGAATACCGTTGGTTAGGCATTGTCAGCTGGCGGTCCCCAGGGCCAGGGCCTTTTCTGTGGGAGCTCCCACCCTATGGAATCAGCTCCCTGCGGATCTTCATTTGGCCCCTGATCTCCGCTCCTTTCGTCGAGACCTGAAGACTTGGTTGTTTCAGCAGGCCGGCCTGGATTGACCCGGGGGTGGGTTGTTTTAATTGTATTGTTTACTATTGTAATTTTAATTGTTTTTAATGCTTTTTAGTAATTTATGGACTTGTATTTATTTAATATTTTTTTATTGTAAATATATTTCTTTTTATATGTTCACCGCCCTGAGTCCTTAGGGAGAAGGGCGGCATACAAGTCTATAATAATAATAATAATAATAATAATAATAATAATAATAATAATAATGTGTTGAAAGCCATCTGGGTGATTTTGGGCCAGTCACTGGGAGACGGTGAGTTCTAGTCCCACCTTAGCCATGAAAGCCATCTGGGTGACTTTGGGCCAATCACCAGGAGACGGTGAGTTCTAGTCCCACCTTAGCCATGAAAGCCATCTAGGTGACTTTGGGCCGATCATCAGGAGACAGGGAGTTCTAGTTTTGCCTTAGGCATGAAAGCCATCTGGGTGACTTATGGCCTGTCACTGGGAGATGATGAGTTCTAGTCCCACCTTAGCCATGAAAGCCATCTCGGTGACTTAGGGCCCATCATTGGGAGACGGTGAGTTCTAGTCCTGCCTTAGGCCTGAAAATCACCTGGGTGATTTTAAGCTAATCACCAGGAGATGGTAAGTTCAAGTCACACCTTATGCATGAAAGCAGCCTTAGTGAACTTGCACCAATCAACAGGAGACAGTGAGTTCTAGTTCTGCCTTAGGCATGAGAGCCAACCTGGGTGACTTTGGGCCTCTCTCTCAGATGAACCCACTTTGCAGGGTTGTTGTTGTGGGGAAAATAGGAGAAGGAAGGAGTTTTATGTATGTTCATCATCTTAAATTATCTATATGAACTTTATGAATATTTTTTTAATGATTTGAACAACACTTCCATTTCCTACAGTGTCCAAATCTTCACTTGAGTTCCTAGGGTGTTTATTTATTGACATATTTTTCATAGTTTTGAATGGTCCACCTCCCTCAGAGGAAGGACTCTGGGCAGCGTACAATAAAAAGTGAAAATCTATATGAAAATCTGTATGAAAAATTTAAAACATATAGGAGGAAAGGATAATTCGAAGCACTATTAAAAATCAGTGAAAAAGTGAAGGGAGGGCATTTTTGAGGGGGCTAACCAGCCCCACGGCTCAGGCTCCTATGTGAGGCCCCCCGAGAGCCACATTTGGCCGATTGCCAAGAGCCATTTTGGTCACCTGTCTGGGGGTTGGTGGGTTGTATGTGCGTGGATTGGTTGTAAGTCATCTTTTCTGTCCCACTGTAACTTTGAAGAATCTCTAACCAAGCAACTGTAAGTCTACTTGTACCTCAACCCAGTAGATGGAAATAACAATTCTGTCAGAATAGAGGTGGAAGGGACTTCAGAGGTCATCTAGTCCAACCCCTTGCTCAGGCAGGAGACCCTATACCATTTCAGACAAATGGCTGTCCAGTCTCTTCTTAAAAACCCTCCAGTGATGGAGCACCCACAACTCCTGGGCATAAGCTGTTCCACTAATTGTTCTCCCTGTGTTTCTCCTTAAACTCCTTGATTAGTTTCCATCCATTGTTTCTTGTCCTGGCCTCTGGTGCTTTGTAGAATAATTTGAGTCCCTCTTCTTTGGGGCAGCCCCTCAAATACTGGAATACTGCTACAATGTCCTTCCCCCTAATCCTTCTTCTCTCTAGATTGGCCAAAACTTAAATCCTTTATATATTTTAGCCTCCAGGCCCTGAATCATCTTAGTTACTCTTCCCTGCACTTTTTCCAAACTCTCAACATCTTTTTTTTTTTTTTTGGTATTGTGGTAACCAAAACTGGATGCCGTATTCCAGGTGTGGCCTTACTAAGTGTCATCTCATAAAACATTTTTATGGCCTTTTAGAGTTGCCAACAGAAAGGGAGCAGGGAAGGGGTTTGAAAGAGCAATGTGGCAGCTTGGAATCGAAAGTGCATTCCATCCATACTTTTTCAGAGATTGTAACTAGGTGACTGAAGTTTCTGCCGTGCAAAAATCTCTGAGCTATGGATGTGTCCCATTGGAGAATATGAATTACTATACACCCAGGGGGTGGAGGGAAAACCAGCGTCAAGGGTGACAATGAATGATGTGTCTCAGAGTCAGCTGCACCCAGGCAGTGCCGGACATGTTAACTCCCAATAAATCCTGTTTAGTTTTGGAAGTTTGGCACAAGACTCATGATTTAATTGGGGTAACTGCCGGAATCCTGACACTAAGATTTTATAAAGCGATACTAATACCTCACTTGACTTTGATTCTATGCTTCTGTTTATACCACCAAGGACCGCATTAGCCTTTTTGGCTGCTTTTCTTTTTTCTTTGAAATGAGCATGCAGAAATAATTCCAGCTTTGTTTGAATTCCGGCCAAAGGAAGGACATCAATAGCAGGAACATTGGCTGTATTAACAACAGCAACAACCACAATATCATTCTTGCAGGAACACAGAATTTTAAAATCGTTTTCCTGAGCCCTTTGCAAAAGCAAAAAAACCCAGAGCTTCTTCATGTCGGCTGCTTTGCAGTTTAACTTTGACCCGCCAGCCAATTTAAAGTTGACTGCCTGCCCCTACGTTGGCTGGCAAATATATATTACTTTATTATTATTTTTGCAGCATTGTCGAGTAATGAGGCAAACTCTGGTCTGTGTTTCTAGGAAAAGCTTCAGATCTTGACAAGGGCTGAAATTCCAGATAAAACAAGGAAGGATCGGCGTGTCAATATCATTAGCATGTTTATAAAAAGTGAACTTTGAAGGGTGCTTGGAAATCACACACACACACACACACCCCACGCGCAACACGATGCGAGAGAGATTTCCCAGGTCTGACGTTTCTCTAATAGGTCTCCAGAGCCGCGGGTCAAATTCACCCTTCTGCCAGATTTCATTGTGATGGTTGTGATTGGCAGGCGTTTTCCCAGAGACCTGGTCTTGTTAGAGCCCAGGTAGCAAGAGATCAGAGCCCAGAAGATGAAAACTAGCCGGTTGCACAGTGGGGGAAAATGTTGAAATTTACTGAGTTTTAAAAGGGGGAGGAGATGGAAGGAAAAGCCCTCGTTGCATTTCTACTCTTGTCAAAAGGCCAAATTTCAAGTTTCTTTATTTATTTCTCTTAGCTCGGCTGGCTAAGCTTCGTTATGATTTTATTTTGCTCCCTAAGTTTTTCGCTGAGCTGAAGCATGTGACAGTGTTGAATGAAGCCTTATCGTGGCCAAGCGATTCGTTGAAAGGGTTGCATACTTGCAACCCAGGGTCTTTCCAATCAATTACAAAAGGCCATTATTAACAAGGAAAACTTGATGGGTGCTATATAATCCATTCTCTCACAATGCCTTCGGACTTCGAAGGCGAGGCCATAAATGGTCCAGAAGGAGATGTCGTGGGAAGAGGATATTAATTGCTAGGTTTGGTTTTTTTCACCCCATTATTATCTTTATGAGCAAATAAAGTTGGTATTAACATTCAAAGTCCTTCATGGCTTGGGTCCCGGGTATTTGCGGGAGCGTGTCCTGCCGATATCGAATGCCGACCGCCCTGTGCGTGCGCACAGACAGGGATTCCTCGGGGTGCCATCCGCAAGAGAATGTCGGCTGGTGGTGCCCCGGGGAAGGGCCTACTCTGTAGCGGCTCCCGCCTTGTGGAACCAACTACCCCTGGAGCTCCGTTTGGCTCCTGATCTCCGCTCTTTCCACCGCGATTTGAAAACCTGGCTGTTTGAGCAGGCCGGGCTGGGCTGACCTCTTGTGGGGAGGGGGTTTAAATTAGTTTTAAATTAGTTTTAGTTATTGGGCTTGTTCAAGTTTAATTCTTTTTTAAAAAATATTTATTGTTGTGTTTTTAGTTGTGAGCTGCCCGAGTCCTTTTGGAGAGGGGGCGGCATACAGGTCCAATAATTAAGTAAGTAAGTAAGTAAGTAAACAAACAAATAAACAAACAAACAAGCAAGCAAGCAAAACAAAACAAAACAAAACAAAACCATGAGCAAGTAATCAGGTCTCTTCTAGGTGCTTGGGACTACAGTGCCTCTTGGCAATGCCAAGCCGCGAGGTCCTTGGTGGTCTCTGAGCTTGGTTGTTTTCTCACAGACGTTTCATGACCCAACTAGGGAACATCAGCAGTGCTAGAAGGGGATGGGCTTTGTGGAGAGGAGGAGGACGATGACAACATTGGGGTGGTGCTGAGTAGAGAGTAGAGGAGGAGGAGGAGAAGAAGGGAAGAGAAAGAAGAGGGAGGAGAGGAGGAGAAGGGAAAGAGGAAGAAGGAATGGAGGGAGAGGAGGAGGAGGAATAGAAGAAGAAATATAGGGTCCTCGGTGCTCTCTGAGCTTGGTGGTTTTCTTGAAGACATTTCATGACCCAACTAGGGAACATCATCAGTGCTAGAAGGGAGTAGGGTTTGTGAGGAGGAGGAGGAGGGAGGAGGAAGAGAACTATGAATCCTTGGTCCTCTTTGAGCTTGGCTGTTTCTTGCAGATGTTTCATGACTCAAGGAGGTAACATCATTAGTGATAGAAGAGAATGGGGAGGAGGAGGAGGAGGAAGAGGAGGAGAACTGTGGGTTCCTTGGTGCTCTGATTTTCTTGCAGACATTTCATGACCCAACTAAGTAACACCCTCAGTATTAGTGAGTGTGGGGCTTGCTTTCTGTTTATATACAAGTGGCTTGCCTTTTCAACGTTGGTGGGAGTTTTTGTGCTGGTTCCTTGATTGTGGTTTACTTGTTTTTCTGAGTTGATAGTTCCTTGATTTGCCAAGCTGGCTGGAACTAATAGTAAGCGACTTGTAAACCTTTAGTAGAGCACCCAGACCGTTTAGCCCAGCGGTGGGCAACTATGGCCCCTTTACGATCTGTAGACTTCAACTTCCAGAATTCCTAAGCCAGCCATGCTAGTTCAGGAATTCTGGGAGTTGAAGTCCGCAGATCTTAAAGGGGCCATAGTTGCCCACCTCTGGTCTAGCCGGTCTTTTCTCCTTCTTAGGTCCTTTATGAACCTGAGACAGAATTAACAGACCATGTTTACAATGCCTACATGATGCGTTTCTTCCAAGCTGCAACCTGTAGGGATATTTGTAGTGTTTCTCTTTGAAGAAAGTCTCAAAAGTGGCACCAACAAAAAAAACCCCATCCCCGGCTGAAAGCAAGCATGTCCTGGAGTGAGCCATGCCAGCTTCACCCCAAGGCCATCCGTGATGCTTCACCCCATCTTTGGGGGTGCATCCCAAGTAGCTCAAGGCCAGTGAAACTGTCGGAACAAGTCAGCCTGATGTTCAGAGATGTTGGGAGGAGAGGAATCCTTGATGCAAGTGCCCTTTGCGGGCACCCTGAAGGAACCAGGGCACTCAGCTAGCCTAGCGTTGAAGCCACCACCACAGCTGCCTGCCTCTGGCTTTGCAGTTTGGAAGGTGACAAATGCTCAAATATCTGGATCCCAGAGATAGCAACGTTGGAGGCGGCTTCTCTAAATGGCATGTTGAGTCTTCCTCAAGTAAATATTTTGGAGTGTCTCGTTTTCATAAGAGGTTTGTGGCCAGTCTAGACAAAAGAAGCACGGAGGGGGACATGATAGCAGTCTTCCAGTATTTGAGGGGCTGCCCCCAAAGAAGAGGGGGATCAACCTATTTTCCAAAGCACCAGAAGGCAGGACAAGAAACAACGGGTGGAAACGCATCAAGGAGAGAAGCAACCTGGAATGAAGGAGAAACTTCCAACAGTGAGGACAATTAACCAGTGGAATGGCTTGCCTCCAGAAGTTGTGGGTGCTCCAACTCTGGAGGTTTTTAAGAAGAGACTGGACATCACTTGTCTTAAATGATATATAGAGTGTCCTGCTTGAGCATAGGGTTGGGCTATGTCATGCCCCTGGTGGAGACTGACTGTGAGGGAGAGGAGGAACAGCTGACAGGGAGTGGAAGTGTGGCTCCGGAGGCTGTGGAGGAGGCTGGGGAAGGGCAGAGGCCGGCTGGGCAGTCAGAGGAGGACCCAGGCCCATCCCCTCTCCATCCTAGGGCACGCAGGGAGGAGAGGATAAGGGAGAGATGTGGTCTACTGGGGAGGAGAGGGCCTTGATCCTCTTCATGGGCTGCAGCTGTGACAACTGAATAAGAGGACGGACATGCGTATGGGCAAGCGCTGGAAACAAAGCATGGAAATATCTCTAGTTTATGGTTCCTCTCTGAGTTTGGCGTCCTTCCCAGTGTGTGTTCTGTTATCTGTGGATGTCCTCCAGCCCTTATCTTGCCTGGTTTGTGTTGCTTTTTTCCTCCTTCTTGTAACTGTTTGTGTGGGAGTTTTTTTGTCTTCCATCAAGGATATTCATAGCTTGAAAGCAAGGAATAAAGGGGGCTTCACCTCTTTTCTGTGACTGTGTTTGTTTTGTATCCCACCCTGGGTCATCACAGGCTAGAAGACCTGGCACGCTGGTGCGCTTATGCACGCCCCCTTACAGACCTCTTAGGAATGGGGTGAGGAGGTCCACAGTAGACAGTTTAAGGTTAAAGTTTGGGGGGGGGTTGAGGACGTAACAACAGTCGGGTAGTGCATTCCAGGCATTGACCACTCTGTTGCTGAAGTCGTACTTTCTGCCATTGAGTTTGAAGCAGTTTACTTTGAGTTTGTATCTATTGTTCGCCCGGTGTGTTATTGTGGTTGAAGCTAAAGTAGTCATTGACAGGTAGGACAGGTTGTAGCAGACCATTTTGTGTACTAAGCTTAGGTCAGAACGTAGTTGGCGTAGTTCTAAGTTGTCTAGGTCCAAACTCCAAGCCAGGTGGCATAAGGTACTCTATTTATGGGGGAGTTTATTTCATGACCCCAAAAGGAAACTTCATCAGTGCTAAAAGGGAGTGAGTGGGGTTTGTGTAGAGGAGGAGGGGGAAGGGGAGAAGGACGACAACTGTGGGGTACTTGGTGCTTTCTGATCTTGACCTTTTCTTGCGGACATTTCATAACCCAACTAGGTAACATCATCAGTGCTAGAAGGGGTTTGCTCTCAGTTTATATACAGATGGTTTATCCTCTCAGTGTTGGCAGCAGTGATCTTGGTGGTTCCTTGGCTATTCTTTAGTTGTCTCTATGTACCGATAGAAGAGCATATTTGTAGCTCAGGGGTTGAGCTACATGGTCCTTGGCACTCTCTGAGCTTGGTTGTTTCAGCGAGATGTTTCATGACCAATAGGGCAATATCATCAATGTAGTAGAAGAGTGGGTTTATTGAATGGAGGAGGAAGGAAGAAGAAGAAAAGGAAGGAAGGAAGAAGGAAGGAAGGAAGGAAGGAAAAAAGGAAGGAAGGGAGGGGAGAAAGGAAGGAAGGGAAGGAAGGGAGGAGAGGAAGGAAGGAAGGAAGGGGAGGGAGAGAAGGAAGGAGGGAAGGAAGGGGAGGGAGAGAAGGAAGGAAGGAAGGAAGGAAGGAAGGAAGGAAGGAAGGAAGGAAGGAAGGAAGAGGGAGGAGGAGGAGGACTGTGGGATCGGCTCTTGACTTAGCTGCTTCCTTGAGGATTCATGACCCAACTAGGTAATGTCATCAGCGCACAGAGTATCATTATCTCTGAAGTAGCCTGGCTGGTTTCGTTCATCAGATAGCAAAAATCTGCGTTTCAAGACTTTCTGTGTCCTTTCATTTCCTGAAAAGAAATAAAGAGAGAGAGAGAGACAACTACAACTGTCCACCCTTGGTGCATTGACAAGCCGTGACATTTAATCATTGCGATGTTTTCCATGCGTGGCCCTCATGCCGTCCTGACACAAAGGAGAAAATGTGATTTTCCCCCCTCCCCTTCCACAAAGGTCAATATGACATTGTGTCTTACATTAACTTGCTTCTGTAGGTGTTCGTTTTAGACAATTAAATGATGGTCCTTTAGCGGTAAGAAGCGGGATTTTGACAAATGGATGAACTGCCCCGTAATTGACCTTATTGCTTGTAGATTTGTACTGATATTGACCGACTAGGGCTGCTCTTTAGAACAGTGGTTGCCAACCAGTGGACCGGGGACCACTGGTGTTCCACAAGAAAATTTTGGTGGTCCGTAGAGAAATGTCCCCCCAAAAGCAATTAATCCAGGCTGCGTGGGAACACAAGGCTGTGCTGCCCACATGGCCTCTTGAGAGACACAAGGCTTGCGTAAACTTGCATTGAGAACAACAGGTAGTGTGAGGGGGGGGAGGGGAAGAGGGGGAACTTGCCCTATGTGCCCCACACACCTGGCCTGGCCACCAGGCTGCTTCTTTCCACTTCTTTCTCCTTCTGCTTTTGGTTGCACGCAAGGAAATCAGCCAAAGTCTTTCTTTCTCTCTCCCAAACTCCACCAGAAATGAGTCTTTGGGCCCTGCAAGGCCTCCTGCTCCAGAGGCTGTGACATACAAATCTCACAACTCATTTCTGGCAGAGTTTGGGGAAAACTTCTGCTACTGCTGTTTCCTTGCATAAAGCCAAAAGTCTCTCTTTCTCTCTTTTCCCCATGAGAACAGATCTGGAGACGGTATCCTGCGATCCCAAATAAAGAATGATCGATCGGTAGGAAAACAGGGTGGGGAATTTTACTGCAGACTTTTTGGGGAATTTTCCCAGAGTCTCTGGTCCGTGGGATTTAAAATGATGAGTTTGGTGGTCCCTGAGGTCCAAAAGGTTGGTGACCCCTGGCTTAGAATACAGTCTGTTCTCACCTAGGCTTCCTTAGAAAGCATAAAACACAATCTTAGTAGAGGCAAAACCTCTTTTATTTCCACGGCTGTGAATTACGTTCATTCACAGCCTGCAAGGCTTCACAAACAGTCTTACAGGGAATGTTTGTAAACAGCCACCTTATCGCACTTGGAATGAGGCCAGAGAAAGAATGGCCAGTTGCAGGGCAAGGCCAATCTTGACACAGAGTCAAAGAGAACTTTTCAAAGGTTGAATCGACCAGGCGGACTAGTTGCTTCCTGCAAAAGCTCTCATCCCGTTTGCTCCTCTTTTGTGTCCCATGGGAGGGGCCAATCATCACTGAGGTGTGGCCTTACTCCTGAGTCGACCCTGCTTTCTCAATTGTTCTTGTCTTCTGGTAGCCCTCCACATGCGCAGGCTGGGAACTGGTTCCAGAAGCTCCCCTGCCTCACTGCTTTCTGAGTCTGAAGGCAGCTGATGACTGCCAGCCTGCCCTGGCCCCATCCTGCCTCTGATGCAGAGCCCTCGTCCAAGCCCTCTTCAACCTCCAGGACTGGCCTAGGTTCCTCCACAACCTCCTCGCTACCGTCCGACTCTGCTGCCCGCTCCATCAGCCGCTGGCAGGCCACAACAAGGTCATCCTCCGCTTACAGCCCCCCAATTCAGTCCAAAATTTCAGTCACTAAATGAGGCGGTCCTTAAGTGAGTTCTTCTGCCCTCATTTTACGATCTTCCTTGCCACCGCTGTTAGCGAATTGCTGCCGTTGGTAAGGGAGTCACGTGGTTGTTAAGTGAATCTGGCTTTTCCCCCTTGTGATCAAATTCAGACCCCTGGCCGCTGGCTCCTCTTTATGACAGTTGCGGTGTCATGTGATCCCCTTTTGCGACCTTCGGACACGCAGTTTCCATCATTCCACATGCAAGGGGAGGGACGAGGGACTAGAAAATGAGCCCCTCGCTCGTAATTATCTGACAATATGTCAATATTATCTCCTGGGTAGAGAGCCAAAGATTAACAGGAAAGGATCAACTGATATCGGTAAATCTTAAGAAGATTTCTGGCTAGCTTAAGACTGTGGAGGTCCCTAAAGAGACCAGAGGAAAGTGGGAAGCAGTCATGGATGCTTAAAATTGAGTTCAGAAGTATTAATCTCAGTTCTCCCACTACCTTCCTTCCTTCCTTTCCTCCCTCCCACCTCCCTCACCCATCCCTCCCTCTCTCCCGCGTTTCCTTGTTTCCTTGTTCCTTGCCTCTCTTCATCCTTCCCTCCCTAACTCCTTCCTTCCTTCCCACTTCCCTCCCTTCTTCCTTATTTCCTCCCTAACTCCCTCCTTCCTTCCCACCTCACTTCTTCCTTATTTCCTTGTTTCCTTCCTTGTTTCCTCCTTCCCTCTTTCCCTCCCCAACTCCTTCCTTCCTTCCCACTTCCCTCCCTCCCTTCTTACTTGTTTCCTTGTTTCCTTCCCTCCCTCCATCCTTCCCTCCCTAACTCCTTCCTTAGACTTAGAATAATTTCCTTCCTTCCTTCTCTCCTTCCTCCCCCCTTCTTTTAGTTCAAGAGCAGAAACAGAAAAAAAAATGGGATGAGCTCACAGTTTGGAATTAGAACAAATTGGCTGGAAGTGTTAATTGCCTACAAAGGTGAGTTAGAAATGAGGTGGAAGAATTTGAGAGAGCTGGTTAAATTCATTTTCTAAAATAATAAGACATCAAAGAGGTGTTGAAAAGAATTTGTCCTAAGTTAACTTGTAAATCTAATACAAATGACAAAATTGATATTCTGTCTGTCTCTCTCTGTCTCCGTCCGTCCATCCATCCATCCATCCATCCATCCATCCATCCACTCACCACTCACCTACCTAGTCTGTCTGTCTGTCTGTCTGTCTGTCTGTCTGTCTGTCTGTCTGCCTGCCTGCCTGCCTGCCTGCCTGCCTACCTTCCTACCTACCTACCTACCTACCTATCTACCTATCTATCTAATTAACTAAATAACTAACTAAATAACTAACTAAATTACTAACTATCATCTATCTATCTATCTATCTATCTATCTATCTATCTATCTATCTATCTATCAAATTTAGGAGGGAAACATAATTAATGCAGCAAATTATAATTGTCAGGCCTGTAACTAAAATACTTCTTGCAATGAAATCCTAGAGAATGAATTTAATCAATCCTGCAACATTTTCCCCAAATCACAAAAGTCCTCAGTTTTCCTCCAAAACCATCCCCATTTGCAAATTTGAGAACCAGTTTGGTGCAGTGGTTAAAGGCACCAGATTAGAAACCGGGAGACGGTGAGTTCTAGTCCTGCCTTAGGCACCCAGCCATCTAGCTGACCTTCAGCCCGTCCTTCTGTCTCAGCCCTGGGAAGATGGCAAACACTCCTCAGACCTTTGCAAGAAACCCGCAGGGATGTTGCAGGCTGTCGCTATGAACAACACCACCACCACCCGACTTGCAGACCTACGCAGCACAAACTCACAACATTTGTATTCTGAATTATTTTCTGATTACTGTAAACCATTTATCCTTAACACCTCTGGAAACTCTGCAATTCCATCAAGAGCTTTCTTCAGCCATTTTCAGAGCTTCTATCTTGTTGGGTGCTAAATGTTAGAGGAGAGTTTAAGGCAGGGGTGCCCAACCTTGGCAACTTCTGTTCTGTTCTGTTTCGTCCTGTCCTGTTCCATTCCCATTTCTATACCCATTTCCAATTCTATTTCTAGTTTAGTCTAATCTAGTCTATCCTCATTTCTATTTCCATTTCTGTCCTGTCCTATTCTGTTCTATTCCCATTTCTATTCCTATTCCTGTTCTGTTTCTGTTCTGTCCTATTCTCATTTCTATTTCTATTCTAGTTCTGTTCTGTCCTGTCCTGTCCTTATTCTGTTCGATTCCCTTCCCCATTTCTATTCTATTTCTAGTTCTGTCCTGTCCTGTCCTGTTTTATTCCCATTTCTATTTTTATTCTAATTTAGTTCTGTCCTGTCCTGTCCTATTCTATTCCTATTCTGTCCTGTCCTGTTCCCATTTCTATTCCCATTTCTATTTCTATTCTGTTTCTATTCTGTTCTGTCTTATCCTGTCCTATTTTGTTCTATTCCAATTTCTATCCCCATTTCTATTTCTATTCAGTTGTGTCCTGTCCTGTCCTATTCTATTTTATTCCCATTTCTATTTCTATTCAGTTGTGTCCTGTCCTGTCCTGTCCTGTTCTATTCCTATTTCTATTCCCATTCCCATTATGATTCTATTTCTATTCTTTTCCAGTCTACTTAGTATAGTCTATTTCTATTCTATTCTATCCTAATCATGAAGCACAAGGAAGTTGTTTATAATTCCTCTTCATATAGGTAATTAAATGTGATTAGATTACAGAGGAAATAGATGGTGGGATTGTCACAGATCAATTATACATTAGGTTCCATTCTCCAAAGCACAACCTACATTTTTCAATAATATATCGTTTGCCACGAGGTGCTTTTGACGATAGCTGAAGATAAATACACACCTAATTGCTTGCATCCCGATTTTTTTTTAATACTTCACCCAACCATAAAGTGACTTTTGTACTTGCTGAACAAAGGTTGATGTCCATCAGAACATGGGCAAAGCATTATTCCTGTGGTCTCTGAACACTCATGATGAATGCCCCATTCAATACATTTCTGTAACTTAGAGAAAGTAGTTTCTTTCCTATTGATTTTGTTTAGGTCTTGCTCTCAAAATAAATCCTGCTAATGAAGAAAGAAAATCATTTTTCAAAACCTCCTTCTGGGTCTCCCTTTCCAGGAATGGAATGGAATGGAAAACATCTCTGAGGCTGGAGTTGTGATCTTGTGTGTGTGTGTGTGTGTGTGTGCAGGCAGGCTGGGATTTGAATCAATGGACAGACGGAGAAATGGTGGACACTTGGCTGAAAGAGAACTAATATAATTCTTATGGGTATTCTAGGTAATTGCTTTTGCTGCAGAAGATGTACTACCTCCTATATTGTCA
The DNA here is from genome assembly GCA_009733165.1 of Naja naja. Classification (NCBI taxonomy): domain Eukaryota; kingdom Metazoa; phylum Chordata; class Lepidosauria; order Squamata; family Elapidae; genus Naja; species Naja naja. Next base: position 49,944,953 of record CM019154.1, read on the forward strand.
AGACTGACAAGCTACTGGAATTAAGTGTAGTACAAAAGAGAGTCAGTTTGGTTTAGTGATTAAGATGGTAGCCTAGAAACCAGGTGACGATGAGTTCTAGATCCACCTTAGGCATGAAAGCCAACTGGATGACCTTGGGCCGATCACCAGGAAATGGTGAGTTCTAGTCCCACTTTAGGGATGAAAGCCAGCTGGGTGACTTTGGACCAATCACCAGGAGATGGTGTGTTCTAGTCCTGCCTTAGCCATGAAAGCCAGCTGGGTGACTTTGGACCAATCACCAGGAGGCGGTGAGTTCTAGTCCCAGCCATGAAAGTCAGCTGGGTGACTTTGGACCAATCACCAGGAGGCGGTGAGTTCTAGTCCTGCCTTAGCCATGAAAGTCAGCTGGGTGACTTTGGACCAATCACCAGGAGGTGGTGAGTTCTAGTCCCACTTTAGGGATGAAAGCCAGCTGGGTGACTTTGGGCCAATCACCAGGAAATGGTGAGTTCTAGTCCCGCCTTAGCCATGAAAGCCAGCTGGGTGACTTTGGACCAATCACCAGGAAATGGTGAGTTCTAGTCCCACTTTAGGGATGAAAGCCAGCTGGGTGACTTTGGGCCAATCACCAGGCGGCGGTGAGTTCTAGTCCCATAATTCGCCATTCCTGTCTGCTGTCTCAATCATTGTCCCCATCACTGCTTTGGATTCAGCAAGCGTCCTTTCTCGAGTTTGTTTATTTCATTTTAATTCCCCCCCATCTGTCAGACAAATCTGCAGTTGGGCCCTTTGCAGTGGTCACTTGCCATATGGTTTATGGAGTTGCCGTCTAATCTTTATTCATGAGCACCTACCGAAGCTTTCAAGGTAGCTATACATTTTCATCTGGTCAATAGGCTTTATTTCAGCTTTGAAAAATATCCCCATATCGTGAATAATTATGGAGCAGTTGAGCATAGCCAAACAAGAAAGCTGTGTCTACCTTGTTAATGAGCCCGACTCCAATATGGAATCAGAGTTAATAGGAAAAAGTTTGAGGAGGACAGAGTGCAATGAAGTTGCCTTCTACCCTTAGGAATGCTGGTTGTTTGCTTGGTCAACCCACATGTTGATGGATTGCTTGGTCAACCCGCATCTGATTTAGAAGCTCAATCAGAATAGAGCTGGAAGGGACCTTGGAGGTCTTCTAGTCTAACCCTCTGCTCAAGCAGGAGACCCTATAACATTCCAGACAAGGGACTGCCCAAGCTCTTCTTAGAAACCTCCAGTGATGGACCATGCACAACTTCTGGAGGCAACTTCTGTTCCACTGATGAATTGTAATTTCTCCTTAATTCTGGTTTGCTTCTCTCCCGGATTAGTTTCCACCCGTTGTTTCTTGTCCTGCCTTCTGGGGCTTTGGGAAATAAGTTGACCCCCTATTCTTCTTTGTGGCAGCCCCTCAAATATTGAAAGACTGCTATCATGTCACCCCCGGTCCTTCTTTTCTCTAGACTGGCCATAGCCAGTTCCTGCAACCGTTCTTCCTCCGTTTTAGCCTCCAGACCTTTAATCATCTTAGTTGCTCTTCTCTGCACTTTTTCCAAAGTCTCCACATTCTTTTTTATAATGTGGTGACCAAAGCTGGATGCAATATTAGTTGTTGTTGTTGTTTATTTCTATCAATAGACGAGGGACAGCATTCTTCCCTCCCGTCTTGTTTAAGGGCTGGGTCTTTGCCCTGGCCTCCAGGATTTGAGGCAGAACATACAGAACTGGGTTGCTTTATTTTTTTTTCTTGTAAAATGTGGGCTAGATAATGGGGTATCCCAGCCTGATGGCCTCACAGTTGGCTGAATGACCAACCCTCAAGATTTTTCCGTAATGACTTCACTTAGCTTGATGGAAGTATCCAGTAGAGTATCCTGTGCCTTGGTGTTGTGCTCTTCAGTGGCTTTACTGATGACCTGGATGGGAAGGGAAGGGAAGGGAAGGGAAGGGAAGGGAAGGGAAAGGAAGGGAAGGAAGGAAGGCAAGAAAGAAAGAAGGAAGGAAGGAAGGAAGGAAGGAAGGAAGGAAGGAAGGAAGGGTGTGAAATGGCATGGCATGGCATGGAATAGAGAATGGAACACAACGGCAGAATGAGAGAAGACAATGGAAGGAAGAACAGAAGATAATGAGGGAATAGAATAGAAAATAGAAAATAGAAAACCTACGCAGGAGGAAGTGATCAAGAAGATTTTGGACTGTGCCGAAATGAGTAGATTAACATTTGAAATTAGGGGTCAAGAAGAAAAGCAGTTTTACAAGATATGGAATATGTTTTACCAATGGTTAGATAAAAAAGTTTGGTGATATTTGGAACAATGGAGATAAATAGAATTGTTGAAAGGAAATACAATATAGAGATTATAATATGATAGAGAATTAATAATAACGATTACAGCATTCTTTTTCTGTAATGGAGAGTATGGATGATGAGGAGGTGGCACCGAGATTCATGACCGACCGACACACTTGAAATTGATATTGGTTTATGTATTGTATGTTTGTTTGTCTTGTTTGTTTTTTGGAAAATAATAAAACTTTTTCATTAAAAAAAAGGAAAATAGAAAAGAGGAATGGAATAGAAGAGAAGAGAATAGAGAATAGGAATACGAATAGAATGGAATGGAATGGAATAGAATAGAAAGTAGAGTAGAAGGGAAAATAGAATAGAGAATGAATAGAATAGAGAGTAGAGTAGAATAGTGAATAGGAGAGAATAGAATAAAGAATAGAATAGAGAATAGAATAAAGAATAGAATAGAATAGAGAAGAGAAGAGAGAAGAGAGAAGAGAGTAGAACAGCATAAAGCAGAGAATAGAATAGAGAATAGAATAGAATAGAATAAAGAAGAGAAAGAGAACAGAATAGAGAATAGAATAGAGAATAGAGTAGAATAAAGAATAGAATAGAATAAAATAGAGAATAGAATAGAATATAGAATAGTATAGAATGGAATAGAAAATAGAACAGAATAGAGAAGAGAATAGAGTAGAATAGAATAAAGAAGAGAATAGAATAGAGAATAGAATAGAATAGAGAGTAGAGTAGAATAGAATAGAGAATAGAACAGAAGGGAAAATAGAATAGAGAATTAATAAAATAGAGAGTAGAACAGAACAGAACAGGTCATTGGAGCTTGCTATGAGGCATCCCAAGAGGATGATTATGGCTCAAGGTTCTGGGTTTTGTTTCATCCTTTTATTGTTTTTAGGCTTGCTCTGTAGTTGCTGATTTTACAGTGGTTGTGAGCTGCCCAGTTTCATTTAAGATAGGCAGCCATATGAATCCAAACTGTCAAATAAATAAATACATATATACATAAATACATAAATAACAATAAAGGCCCCTTGGCCCAAGCTCAAAGCATTGACGCTCCCCTTACAGAACAAAACTCAGAAAGGAAACCTTTGCCGCTCTACCCGATGATTTGAGACATCTGCGTTTTTGAGGATGGGGGTGACTGGGATTTAATAATATTTTTCAAAGAAAAGTCAGGCCGCTAAAAAAAAAACCCAACCCACCAAAAGAACATCCATTCATCCGGAAGGGTCTGCGCACCAGAGGAGGGGAGGCGTGGGCGAACATTAGCAAAGCCGTTTGAGAAAAATTGCGACGTGCTGCACCACAATGGGCTCCATGGAACGAAGCGGGGATGTGAAATGAACGGTTGCTATTCCTCACTCCTTTTCTCCAGCCGGCGATTGAAGCCTTTCGCGGCGCAACCGGGGTGGGGGGGAAATAACAGGGTGCTCTCTCCTCTCTCACCCTGGCAGGAATGGAACCGATGCTCAGCCGTTCATTCTGACACCATGGCCATGCCGAACACGAGAGCTTTACCTGTGATATCAACAGGCCCCCCCTTCTGACTGCCGCATCCCTTTTCAGACTCCATCTCTCTGAAATGGACCACTAAACATTTCAATTTGCTACCTGGAGAACGGGATGGAAAGGCTCCCTCGATCAGGAGCGAGGAATTATTTCCGCGGGGCGAAGCTCAGGTTGTGTCGGCTTCTGGGCATGTGCATCTCTTCCAATGTTAAGGGAGACGCACAATTCCCTGGGGCACTACCTCGGCAGAGCTGCTTAATGCAAGTCTAAACTTTGTGTTGTGTGTCAGTTGTGTCCTTTCCTGGATAGGGAGGCTCTCTGCTCGGTCACCCGCCCTTGAGAAGTGTCCGGAAACTTCTTTGGTGGTCTCTGAGCTGGGTTGTTTTCTTGTGGACGTTTCATGACCCAAATAGGTAACATCATTAGTGCCAGTAGAGGGTAGGGTTTTGAAGAGGAGGAGGAGGACAACTTTTGAGATCCTTGGTGCTCTTTGAAGTTGGTTGTTTCCTTGCAGACCCAAAGTCTGCACCCAGCTGGCATTCCTGCCAAAAGCAGAACCAGAACTCACTGTCTCCTGGTGGTTGGCCCAAAGCTATCCAGCCAGCTTTCCTGCCTAAGGCGGGACTAAAACTCACCGTCTTCTGGTGATTGGCTCAAAGTCACCCATTGGCTTTCTTGCCTAAGGTGGGACTAGAACTCACTGTCTCCTGGTGATTGGTCCAAAGCTATCCAGCCAGCTTTCCTGCCTAATATGGACTAAAACTCACCGTCTTCTGGTGATTGGCTCAAAGTCACCCATTGGCTTTCCTGCCTAAGGTGGGACTAGAACTCACTGTCTCCTGGTGATTGGTCCAAAGCTATCCAGCCAGCTTTCCTGCCTAAGGCGGGACTAAAACTCACCGTCTTCTGGTGATTGGCTCAAAGTCACCCATTGGCTTTCCTGCCTAAGGTGGGACTAGAACTCACTGTCTCCTGGTGATTGGTCCAAAGTCACCCAATCAGCTTTCATGCCTAGGGCAGGACTAGAACTCACCGTCTCCTGGTGATAGGCCCAAAGTCACCCAGCCGGCTTTCTTTCCTAAGGCAGGACTAGAACTCACAGTCTCCTGGTTTCTAGCCCAGTGCCTTCACCATTTCTTTTTATGTACACTGGGAGCATATGCATCAAGACGAATTCCTTGTGTGTCTTAATCACACTTGGCCAATAAAGCATTCATTCATTCATTCATTCATTCATTCATATCATTCACCATTGGTCCAAACCGACTCCCTTCCTTGTTGAACCTCCCACCTCACCCCCATTTCTTTGAAATCTTCTCTTTGGTTAGGAAAAGGAAGAAGAAAAAGGAGCTGCAATTGTCTGGGTATTATAGCTTACCACAAGCATTCAGGCAGATCCTTTGTCGAGCCTCTTTCCTCCCTCATGCCTATTAAAGAATAATGTTGTTAGTCAAAGCGTGAGAATTGTGAACTGTATCCACTGCATTATCTCTGGAGCGTTTCCCTCCTACATTAGCAATCAATATCTCTATCTCCCAGCCAGCAGCCTTACAGAAAGAAGGATATTTTAAAATCCGTCTCTAGCTTCTGGCTAGGGGGGCAAAGCATCTTTTATAAACTTAACATAAATTATAGACCCGAATTTTCCTCTCTCTCTTTTTTTCCCCCCGCTTCTCTCTTTCCTTTTTGGCACAACCCTCCAGGTTTAGTCTCACCATGCCAGCGCGATGAGAAAAACAAATGGAGTAGTCGCTACGGTTCTCGATCAAGTCAATAAAAGCAATTTGTCATGCTAGGCAACCAACTCCAGTCGGGTGTGTCGTTGGTTTGGTTGTCGTTGTTTTATAATTTTGGGATTTCCCCAAGAAAGAGACGCCCAAGTAGAAATGAACGGGAATCGGTGTAGAGAAATTCCCCAGTTTTCCGGCCCACGAAACATCGTCAGGGCTTGACAAATGAAATGATCTTTGGTTACAGGTGGTTCGGTGTTTCAAGGAACCGGTAGGGAGTATAAACGGACGGCGGTCGTTCAAGAAAGCAGATTGATTCGTTGAAATCGAAATGCATTCCATTCGACAGAAACCTGGTTGGATGCTTTTGGTAGATTGAAACGCTTATCTTCTTGAAAACTGGCGTGGACTAATAAAAAATGGAATCTTTTCTGAGTGATGAGTAGAGTAGAGTAGAATAGAATTAGAAAGAATGGAATAGGAATGGAATGGAATTATGGAATAGAATAGAATTATGGAATAGAATAGAATAGATTCATGGAGTAGAATAGAATAGAATAGAATTATGGAATAGAAGAGAAAAGAATAATGGAATGGAACAGAATAGAATTATGGAATAGAATAGAGTGGAATAGAATAGAATTATGGAACAGAATAGAATTATGGAATAGAATAGAGTGGAATAGAATAGAATTATGGAATAGAATAGAGTGGAATAGAATAGAATTATGGAATAGAATAGAATAGATTCATGGAATAGAATAGAATTATAGAATAGAATAGAATGGAATTATGGAATAGAAGAGAAAAGAATAATGGAATAGAATAGAATAGAATTATGGAATAGAATAGAGTGGAATAGAATAGAATTATGGAATAGAATAGAGTGGAATAGAATAGAATTATGGAATATAATAGAATAGATTCATGGAATAGAGTAGAATTATGGAATAGAATAGAATGGAATTATGGAATAGAAGAGAAAAGAATAATGAAATAGAACAGAATAGAATTATGGAACAGAATAGAATGGAAATAGAATAGAATTATGAATAGAATAGAATAAATCAGAAATAGAATAGAATAGAATAGAATTATGGAATAGAAGAGAAAAGAATAATGGAATGGAATAGAAATAGAATAGAATTCTTTATTGGCCAAGTGTGATTGGACACACAAGGAATTTGTCTTCAGTGTAGAAGCTGCCAGTGTACCTAAAAATACATTCATCAAGAATCCTAAGATACAACCCTTAATAATAGTCATAAGATACTAAATAAGCAATCAAAATCATACTAGGAAACGAAATAAAACAATATAATTGTAAAGATACAAGCAACAAGGTTATAGTCATAAGTAGGAGGAGATAGGTAATAGGAAGGGGAGTAGTGCGGTGGCCAAGAAGTGGCGTTTCTCGCCTCACAATCAGGAGGCTGTGAGTTCGCTCCTAGGTAGAGGCAGATATTTCTCTCTCTGGACACACTGATCTGCTGGAAAAAGAACTCCGCATTGGCGACAGGAAGGGCATCCGGCCAGTAAACACTCAGCTCCATTCAATTGCCCAAGGGATTATGGGGTCGTTAAATGATGATAATTATAGGTAATAGAAAGGATGAGAAGAATAATACTAATACAGTCGGAGGGGATGAGGGGCATGCACGCATTACGCGGGGAGGGCAGGCATGCACAGGGGACACACACATATTCCATTTTGGGGAGGTGCGCGCGCGCTTTGGGCACTTGGTGCCGAAAAGGTTAACAATGTCATTTTGAGGGTAGAAGTTGAAACAATTTATGTCCAGGATGTGAGTAGGTCTGTAGTTATTTTCACAGCCCTCTTTTTGACTCATGCAGTAGACAGGTCCTATAACATTGGTTCGACTAAGATGAGCAATCACAACCATTTGTTGGTTGAAAAGTGACTTACGACCATTGTGGCATCCCCACGGTCACGTGATCAAAATTCCTAAGGCTCGGCAACCGACTCATGTTTATGACGGTTGCCGCATCCCGGGGCCATGTGATTCCCCTTTTGTGACCTGGGAAGGGGAAATTTCATGTCGAAAGGGAAAAATGTCTCTCTTAAACGGACAACTGGATCCTTTACATGTCAGAGTATATTCATGAACTGGAATAGCGCTTGGTCATAAAGTCAGCCAATGAATAGGCATAGCAACTAAGTCAGCCAATGAGGACTGTTTGGAAACTGAAACTGGAAGGAGCCTAGGCGTGGCTCTATATTAAACTCTGCAGCTCTGTTGAGCTCTGAGTCCGTCTATTGAAGATGAAACTGCTTCTCTTCTCGCTGGCTCATGAACTAAAGAGAAACTAACTTGCTTGCTGAAGACTGGAGCTCTGCTCTGAACTTGCAACATGTTTCTGTCTGAGTTTGCTCCATGTTGGAGAAATCTACAACTGGTTTGTAAAAACTACTTATTATGTTTATAAAGACGTTAAATGAAGCACCAGCCATCTGTGTTTATTTTTCTGGCGCTGAATTAACGCTGCAAAACTCTGAAAATAACACTCTTCTCTATGCCTGCCAGGCCTTTTGGATAGGATTTGGATAGGATTTCGACGATCGAATTGTGGCTGTAAGCAGAAACAATGCTCATCGCCCCGAGTCCTTAGGGAGAAGGGCGGCATACAAGTCGAATAAATTATTATTATTATTATCGTGTCCCATTGAATGCAACCGTTTGAGCTCCGGGACGGTCAGGAGAAGATTTGACTACCTGGGTGTGATGACCCAAAGCATGGCACAAAGGCAACACAGTCAGTAGGAGTCCCTTTATTAGCTCCAACTTTGCCCCCAATGTCCTGATTAACTTTTGGCCTGGAGAAAAACTCTCCCAGGAACAGCCTTTGGCTGCAGAGAACCAAGTCCAAAACATGGTCAACAAAAACTGTAACTATAAGTCCAATCAAGGCAGAATGAGGTAATTAGTCCAGAAAGGCAGGAGCAAGAATTCCAGACATGAAAGCACAGCAATAAGTCAACACAGTTGGGAAGACGCCAGGAACACAGATAAGCGAAGTCAACACAAGATAAACTCACGTTTGTTCCCAGCAGCTGCTGCTCTCAGCATGCATCTCTTTTAAACTCTCTTCCCAACTGTGGCTAATGAAGGGAATCAGGGCCCTTTCCTCCCCCGTAAGCCACGCAACCCCCGTTGCTCCCTTCTTTGTTCCCCCCTGCGTGCCCTAGGATGAAGAGGGGGTGAACCTGGGTCTTTCTCTGAACTCCCTCTCCCTTGTTCTACCTCTCTCCTGC
>CM019154.1:49954794-49973775 GCA_009733165.1 Naja naja
CGTTCATTCTCTTTTTGTTTCTTTCTTTCTTTCTTTCTTTCTCTGCCCCTCTCCCTTCCCCCCCTCTCTCTCACACACACGCGCACACACACATTCCTCCCATTGAATGAAAAGATTGTCCCTTAACAACTGTGGCCATAAAGGTTATACAAGGAGGCAAGATTTACCTGTCAGTTGTCTTGTTTAGCAGTGGAAATTTGGGGCTAAATTTTGGTCATAAGAGGAGAATTAGCTGTATTGTTTCCAGGTAGTTATCCCTCACACCTTAAACTTTAGAAAAAGAAGAATTCTTTTTACTAGGCTAGTCATCCAGGGTGCCTTTGATGGAACCTCACAGGATATATACACTGAATATGGAAACTTTTGCAAAAGTTATGCACAGAACCGGGATTCCAATCAGCCTCATATCAGAAAAGAGAAAGAACGCTGTTTTAAAAAAACCAGAAACCAGCTTGATTATTGCTTGAGCTGGCTGGAGTGGTTTTTCTGGCAGTCCATGCTTCAAAAGATTTTTCCAGCTTTCTCACATGATAATCTCATTATTGATGGTTCTAGATATTTATCAGAGACTTCAGAGTGCAAAGCAAATGTTTTTCCACCCAGCTGCGGCGAACAAACAAAACAGCTTTGGGGAAAGCGTTGTGCATGTATATTAAAAGTTGAGGAATGGGGACTTCTTCCTATGAGAGAAGCAGGCAGCTTCTAAATTGCAATGAAATGTAAGGAGTGTGTGTGGGTTGAAATCTGTATTTCAAATCCATCCCTGACTTCGGTATTACTGGCTTTCCCAGATAAATTATGGGCACATCTCATTAAACCTCCTAACTGCCTCTCAAAATAGCCTGTTAAAAAACACTTTACACTTCAGCCAGAAGAACATACTGAAATTTTAAAAGATCTCTTTAGCGTCTGTGTTCTTACGATACACAAACGACACAGGACATATCTGTGATATGAAGCTGTATATTAGTACCAGTGGTGGGATTCAAACATTTTTACTACCAGTTTTGTGGGCGTGGCTTGGTGGGCGTGGCAAGGGAAGGTTACTGCAAAATCCCCATTCCCTCCCCAACTCACTAACCTGCTTTCCAGCTCCGTTCTCCTGTGCCGGGCAACCAAAGAAGACCCAGCCGATCAGCTGGGACTTGGGAGGTGGAGAATAGATGGGAGCAGGGCCAGTCAGAGGCGGGATTTACCGCTTCTCCAAACTACTCAAAATTTCCACTACAAGCTCTCCAGAACTGGTAAGAACCTGCTGAATACCCTTCCTTCCTTCCTTCCTTCCTTCCTTCCTTCCTTCCTTCCTTCCTTCCTTCCTTCCTCCCTCCCTCCCTCCCTCCCTCCCTCCCTCCTTCCCTTCCCTTCCCTTCCCTTCCCTTCCCTTCCCTTCCCTTCTTTCTCCTCCACCTCCTCCTCTTCCTCTCCACAAACCCCACTCCCCACTCCCTTCTAGCACTGATGATGTTACCTAGTTGGGTAATGAAACATCTACAAGAAAGAAAAAACAAGTTCTGGCGAACCGGTCCGAACCGGCTGAATACCACCTCTGATTAGTACAGTATCTAACCATCCTACATCTATATATCTCCAATTTTCAAGTTGGAAGTTATTATTAGCAGGAGGAACTCGCCTGAAATTGTACAGGGTTTCCTGCTCGCGCAGGGGGTTGGACTAGAAGACCTCCAAGGGCCCTTCCAACTCTTGCAATTCTGTTATCCTGAAATTCATGATCCGAAAGAGACTGTGGTTAAATCAGTGTCAAATACTTACAGCTGCAAATGGTTGGTTGCTGTGCTTGCTACACAGGTAATCCTGGACTTAATGACAGTTCATTGAGTGACCCTTCAAACAGCACCAGAGAAAAGGGGACTTACGGCCTGTTTTTCACATTGTGACCTTTGCAGCATCCCCATAGTGACGTGATCAACATTCAGACAAGTGACTCATATTTTATGACGATCGTAAAACCCTGGCTTACAAATATCCTCTTTTGCAATCTTCCGACAAGCCAAGTCAGTGGGGAAGCCAGATTCACTTAACAGCCATATAACTCACTTAACAAATGCAGTGGTTCACTTAACAAATGTGGCAAGGAAGGTGGTCAAATGCGGCAAAACCTCACTTAACTGATGTCTCGCATAGTGGGGGAAATTTGGGTCTCAGTTGTGGTTGTCGGTCAAGGATTACCTGTCTTGTTTAGCTGGCTTTCCTTCCTTCCCTCTCTATCCTTTCCTCTCCGTGGTGCTTTGCAGGGACCTCAGCTATCCATGTTCTTTTATGATTTATTTTCACTTCTTTGGGGTTCACTGGATGGGTCTTTACAGGATTGGGCTTCAAAAATTTCAGCAACCAGTTCTCTGCTCGGTTGCTGGGTGGGCATGGCCATGGTGGGCATGGCTTAGTCAGCCTCCAACACCATGGCAAGGGGAGGGGGCATTTTCACCCTCCCCAATTTTTCCTCAAGCTTCCGGGAGGGTCCCATGCTCCAGAGACCCTCTGGAGGCCAGAAACGGGCCCATTTCCAGCCTTCTGAAAATTCCAGGATGCCTGTTTTTCGCCCTTCCCAAGCCTCCGCGCGGGCCCTGCACTTACTTCGCATCCAAAACGGGCCGTGTGGAGACTCCTGGGAACGGAGGGATGGGCAAGGCCAGCCAGGGGTGAGATTTGGCGGTTCGCCGAACCGGCCATGACATTAGCTATGGGTTCTCCCGGACCCGGGAGAACCCATAGCAGCCCACCCCTGGCTCTTCACCCAAGCCATTTCCCAAGCTGCAGAACATCAATACCTCGGACAAATGAGGTGAAGGGAAATGCAAGCTTACATTCCTTTGACCTTGTAAATTGGGGGCAGAGGGTTGGGTTTTCTCTGTATCCGTTTTCCCAGGTAGCCTTAGTTGAAGAGCCCTTGGAAAAACTTCCTTGCGCCTTCCCAGGTGTGGAAGCCTCTGAAATGAACTTCCCTTGTCTGCAATCATTAGCGCATTAAAGGAGAGGCGAAGAGCTGCATTTCAGAAATGACGTTTTCATTTTGCTTAAATCAGAAGTGGCGGAATTTAAATGGGGTCTTTGGGATCCCGCTTACCTGAAGATAATTTCCTTTTTTTTTTCTTGTCGGCTGACAGCAAAGGTCGACCCCACTTTGATATGACAAATAAGACATTACCCGGGAAGGCGGCTGGGATACATCCAACGCTCTAGGAAAGATCGGACAAAGAAGGTATCGTGGTTAAGGCTCCAGGCTGGAAATTGGGAGGTGGTGAATTCTAGGTGCTGTCTTAGGCAGGGAAACCAGCTGGGTGACTTTGAGCCAATCCCTTGGAGACAGGGAGTTCTAGTGCTGTCTTAGGCACGAAAGTCAGCTGGGCAGCTTATCACCAGGAGACAGGGAGTTCTAGTCTACCTGGACCAAGATGCGCCACGCACGGTCACTCATGCGTTCGTTACGTCCCGGATCGACTACTGCAATGCACTCTACATGGGGCTTCCCTTGAGGACCACGTGGAGGCTTCAGCTGGTGCAGAATGCGGCCGCGCGGGTTGTGATGAGGGTATCCCGATACTCCCATGTTACACCCCTCCTGCACGAGTTTCATTGGTTGCCGGCTGCCCTCCATGTGAGATTCAAGGTGCTGGTACTTACCTATAAAGCCCTACATGGCTTAGGGCCGGGGTACTTGCGGGAACGTCTCCTGCAAGCATCGAATACCAATCGCCCGGTGGCGCGCCCACAGACAGGGCCTCCTTGGGGTACCGTCGGCTAGACAATGTCGACTGGCGATCCCTAGAGGGAGGGCCTTCTCTGTGGGGGCACCCACTTTGTGGAACCAGCTTCCTCTGGAGCTATGACTGGCCCCCGACCTTCGCTCCTTTTGTCACGGCCTAAAGACTTGGTTATTCGAACAGGCCGGCCTGGACTAATGGGGGGGGGGTGTTTTAATATTATTATTTTTTTAATTACATTTATATGCCGCCCTTCTCTGAAGACTCAGAGCGGCTTACAATTTTGGGGATACAACCCAGTGTGCTCAGCAATAGCCTTCCTTCCATTGTATATGCCTGCTTATTACTAAGCGGCATTTTTACAAAGTCAGCTTATTGCCCCCAACAATCTCAGGTCCTCAATTTACCTACCCCGAGAGGATGGAAGGCTGAGTCAACCTTGAGCCTGGTGGGATTCAATCCTGCAGTAATTGTAGGCAGCTGGAACTTAAATGCAGGCATTTAACAGCCTGAGCCACCAGGGCTCTTTTAAATGTTTGTAAATGGGTTTTAATGATTATTTGGTTGAATTTGGTTTAATTCCTTTTTAACTTTTGTATTTGTATGGTTGTTTTTATGTGAGCCGCCCTGAGTCCTTCGGGAGAGAGGGCGGCATATAAGACCAAACAATAAATAAAATAAATAATAGTCCCGCCTTAGGCATAAAAATCATCTGGCTGACTTTGACCAAATCAGTAGGAGACAGTGAGTTCTAGTTCCCTGATGCAGGAATACTATATACCAGGGGTGGGATTCCACCGATATAACAACCAGTTTGGTGATTTTGTGCACGCTCTGCATTTTTAAAAAAAACCCATAGTTAACTTACCTTCATCTGCAGGCTCTGTGAGTAAAACAGCTGAGGTGCGGCAAACTGTCTGCCGCGCAAATCACCTGTGCTATAAACTAGTGGGCGCCTGACGCATGGATGCACAGAAGGCAGAGGAGAGGAAAGCAGTGGAAATCTATGGGCCGGTCCTCGGGGCGGAAGAGCCACCGTTGCTAGCAAAGCCTCACTTGAGCTCTGGGGATAAAAGGAAGAGGGGTGGAGATGAATAAGTGTGGCAGACAACTATTTATCTTCTGGACGGACAGACTTGTTAGCCTGCGGTGAGAGAAACGACAATAAAGGAACCTTTTGAGTTCACGTCAGAGGGTTTGTCGTGTTTGGGGGAGCTAGATCAGATCAAGAAAGTATTTTGTTTTGGCTACAATACCCCAGCTAACTACCCCCTCCACTCCCTATCCCTCAGTTCCAGTGTGGCAACACTGAATGTGGTGACCCGGGGCATAGCACAAAGGCAACACAAGTCACATAAGTAAGAAAAGTCCCTTTAATACATCCAACTTTGCCCCCAATGTCCAGTTACCTTCGGCTGGAGAAAAAACTCTCCCAAAAACAGCCTTTTAAGTGGAGGAAATTCAGTCCGAAAACAAAATACATACAAACTGTAAATAAAAATCCACACAAACCACACTGCAGCAATTAACTGGTCAGGGCAGGAGAAGGAATTGCAGACTTGAAAGGCCAGCAAAACACACACAGTTGGGAAGACGCCAGGAACCCAGATAAGCCTCGACGATACTCGATAATTCGCAGTTTGCTTCCAACAACTTTGCTGTGCACAGCTTCCCTTTTTAAACACTGTGTTCCCAGCTGCAGCTAATGAAGGGAATCAGGGCCCTTTCCTCCGCCGTAAGCCATTCAACCGATGTTGCTCCCTTCTCCGTTCCTCCCTGCATGCCCTAGGATGAAGAGGGGGTGGGCCTGGGCCTGAACTCCCTCTCCCTTGTTCTACCTCTCCCCTGATCTGCCCAGCTGGACATTGCCCTTCCCCAGTTTCTTCCACAGCCGATGGAGCCACTCCCTGTCAGCTGCTCAGCCTCCCCCTCCGAATCAGATTCCAACAGGGGCATGACACAAGATGCCCTCGGTCAGGTCAGCTTCAGGGTTGAGAGCCATCTTTTCTTTTCAAAAAAATCAGTTCTCTGATGCTATTTTCCGTGCTGCTTTTCTGACTCTGCAAAGGTGCAGCCTGGATTTATGGGGGACTTTAATTGCACTGCGTTTCTCGGCGGCCCTCAGCTCTTATCACTGCACCTCGGCGGCGGAGTCAATAATTTTACACCCTCGCTGGAGGAAATCAATGCAAAAATTAAAAAAGGAAAGCCGGGGTAATTAGGCTAAAGCCGCTGGCTTATGAGTTTTCAATAATTACTTCGACTTCCTTTCTCCCCAACCCCCACCCAGCCTCAGCCCCCCCCCTTTCCCCTTTCTACCCACGCCTTGAGACAAAATGGGGCTGATTGAAGAAGGGGGATAATGTTGGACTGAGGACATGTCGCACGATTGCCACAAAGGGAAGCAGGAAGTCTAATTAGGGTCCTTTTTTGTTCTCGACACGTCATGGGGGCTGCAAAAAAAAAAAAAGGAAGGAGGGCCGCAGAGGAAACAATCGGCTTGATTTGCACACTCCAGCAGCTGCGGGACGTGCTCGGTTACCTGTCCCATCTCCTGCACGAGGTTACAGGTGTCCCCCTGTCTGACATCTTAACCTTCTTGGTCTTTGAAGGCTGGTTCCTTGTGCAGTTATAGCCAACAGAATAACAAGAGTTGGAAGGGGACCTCGGAGGTCTTCTAGTCCAGCCCCTTGCTCAAGCAGGAGACCTTATCCCATTTCACACCAATATGTAATGTAATCAGAATCTCACCGAACCAGTTGGGCTGCCTCAAGACCTTTGAAGGTGGCAGAGGTTGGTGGAGCCCTGCGTGGGCAGGCTGTTTCCTGTATCCTGGGATATTCTTTAGATTGTTAAAATCCCGTGCTTTCCTTCTCCTATTTTACCCAAAACAACAACCCTGTGAGGCGAGTTGGGCTGAGAGGGACTGGCCCAGGGTCACCTAGTGGAATGACATACCTTTGGTAGAACTCCATCTTCTGGAGATTATCCCAAAGTCACCCAGCTGGCTTTCGTGCCTAAGGCAGGACTAGAACTCACCGTCACCTGGTGATTGGCCCACAGTTGGTTGCACTAGAATTCATTGTCTTCTGATGATTCTGTTAAAGACACCCAGTTGGCTATTGTACTTAAAGTGGGACTAGAACTCACTGTCTCCTGATGATTGGCTCAAAATCACCTAGCTGCAGGTCTTGGCGTGTTCGGGTCTTTTCCCGTGTAAGGTCAATCTTACATGGGAAAAGACCCGAACACGCCAAGACCTGCATATTCGGGTTTTCTCCCACGTAAAATTGGAAGTATCTGCGCCAGATACTTCCAACTTTACACGGGAGAAAACCCGAATGACCAAAGACCTACATACAAACACCCGCGAAAACCTCAGAAAACAAATACACACACACACACACTACCTCAATACCCGTGCTTCGCTATGAAACTATGTGGTGGGGCTTAGTTTTTGGGGAGGAAAATAAAGGGGATAAAAATTCTGCCTCTGCCTACCAGCATCCATCGATATTCATCTGGCTAGAGTCCTGTCAGTGTGTGAGAGAGTTGAGGGCTGTTTGGAAACTGAAACAGTATTTGCTGTGTGAGCAAGAAGGAGACAGCAAGGAGCCTGGGCGTGGCTTAGCTCAACTGTTCTGTACTAAAACGGCTTGGTGCTGTGAAACTGAACCTGAAACTCCTCTCCTCTGCTTTTGTTTTGCATTTAAGATTTCTTTTGAGGGGGAGTGGAACTCCTTAGCATCAGAGCGTGTTAATAATAATAACAATATAGGAAATTCTAATGCTATGATGGTCATCTCGAAAAATCCCTTCTTAGTGAGCCATTTCTTAGCGATACCATTCTCTATGGTTCTTTATCACTTTCTCCATACATATATTTAAACATCAGTAACAGTCACGCAGCTGATTTTTAGCAAGGTGGGACTAGAACTCACAGCATCCTGCTGATTGGTTCCTATTCACCCTGATGGCTTTTGTGTTTAAGGTGGGACTACAACTCACCATCTCCTGGTGATTGGCCCAAAGTCATCCAGTTGATTTTTTTTAAATTTAAGATGGGACTAGAACTCACAGTATGACCCAGATGGCTTTGGTGCTTAAGGTTGGGCTACAACTCACCGTCTCCTGGTGCCCAAAGTCATCAATTTCAGGTGGGACTAGAACTCACCATCTCCTGGTGATTAGCCCAAAGTCAAACAGGTTTTTTTTTGTTTTGTTTTTACTTAAGATGGGACTAGAACTCACAATATCCTACTGATTGGCTCAAATTCATCCGGATGGTTTTTGTGCTTAAGTTGGGACTAGAACTCATCACCTTCTGCTGATTGACCCAAAGTCCCCCACTTAGTTTTCATGCCGAATGCGGGACTAGAACTCACCATCTCCCGGTTTCTACAAAAGCAAGAGATCCTGGAGGATGTAAGATTTTTATCGTCTCTTTTTACAGTAAATGAGGAATTACCTGCACATGTGGCAGTAGTGAACTCTCATTCATCCCTGTCCTGTATGAAGAACTTCCTTGATTTATTCAGGACATCCTCCAGCTTCAGTGGAGGAGTCTCTGATTCTAGGGATCCAAGAAAAGGGGAGGAAAAACAATCTGAAAATACACAATCCTTGTCAGCTTTTTTTTTCGTTTGCAGAAGATAGCGCCAAGCTTATTTCTTGCTCCTTTTTTTGTGATGTAAATATCAAACCGTACGCGCAGCATCGCAAATGTTCTTGCATCCAAATTCCATACGATGCCTAGCGTGTTTCCAGTTCTTCATTTTTTAATCTTTTTCCTAATGATATCTCAAATGGTATTTGTCTCTTCCACCAGCCTACCAAGCCAACAGATTAATCAAGCTACCTGCCACAAATCTTCCCGTTCTTAGACAGTCACCTTCAGTGAGGATCCTGTTACTGTTTGTGAGTGAAATTAGGATTTTTATGAGGCACTGGGGTGCAGTGGTTAGAGTGCAGTACTGCAGGCTACTTCTGCTGACTACCAGCTGACTGCAGTTTGGCAGTTCGAATCTCACCAGGCTCAAAGTTGACTCGGGCTTCCATCCTTCCGAGTTGGGTAAAATGAGGGCCCAGATTGTTGGGGGGGGGGGATAGGCTGACTCTGTAAACCACTTAGAGAGGGCTGGAAAACACTGTAAAGCAGTATATAAGTCTTAAGGGCTATTGCTATTTTTGTCCTGGTGTTTGTTGACTAAAGCAACAACTAAGACTATTAGAGGCCTGGAGACTAAAATATATGAAGAACGGTTGCAGGAATTGAGTATGGCCAGTCTAGAAAGTCTAGGGGTGACATGAGAGCAGTCTTCCAATATTTGAGGGACTGCCCCAAAGAAGAGGGGGTCAAAATATTTCTCAAAGGAAAACATTCCTTTATTAGGAGCGCCAGCAGCCCCAGCAAAACCGCAGGCTAACAAGTCCGGTTGTCCGGAAGATGAATAGTTGTCTGCCACATCTCTTCATCTGCGCCCCCTGCCTTTTATCCCCAGAGCTTGGGTGCGGCTTTGCTAGCAGCAGTGGCTCTTCCGTCCCAAGGACTGGCCCATTGATTTCCATTGCTCTCCTCTCCTCTGCCTTCTGCACATCTGAGAGTCAGGCACTAGACCCAGCTGTTGCTCCTCTTCCTCATCAGCACTTCCAGATCTGTTGACCCTCCACCTGAGGGCTGACACCTGAGGCTCTGCCTCTGTCTCTCTCTCTCTCTGTCAGCTCCACTCCCTCTTCCCCGGAGCTCCCAGGTTGCCCTGATGCTGGCCTTGACTCCCACTCTGCCTCCTCTGATTTGGCTGGTGGAGGGGCCGGTGGCCGAGGGACCATGGGTCACCAGTGTGGAAAAACGGTCATTAAGTCCCTTTTCGGAGCGCCAGTGTAACTTCAAATGCTCACCAAACCATTGTAACTCAGAGACTGCCTCTAACAGATAATGTTAAGCGTGCCAGGCAGGGCATGCCAATTCCTGTGCCTGCAGCACAACAACACTCACCTCTGTGGTCTTGTTTGTCTGCTTGTCACAACCCGAGCATCCCCTGCTACCCTCCGTTTAGTAAAAAGTCCCGTTCTTAGCGGCCTTTCCATTTTGTTCTCCGAACAAAACCGTCAAAATGTTTCGAAGGGCAGATCAGTTTCTGGGACCTGGTGGCTGCCTGTAATTGCTCACAATGAGACAATTTCTCTTCTCTTTCTCTCTCTCTCTCTCTCTTTCTCTCTTTTCCTAACAAAGCTCCTTCCATTAAGCGCTTCTCTGGTTGTTGTTTGTAATTGCCTTGCCGTTCCTGGGTGCTTGCACATTATAATTAAATCATTTCAGATTCCTAGTTACAGCCTTTAAACAGCTGCACCAAATTACAGCCAAAGACTTCTACTGGAAATATGCCGTTCCAATTAGCTAAATATCTGGGCTCGAGTGTGATTTTTTTTCAGGGGTGGTGGAGGGGAGAGAGATTGGAAAGGAAGTACCAAAATAAAACAAGGGTCCAATAATAAGTTATTCCTTCTCCTTTGCAGAATTCTCTTTTTAAAGCGGTTGGGTTTTTGAAATCCGGTCTTCCTCCTATCTCAGCAAAATCGGAATCCTTAAACCAGGGGTCCCCAAACTTGGCAACTTTAAGACTTGTTATTTATTTATTTATTATTTTATTAGACTTGTATGCCGCCCTCTCTCCCTAAGGACTCAGGGCGGCGAACAGTAAAAGAAACCCAGTACAAATTACAATAAAAGCCATTAAAAAATACAAGCCTAATCAATATTATACAAAATTTAAAATTAATTAAAACAAATACTAAAAACCAACCCCGCCCCCCCAGGTCAGTCCAGACCGGCCTGTTGAAACAGCCAGGTCTTCAGGTCCCGGTGGAAGGAGCGGAGATCGGGGGCCAAGCGGAGGTCCACGGGGAATTGGTTCCACAGGGCGGGGGCTCCCACAGAGAAGGCCCTACCCCTGGGCACCGCCAGTCGACAATGCCTAACCGACGGTACCCCAAGGAGGCCCTGCCTGTGGGGAGCGTACCGGGCAATCGGAATGTGATGCTGGTAGGAGGCGTTCCCGCAAGTACCCTGGACCCAAGCCATGTAGGACTTTGTAAGTTGTTCCTAACACGTTGAATCTTTAAGACTTGTGGACTTCAACTCCCAGAATTCTCCAAACAGCATAGCTGGCTGGAGAATTATTATTACCTTTATTGTCAGAGAACAACATGTGTACAGTGAGATTGATTGAGCCTCCCTTCTGGGAGTTGAAGTCCGCAAGTCTTACAGTTGCCAAGTTTGGAGACCTCTGCCTTAAACTGTCAGGTTTGATGGCTCTATATAGCAGGCGGCTTTCAGCTTATTACAGATTTAGCTTCACCTCCCCATTGGATGCAGGCACCATCCGTTCCTTAGAAAGTGCTTAGCAATTTCCATGCCTTATTTTACTACCCCAAAGGAGTCAGAAGTCAATGCCTTTTTTCCCCCTTTTGTCTTGCTTTCCCCCTGTGATGACCCGTAGTCTCTCAAAATAACCCAAAACCCAAAACATGAATTAAAGTCCAGCAGTGCCTTCAACTTAACTGTTTTATTAGTCACAGTTTAAAGTCCCAAAATTAAATAAGGAGGCAAAAGGAAAACAAGAACAAACCATCTTGGCGAGAGTTCTGAAGCAAACCAAGATAGGTAATTATACGTTCCAAACAGATACCAGGAAAGTCCTTGGGAAAAACTCCAACAAAGATAAACTTCCTTCAAAGGAAACACTAACTTTGACTCCAGCAATTCTGCATACGCAGTTACAAACTTATATACATAGCTCCCAGCTGTAAGCCCTGAGGAGGATCATGGTCCTCTCCTCCCAAGTAGACCACGCGTTTCCCTGATCCTCTCCTCCCTGCGTGCCCTGGGATGGATAGGGGATGGGTCTGGATCCTCCTCTGATTGCTCAGCCGGCCTCTGCCCTTCCCAGCCTCTTCCACCACCTCTGGAGCCACACTCCCACTCCCTGTTGGCTGTTCCTCCTCTTCCTCGGAGTCAGTCTCCACCAGGGGCATGACACCCCCACTATCTATCCGCTTCCTTGCAGCACTGATGAAGTTTCCTAGTTGAGTTCACGAAACAGTCTGCATGAAAACCACCAAGCTCAGCGGGAAGCAAGGACCTCCCCGTTCAACCCCGAGCTACAGATATTCTCTCTTGTAAGTGGGACACTTTTCCCATGGTACATTGCCGAGCGCCAACTGCTTCCTAGCACCCCTTTTAACTCTGCCATCCAGTCTGCAATTCCCATCCAATAATTCGGGTCAGACTCCTAGACCACAAGAGCTCATCAAGCATGAATATCAAGCCGTGAATATTTTCGTCCTGAGGTCGCCCTTGATTGATGCCCGTAGCTCACGCCAGCCCGAATTGCTTCAGAAAATAATTCAAGCAATCACCTTCTTTTTTCTTTTTGCATTCTGTCTTTCTTCTCCCTTCCCTTCTCTTCTCCTACATCAGGAGGAGGCTTATCTCTTCCAAAGTCGCCCGAGAAGACTTCAAACGAGGAAATTAAGACTCTCCTCCGTCTGGCTTGTCCAGTTGTTTATAACTTTGACCTCTGGCTGATGATGGCTTGGTCCCAGTGGAGAAGTCCGTTGGTTTTTGGAGAGAAACCGCAGTGAAGTTTGTGTGAGAATTATCTGTCAGAGCCACGCGGGGCTTTCCGCATTAAAAATTGAACTCCCTGGGTCATCTCCATCTCGTGCCCGCTTTTGAAATCTCCCTTCATTCACCCAGTGGTGTTCTTTGTTTGCGATCGCAAAGCCCTTCAGTTGATCCATTCCTCGGGGGAAAAAAAATAGAACCTCTTAAATCGTATATTAACCATTTGGCCCTGTTTTTTTTTTTTTAATTAAATAAACCCCCACAAACTTTGCGTGCTTAAAAGAAATAAATAAGAGAAGCATTTTGTAGCTTCCGTGTGCATTCAGATGACTCTCTTTAATAAAGGAGAATATTTCTAGTTCAAAGTTGAAACAGGGGTCCTTGGTGGTTTTCTTGCAGATTATTTATTTGTTTGTTTGTTTGTTTGTTTTATTTTATTTGTCAAGCGATTATAAGATAGGTATAAGTATAAGCATGGTTTTGAATACATGAAATGGATACATATAAGAAAAATAAAAAGAATCAATAGGACAGGCACGGTAGGCACGTTGGTGCGCTTATGCACGCCCCCTACAGACCTCTTAGGAGAGGGGTGAGGTCAATAGTAGACAGTCTAAGGTTAAAGTTTTTGGGGTTTGGGGAAGAAACCACAGAGTCAGGTAGAGTATTCCAGACACTGACCACTCGGTTGCTGAAGTCGTATTTCCTGCAATCAAGTTTGTGCGGTTAACCTTGAGTTTGTATCTATTGTGTGCTCTTGCATTGTTCTAGTTGAAGCTGAAGTATTCATTGACAGGTAGGACATTGCAATGTATGATTTTATATACTATACTTAGATCGGACCAAAGGCGGCATAGTTCTAGGTTTTCTAGGTCTAGAATTTCAAGTCTGGTGGCATAAGGTATTCTGCAACGAGTAGAGGAGTGGAGTACTCTTCTTGTGAAATATTTCTGGACTTTCTCAACTGTGTTAATATCAGATACGTAATGCGGGTTCCAGACTGATGAGATGTATTCAAGTATTGGTCTAGCAAATGTTTTGTATGCCCTAGTTAGTAGTGTGATATTACCAGAGAAAAAGCTAGGTTAACAACTCTTAATGCCTTTTTGGCTATGTAGTTACAGTGGGCTCTAGCACTTAGATCATTAGAGATGAGTATTCCAAGGTCCTTGACGGAGTTTGGATCATCAACAAGGTCTTGACTATTCAGCTTGTATTTTATTTTCTGATTTTTTTTGGCCAATACGAAAGACAGAGCATTTATTTGTTGAGATTTGAAGTTGCCATTTGTTTGACCATTCTGATACATAGTCGAGGTCTTTTTGAAGGGTAGCAGTATTGTCGGTGGTGTTGAATAGCTTTACATCATCAGCGAAGAGAACGCTGTTGCTCTTAATATGATCACAGAGGCCATTTATGTAGAGTATTGATGTTTTGTTATCCAAACTGCTAGATCAGAATCAGAATGGAAGGAACCTTGAAGCCTTCTAGTCCAACCCGCTGCTGAAGCAGAAGCCTATACCATTTCAGGCCAATGGTTGTCCAATCTGTTGTTAAAAACGTCCAGTTTTTGGAGCACCCACAACTTCTGGTGGCAAGCCATTCCACTGGCTAATTGTCCTCACTGTTAGGAAGTTTCTCCTTAATTCAAGGTTGCTGCTCTCCTTGATGAGGTTCCATCCATTGTTTCTTGTCCTGCCTTCTGTCGCTTTGGAAAATAATTTGATCTCCTCTTCTTTATGGCAGCCCCTCAAATACTGGAACAGTGCTATCATGTCTCCCCTAGTCCTTCTTTTCATTAAACTAGACATACCCAAATTTTATTTATTTATTTATTTATACTTGAACTTGTATGCCGCCCCATCTCCGAAGACTCGGGGCGGCTCACAGCTAAAAACATATACAATAAATATTTAAAAAATAATTAAACAAAGACAAGCCCAAATATAAGACATAAAAACAATAAACATTAAAACCCTCCCTCCCCTAAGGAGGGGTCACAGCCCAGGTTGGTCAAATAACCAGGTCTTTAATTCACGGCAGAAGGTGCGGAGATCAGGGGCCAGACGGAGCTCCAGAGGCAGTTGATTCCAGAGGTCAGGGGCCGCGACAGAAAAGGCTCATCGTCGGGGAGTCGCCAGCCGGCACTGACCGGGACCCGAGGAGTCCTTGCCTATGAACTCGCACAGGGCGGCCGGTACTAGATATCGGAAGAAGACGCTCCCTCAAATATTGAGGACCCATACCATGTAGGACTTTGAATGTCAAAACTAAGACCTTGAATCTCACCCGGAGCGCAACCGGCAGCCAATGCAGGCCGCAGCGAGAGGGGGTAACATGGGAGAACCGGGTAACTCCCGTCACCACCCGCGCGGCCGCATTCTGCACCAGCTACAATCTCCAGATGGTATGCAAGAGCAGTCCTGGATAGAGAGTGTTGCAGTAGTCGAGTCTAGAAGTGACAAAGGCATGAGTAACTGTGCAACCGTTCTTCGTATGTTTTAGTCTCCGGGGCTTTAATCATCTTAGTTGCTCTTTTGCACTTTTTCCAAAGTCTCCACATCTTTTTTGTAATGTGGTGACCCAAAAGAGAGGGAGGGAGGGAGAGATTGTCTTCAGGTGTTTTGTTTTGGTTTTTTTGCAATAATTTTTATTGTTCTTTTTCACCTTTTACACATATTGACCTTAATTTTAACTGTACTGTGTCATCATTATTATACAAATTATTATAGAAACCAATCTCATGTAAATATCTACATTTATATACCTTTATATACCTTCATATACATTTATCTATATTTTCTTATCTCCTTGATCCCTGACCCTTCTTTATCTTTTAATTTTAAAGTCCATTTGTCCCATTTTGGCACAGTCTAGAGTTTTTTGAGTTACTAATTCCTCCGAGGGCATGCTATTTTGTTTCCAACATCGTGCATAGATATACTATCCTTATTGCTGTCAAAATATGTAGTAAAATATATTTAATCTTTTTCCTAATAATTCGCTTTTAGAGAATATGGCAACCCCCTCTTCTCTGAGGCAGCCTCTCAAATATTGGATGGCTGCTCTAATGTCACCCTTACGCCTTCTTTTTATTAAACTAGACATACTCAGTTCGTGCAACGCTCCTTATACAGTTTAACCTCCAGTTCACCCTAATCCTTTTTGTTGCTCTTCTTTGCACCCTTTCCAGAATCTCAACACCCTTTTTATATTGTGGCGAGCAAAACTGGTTGCAATATTCCAAGCGGGGTCTTCCGAAGGAGCAAAGCCTTGCAACTCTTGAAGGGGGTGGAATTTCTCATGAAAAAAAAAAGCCAACTGGCTGTTTGTACCTCGAAGATGACTGATTCGCAATAGGAAGAGACAGTCATGAAATGAGCACGTGTTTGTTTCCCCTGAGCCCCCCTCCCACGCATTCTGGGGGTCACTCCCTCGAAGCGAGCAGGCACTGACTTTAAAAGCAACAGAAGCGAAAACTAAATTAGCCAGAATTCAGAGAAGCAGGTGGACTTCACACCAAAGAAGCCCAGTTGGAAGCCAAGTTTGGAGAGCTAACATAGGGTGTGGGTGTGGATCTACTCTGTGTGTGTGTGTGTGTATGCATGTGTGTGTATCTGAATATATGTGTGTATGTACAGGATGGATGAACAGAACAGAATAGAATAGAATAGAATAGAATAGAAATAAAACAATGAATAGAATAGAATAGAAATAAAACAATGAATAGAATAGAATAGGAATAAAACAATTAGAATAGGAACAGAATAGAATAGAATAGAATCTTTATTGAGAATAGAATAGAATAGGAATAGGAATAAAACCATTAGAATAGAATAGAATAGAACAGAATAGAATAGAATAGAATAGAAGAGTTGGAAGGGACCTTGGAGGTCTTCTAGTCCAACCCCCTGCCTAGGCAAGAAACTCTACACCACTTCAGACAAATGGTAGATAGATAGATATGCTAAGAGAAAGGGACTGGCCCCAAGTCACTCAGCTGGCAGGAGGGAAGAACTAGAACTCAGCATGGTCTGGTGATTGGCCCAAAGTCACCTAGCCGACTTTTACATCTAAGGCGGGATTAGAACTCACCGTCACCTGGTGATTGGCCCAAAGATACCCAGCTGGCTTTCATGCCTGAGGTGGGACTAGAACTCACAGCCTCCTAGTGATTGGCCCAAAATCAGCTAGCTGGCCTTTATAGCTAATGTCATACTAGAACTCACCATCTCCTGGTGATTGGCCCATTGGGAAGGAGAGAGGAGGGGAGAGAAGGGAAGGGAGAGGAGAGGAGAGGGGGGACGAGAATGGGGAACAGAGGAGAGGAGAATGGAGGAGAGAGGAAGGGACTGAAGATGAGGGAAGGAGGGGAAAGAGGAGGGGGAATGGAGGAGCAAGGCCAGGTGAGGTGAGGAGAGAAGAGAGGAGAGGAGAATGGAGGGATGAGACAAGGAGAGGAGAGGAGGAGGAGAGTAGAGGAAAATGGAGGGGAGGGGAGAGAGGGAAAGAATGGGGGAGGGGAAGAGAATGGTGTGGAGAGGAGGGGAGAAGAGAAGGAGAGAGAGATGGAAGAAGAATGGAAGGAGAGAGAAGAGAAGAGAAAGAGAAGGAGAGAGATGAAAGGAAGAACAATGGAAGGAGAGAGAAGAGAACGAGAGAGATGGACGAAGAATGGAAGGGGGGAGAAGAGAAGAGATGAGATGAGATGAAATGAGATGGAAGGAAGAACAATGGAAGGAGAGAGAAGAGAAGAAAAGGAGAGAGATTGAAGGAAGAAGAATTGAAGGAGAGAGAAGAGGAGAAGAGAAGGAGAGATGGAAGGAAGAACAATGGAAGGGAAGACGAGAAGAGAGAAGGAGAGAGATGAAAGGAAGAACAATGGAAGGAGAGAAGAGAAGGAGAGAGATGGAAGAAGAATGGAAGGAGGGAGAAGAGAAGAAAAGGAGAGAGATTGAAGGAAGAAGAATGGAAGGAGAGAGAAGAGGAGAAAAGAGAAGGAGAGATGGAAGGAAGAACAATGGAAGGAAAGAAGAGAAGAGAAGAGAAGGAGAGAGAGATGGAAGGAAGAACAATGGAAGGAGAGAGAAGAGGAGAAGAGAAGAGAAGGAGAGAGAGATGGAAGGAAGGAGAATGGGAGGAGAGGAGAGGAGAGAAATGGAGGGTTTATGTTGGGCTCTTGAAATGGAGGCTCCACCTACCCTGCAGTCTACCTGTACCTTCGGCCTTGCAACGCACAAGTCGTTCTCCAGAAAGGGGAGAAAAGAAACCCAGAACTGCCTGCAGCTCCCTTGAGCTAATTTGTTTGGATGATTTTGCCACCATAAGTCTTTTGACGGCTAATTAAATTAATCTGCACAGCGCCCAGACATCACTTGAAATACTCCTTGGGGCGGTTTTTCCCTTTTCCTCCCGAACTCCCTCTCTGGCTTTTTGTGAGTATGCCACCACCGCAACACCCAGCTAATTGTTTTTCCCTCCCCAAATGCTCACCCCGTTCAGGCAAACCTTCCCAAACCTTGCATGGGTAGACTTCCCATAATAATTTGCATGGCTTGTGACGTGGAAGGGGAATCCCGCTGGAAGAGACTTTGGCCTAATGACTGAGTTGAATTGAGTCTTTTCTTGGGAAGATGTGAAAAAGTATCGGCTCATCTAGGGTTGGAAGGGACCTGGGAGGTCATCTAGTCCAGTGCTCGCCAGTCAGTGGTCCAGCGACCACTGCTGGTCCATGAGAAAATGTTGGAGGTCTGCAGAGAAATGTCCCCCCCAAAGCAATTAATCCAGGCTATGCAGGAACGTGAGGCTGTGCCCTCACATGGCCCGCAGGAGTACAAGGCTTGCGTCGCTTGCATTGTGAGCAACACAAGGTAGTGAGGGGAGGGGGGAAGGGCAGAGGGGGAGAACTTGCCCCAAGCACCCCACGCGCCTGGCCTGGCCACTGGGCTGCTTTTTTCCGCTTCTTTCTTCTTCTGCTTTTGGCTGCACGCAAGGAAAGCAGCCAAAGTCTTTCTTTCTCTCCCCCAAAACTCCGCCAGAAATGAGTCTTTGGGACCCTGCAAGGCCTCCTGCTCCAAGAGGCTGCGCCATTCTGGTGGAGTTTGGGGGAGAGAAAGAAAGACTTCTGCTGCTTCTGCTGTTTTCCTTGCATGAAGCCAAAAGTCTCTCCTCTCTCTTTGTCCCCCTGAGAACAGAGCTGGAGACAATATCATGCGATCCCAAATAAAGAACGATCGATTGGTAGGAAAATGGGGTGGGGAATTTTCCTGCAGACTTTTTTGGGGGATTTTCCCAGGATTTCTGGTCCACAGGATTTAAAATTATGGGTTTGGTGGTCCCTGAGGTCCAAAAGGTTGGTGAACCCTGTATCTAGTCCAACCCCCTGCCGGCTAGGTGACTCTAGGCATGAAATCACCAGGAGTTGTGAGTTCTAGTCTCATCTTGGGTGTGAAAGCCAGCTGGGTGATTGGCAGCTAATCACCAGACAGGGAGTTCTGGTCACACCTGAGTCCTGAAGGCCAGTTGCTTGAGTTTGGGCCGAACACCACGAGGGATGATGAGTTCTAATCCCGCCTTAGGCATGAAAACAGACTGGGTAACTTTGTGCCAATCACCTGGAGATGATGAGTTCTAGTC
>CM019154.1:49974775-50009265 GCA_009733165.1 Naja naja
GCCAGGTTCAATCAGACCATCCGGCTCATCTCGTCCTGCTCACATCTTGTCCGACCTGATGCCTCGGGGACGGCCTGTAAACTGCAGTTGGGGGGTCCTAATAAGACCCCTTCTTTGTGGCCTTCGTAAGGAGACCTTCAGATGCTGGAAACCTGTATCGATAGAATAACCGGGTTCAATAGAAGAGAATATCTATAGCTCAGGATTGAACGGTGGGGTCCTTGGTACTCAGTAAGCTTGGCAGTTTTCTTGCAGATGTTTCATGACCCAACTAGGTAACATCTTCAGTGCTGGAAGGGGGTGGGGTTTGGGAGGAGGAGGAAGAGGAAGAAGAAGAAAAGGAGGAGAAGAAGAAGAAGGGGGAAGGGGAAGAAGGAAGGGAAGGGAAGGAGGAGGAGGAGAAAGAGAAGAAATGAGGGATCCTTGGTGCTCTCTGAGCTTGGTGGTTTTCTTGCAGACATTTCATGACCCAACTAGGTAACATCATCAGTGCTGGAAGGGAGTAGAGTTGTGAGGAGAAGGAGGAGAAGGGGAAGAAGGAAAGGAAGGGAAGGAGGAGGAGGAAGAGAAGAAATGAGGGATCCTTGGTGCTCTCTGAGCTTGGTGGTTTTCTTGCAGACGTTTTATGACCCAACTAGGTTACATCATCAAGGTTGGGAGGGGGTTTGTGGAGAGGAGGTGTCAGAAGGTCGCAAAAGGGGATCGCGTGACCCCGGGACGCTGCAACCGTCATAAATATGAGTCAGGTGCCAAGGGTCCAAATGTAAATCAGGTGGCCACGGGGATACTGCAATGGTCATAAGTGTGGAAAATGGTCCTAAGCAGAGGTGGGATTCTACCAGTTCGGACTGGTTCAAGTGAACCGGATGTTAAAGTTACAGCTGGTTCGCCGAACCGGTATTTCAACTGACCAGCTGGCCCAGCCCTTCCCGCCCCGCCCCTCCCAGGAGTCTCCATGTGGCCCATTTTCGATGCAGGGTCTGCGCAGAGGCTCTGGGAGGGGGAAAAATGGGCCTTCTGGAAGTCCAGAAACGGGCCTGTTTCCTGCTTCCAGTGGGCCTTCAGAGGCTGAGGGAGGCTGTTTTTGTCCTCCCAGAGGCCCGGGGGAGGCCTCTGGACCCTTAGGAGGGCAAAAATGGCCTCCTCCGGCCCCTGGAGGCCCACCGGAAGCTGGAAACAGAAAGTTCTGGTAGGCCCCGCCCACCATGGCCACACCCACCCAGCAACCAGGCAATGAACCGGTTGCTGGGATTTTTGAATCCCACCCCTGGTCCTAAGTCACTGTCGATCTCTGCCAAGAACTGGAGACTTCAATCAATAAACCATGTTACTCACACCTGTAGAGTTGAAATTGAAGAGTTTACTGCTTTGTTCACAATCGTGGCAATAGCTGGAACAACGGACGTCCGTGTAAAGTCAGCATTGAAAACAGTTAACTCCCAACATTGTTTTATCCATCCCTGCCCAATTACCTCTGCCCCACCCTAATCCGCCCATTATCTAATTCTCCACGCCACCACCCCGTGCCTAATTACACCACGCCTAAGCTAATATTACGTTCCTCCCTCCCATTAGTATCCTAAATAGCCATGAGCACTTCGCTTCAATCGCAGCACTGTGTTAAAGCCAAACATTGCAAAAGCAAAAACATCCATCTGTATTATCTGAGTTCCAAGGCTACACAGCCCTCCCCCATTCCGAAGTTGACTTCTGAGGCTGTGAAATGTCACCCACAGCCCCCCCCCTTCCTTCTCTGCTGATCTGGTTTGCTGCCTGCCAAGTTGCAATGCTGGACTCGAAGTGCACATCAGGGATTCACAGCTATCAGGGATTCACAGCTCCAAGGCACAGCTGTAATGTTGGGCTTCAGGATGCCAGTAAAATGTAGAGCCCGACAGTCACGTCTTTCTGTGCCGTTATAAAACTCGCTTTTTTCAGGGCCGTTGTAACCTTTGAACGGTCACTAAATGAACTGCTGTATGTCGAGGACTAAGTATAATTGTGTGTAAATGGCAATGTTCCCCCCTTTTTTAAAACCACTCCCTCAACACCAGACCCCAGGTTTGATTCCTTAAATCAATTTATGCTTGGGCTTCATAAGATGATAAAGAATAATATAATACAGAAGAAGAAAATTGCTGCAGTTTTACTTGATTCACGTTCTCCATTACTAGTCCTTGACTTATGACGCTTTGCTTAGTGACCATTCAAAGTTACAGTGGCACTGAAAAAAGTGGTGCATGACCGTTTTTCACACACTTAACAACCGTTGCAGCATCCCTGTGGTCCCGTGATCAAAATCCGAATGCTTGGCAACTGACTCACATTTATGATGGCTGCAGTGTCCCGGGGGTCACCTGATCCCCGTTTGCGACCTTCCAATGAGCAAAGTCAACGGGGGCAGCTGGAATCACTTAACAACCGGGTTACTCATTTAAGAACCGCAGTGATTCTTTTAGCGAATGCGGCAAGAAAATTCGTAAAGCGGGTCAACTCACTGAACCAATGTCTCGCTTAGCGACAGGAATTCCAGGCTCAACGAGGGCCGTACGTCAAGGATCTCCCTGCCCTACCATCCTCTGTTTTCCGGCCTGCTTTTGAAGAAATATCCAAGCTTCTCCGGTGGCCGTAATTGTTTTAGCAATGTGACGCCTCCCAAGGCTGCAATAAAATTTTAACGATGAGGTTTTGTGTCCAACTTTGGGCGAGAAATAGCTTGCCTCGTCCTTGCTATCCGGCGGGCTCAGCTGTTCTCCCTCCCTCTTGAAAACACAATATTGTTCGCCCCTTCGGAGCTGCCTTTCCCTGCCAGTTTAATAATGAGCTGGACGGAGGTTCAATTGGGACTTGGCTTGGATACGGCCTCACTTGGAGTGTAACGTGTGTGTTTCTTACGTTGTTGGAACACTATTGGTTGTGACTTCTTGTGTTCCTCTCCTGGGAATCTGATCCCTGTCTCTGTAAATGTGTTACACAGATTTCTTTGTTGTCAGGCATCTGGTTAGGCAACAGCTCTGTTAGTCCTCCCTGCGTTGAGAGCCAGATTGGTCTAGTAGCTAAGGCGCCAGGTTAGAAACCAGGAGATGGTGAGTTTTAGTCCCTCTTTTGGCAGGAAAGCCAGTTGGTGACTTCAGTCCAGTCACCAGGGGACTGTCTAGTCCCACCTTAGGCATGAAAGGCAGCTGAGTGATTTTGGGCCAGTCACTAGGAGATGATGAGTTCTAGTCCTGCCATAGTCATAAAAGCTGGCTGGGCGACTTTGGGCCTCTCCAGGAGACAGGAAGTTCTGGTTCTGCCTTAGCCATGAAAGCGAGATGGGTGACTTTGGGGCAGTCACCAGGAGACAGGAAGTTCTAGTTCCGCCTTAGGCAGGAAAGTCGGCTGGATGACTTTGGGTCAGTCACCAGGAGACGGTGAGTTCTAGTCCCTCCTTAGGCAGGAGAGCCAGTTGGTGACTTTGGGCCAGTCACCAGGGGACTGTGAATTCTAGTTTTGCCTTAGCCATGAAAGCCAGCTGAGTGATTTTGGGCCAGTCATTAGGAGACAGTGAGTTCTAGTCCCACCATAGTCATAAAAGCTGGCTGGGCGACTTTGAGCCAATCACCAGGAGACAGGAAGTTCTAGTCCTGCCTTAGGCATGAAAGCTGGCTTGGTAACTTTAGGCCAGTCACCAGGAGACAGGAAGTTCTAGTTCTGTCTTAGCGATGAAAGACAGCTGGGTGACTTTGGGCCTCTCCAGGAGACAGGAAGTTCTAGTTCCACCTTAATTAGGAAAGCCGGCTGGATGACTTTGGGCCAGTCACCAGGAGACAATGAGTTCTAGTCCCCACTTAGGCAGGAAAGCTGGCTGGGTGACTTTGGGCTAATCACCAGGAGACGGTGAATTCTAGTCCCGCCATAGTCATAAAAGCAGGCTGGGTGACTTTAAGTCAATCACTAGGATTGACAGTGAGTTCTAGTCCCACTTTAGGCATAAAAGCCAGCTAATGACCTTGGGCCAGTCACTCTCTCTCAAGCCAACTTCCCTCAACAGGGTTGTTGTAGTAGGGAAAAAAATAAGAGGAGGGGAGTGTATTACGTTGGTTCACCGCCTTGAATTATTTGTAAAAATAATAACAAACTTGGGATACAAATAAATCAATAAAATTTAGCTTAATAAGCTGTCAGTCCTCAAAGCCAACTAGCAAACTTCATTCTTCAGTCTTGCGTTGTGTAGCATTGGTTTGAGCAGGCAGCTCGGCAGGTGTGAGATGCCAATCTTCACCCTCTTGGGACGCTGGACAGAGTGACCGCACAGATCTGAATTTTGACCTCTGGACTTTTCCGATACCCCAAACACCCGATGGCATCGATTTTTGAACCTCCACTCATCTGCTAATCAGTCGGTTGATTGATCGGTGAAGGAACTGGCCATCTGTCCCGCTCTATTTAATGGAGTGTCTTCACATCCCAGATAGGAAATAATTGGATTGACAGACACACACAAGTCCCTCATAAGAGTGTTTGTTAACTGATTAGAGGAGGGGGCCATGGGGGGGGGAGGTGAGCTGGGGAAGCAGCAGGGGAGGGAGTTGAAGGTGTTAATTGAGTTGATCCTGTCATGTTTGACATTGAAGGCTTGCATGGAGAATGGTGGAGATATTTGGCATTTTGGATGCTCCTGAGACAGCTGTTCTTTTGAAGGCAGCAGGGGAAGTTATAGTAGTACATGGATTATTATTGGGTCAATCAGCAGGAGATGGAGAGTTCTAGTTCTGCTCTAGGCATGCAAGTTGGCTGGAGTATTTTAGGCCAATCACCAGGAGACAATGAATTCTAGTCCTGTCTTAGGCATGAAAGCTGGCTGGGTAACTTTGGTTCCATTACCAGGTGATTGTGAGTTCTAGTTTCCCCTTAGGCAGGAAAGATGGTTGGGTGACTTTGGGCCAATCACCAGGAGACTGTGAGTTCTAGTCCTGTCTTAGGCATGAAAGCTGGCTAGGAGACTTAAGGCCAATTACCAGGTGACAGTGAGTTCTAGTTCCGCTTTAGGCATGAAAGCCGGCTGAGAGACTTTGGCTCCATTACCAGGTGATTGTGAGTTCTAGTTTCCCCTTAGGCAGGAAAGATGGCTGGGTGACTTTGGGCCAATTACCAGGAGACTGTGAGTTCTAGTCCTGTCTTAGGCATGAAAGCTGGATGGGAGACTTCAGGCCAATTACCAGGCAACAGTGAGTTCTAGTCCCACTTTAGGCATAAAATCTGGCTGGGTGTCTTTGGACCAATCACTAGAAGATGGTGAATTCTAATCCTGCTTTAAGCACCTGAAGCCACAGTGTGACTTTGGGCCAATCACCAGGAAACTGTGAGTTCTAGTCCCACTTTAGGTATGAAAGCTGGCTGGGACACTTTGGGCCAATTACCGGGCGATTATGAGTTCTAGTTTCCCCTTAGGCAGGAAAGCTGGCTGAGTGACTTTGGGCTAATCACCAGGAGACAGTGAATTCTAGTCCTACTTTTAGGCATGAAACCCAACTGAGCTATTTGTAGCAATAATACTGGTTGTGTTGAATTGGGACCAAGAGGGAGTGGTTAAATCTAATGTGTTAAAATGGACTTTTCCAAGCAGATTTGCTTACTCTGGGAGAACAGACTTTGAAGGCCCCATGATCAATATTGATACCTGAATTATAGTCTGAACACTCCTGGGGGTCAACAGTTGTAGAGTCCCTCCCTCCTTTAAAATGCCAGCTTGGAATATGCGGGAATATCATGGAGGTGTTCCTGAATGAAATGTTCTTTTGAAGGCACCAGTGGAAAACCTGTTTTTGTCATGCTCTGATTGTACCGTGTTTCCCCAAAAATAAGACCTACCCCGAAAATAAGACCTACCCCGAAAATAAGACCTAGTGTGTTTTTGGGAGCCAAAAAAAATATAAGACAGTGTCTTATTTTCGGGGAAACACGGTATAAATCTGATTGTCTAATGCTGATTGTATTGATAGCGGAGAATATTGGTAGCTCGGGGTTGAACTGTGGGGTCCTTGGTGCTCTCTGAGCTTGGTTGGTTCCTTCAGACGTTTTATTACCTATCTAGGCAACGCTATCAGTGTGAGGGAGGGTAGGGTTTGCCATTCCCACTGATGATGCTATGTAACTTTGAACGGTCACTAAAGGAATCATTGTAAGTCGAGGACCACCTGTGTATGACAAACAGTTTGCATTTCGAAGAAACTCTTGTGATCTTAAGCAGCTGGGTTTACTCGCCATTCTCCGTCTTGACCTAGAATCACGTTTTTTACATTGTTCCCCAGACTCCGTTTTATTTTTATGGGCTGCGATGTTTTATTGTTGTTAATAATGAGATTGTCAAGGGGGTGGGGGGACTCTAGTTAGAGATTGGGCTGAAAAGATAAAGGGATTCCCCCCAACAGTGGTTGCGTTGATATGTAATCCTACGATCGCCAAATTAATTCTACCGCATTCTTTTGAAAGGGCTCCTGGAAATGCCGCTCAGATTTTCTTGATCTTACGAAAACGTTTTTCAATTATGAAAAATGTTATGAAAAATGTTGCCATAAGATCGCCGAGCTTCAACTCCTCCATTGCCAACGAAGCCTTTGTTCTGAGCCAGCTCCCCAAACACGACAAACACTCTGAAGTGAACGCAAAAGATTTCTTTGTTAGTGCCAGCATGTTCTGACCCAGCCTTCCTAAACCGTAATTACTCACACACTTATTTTAAAAGCAAAACTTATTTTATTGCAACACTGGGAATTGTTTTCACTGCTAGCTAGAATTAATCTCAAACAGTCCCCTGAGATAAGCACCCACCTTTCAGTTCTGTGAAGTGCTGCCAAAAACAGAAGTATCCAATTAACTAGAACAGAAACCAACCGAAGTACAAAGAGCTTCAAGAATTTATTTATTTATTTATTTATTTTATTAAATTTATATCCCACCTCTCTTCCCCCATTGGGGAACTCGAGGCAGCGTACAACAAAATAAAAACAGTTACCTATACAATATAAAATCACTGACTCTGAACCAATTGAACGACTTTGCTTCCTGCAAAGGTTTCGACATCTTGGCCTGACTTTTATCCCTTATGGGAGAGGCAAACGTCATAAATATGTGTTGTGATTCACTGGCAGCCTGTGCAGATGGCAGCAGAATCAGACAGTGGGGAAGGAAGGGGATCAGTCCGGGAGTCTGGGGAGGACTCGGGCGAGGGTCCTGCGTCCGATGCAGAGATGGGGCCAGGACCATCTGGGAGTTATGTGCTGACTCCAGAGCCTTCGGAGTCTGGCAGCAGCAAGGCCGAGGACCCAGGGGAGCCTGTTCCCAGTGCATGTGTGCACAGAGCTGCTAGAAGGCAAGAGCAGCTGAGACAAAGGAGCGACTCGGGAGTAAAGCTGGGAGGTGATTGCCCCTCCCATAAGATATAAAAGTCAGGCAAAGATGACGAAACCTTTGCAGGAAGCAAAGTCATTTGTTCCGTTCAGATTCATTCTTGACTCTTTGTACTTCGGTTGGTTTTTTTTCCTAGTTCATTGGACACTTCTGTTATTGGCAGCACTTCACAGAAAAGAAAGGTGGGTGCTTATCTTGAGGGACTGTTTCAGATTCATTACCGGCTGGGAATGAAAATAATTCCCAGCGTTATAATAAAATGAGGCTTGTTTTTAAAATAAGCGCGTGCGTAATTACGGTCTCGGAAGCCTTGGTCAGAACAATATGAGTCAGTTGCCAAGCTTCCGAATTTTGATCCCGCAACCCCAGGGATGCTGCGATGGGTGTGTGGAAAACGGTCCGGAGTCACTTTGTTCAGTGCCGTCGTAATTCTGAACGGTCATTAAATGATACTGTTGTAAGTCGAGGACTACCTGCCTCGGGTTGAAAATGGCGGAATTCACAGGCTTTAATACTGTTCTGCTGTGGTAACGATGCATCTCCCTCTGTTTTTTATTTTAATGTATTTCAGGTTTATTCAAGAGATCGAACACGCCTTGGGGTTCAGTCCCGCTAAGCAATGCCCCCTCCGAGAATTCCTCACCATGTACATTAAGAACATCTTTCTCAACCAAGTCCTGGGAGAAATTAACAAGGAAATCGAGGGCGTCACCAAAATTACCGACCCCCTGAAGATCCTGGCCAACGCAGACACCATGAAAATGCTCGGTGTGCAAAGGCCTCTCCTGCAGGTAAGATGGGTGGTGGGAATACGGCGGGGGAAAAGACCTTCCCATCTTCCCAGAGATAGTCCTTGACTTACAAACGTTCACTTAAGGACCGTTTGAATTTACAGCAGGCCACCCAAAAGCTGCTTACGATCTGTTTTCGAAGTTACGATGGCTGCACAATTGCACCCCATGGTCATCAAATCATATAAATTTAACACACACAGAGAAACAATTAGAAATGCAACAATAATTAGAGAGCCTGTTTTGTCTAGTGGTTAAAGCACCAGGCTAGAAACCAGGAGATGGTGAGTTTTAGTCTCACCTTAAGAATGAAAGGCAGCTGGATGTCTTTGGGCCAATCACCAGGAGACTGGGAGTTCTAGTTCTGCCTTATGAAAGCTGACTGGGAGACTTTGGGCCAATCACCAGGAGATGGTGAGTTCTAGTCCCGCCTTAGGTATGAAAGCCAGCTGGGTAACTTAGGGTTAATCACTAGGAGATGGTGAGTTCTAGTCCCGCCTTAGGCATGAAAGCCAGCTGGGTAACTTAGGGTTAATCACTAGGAGACTGGGAGTTCTAGTCCCGCCTTAGGCATGAAAGCCAGCTGGGTAACTTAGGGTTAATCACTAGGAGACTGGGAGTTCTAGTCCCACCTTAGGTATGAAAGCCAGCTGGGTAACTTAGGGTTAATCACTAGGAGACTGGGAGTTCTAGTCCTGCCTTATGAAAGCTGACTGGGTGACTTTGAGCCAATCACCAGGAGACGGTGGGTTCTGAAATTGTGGTCGTAAGTTGAGAACTACCCGTACCAGGCACAGACCGATGAATTAACCAGAAGTTAGTGGCCAGGTTGATTAATTTATCAGGATCTACTTTATACTGCTTCTATCCAACAGATTTAGGCAGTGGTAGGTAGCCCTTGTCTTTTGACCACAATGGAGCCCAAAATTTATGTCACTAAGCAAGACAGATGTTGAGAGAATTTTGCCCCATTTTATGACCTTTCTTGCCGCAGTTAAATGAATCACTGCAGCGTTTAAGTTAGGGCCAGAGTTGTTCAGTTGAATCTAGCTTTTCCCCTTGATTTTGCTCGTCATAAGTTCACGGGACTCCGGGACATTGCAACCGCCATAAGTACATGCCAATTGCCAAGCCTCTGAATTTTGATCGCGTGACCAGGGGGGCTGCTGCAGTGATCGTAAGTGTGAAAAACGGTCGTAAGTCACTTTTTGCAGCATCATTATAACTTCGAAGGTCACTAAATGAACTGTTGTAAGTCAAGGATTACCGGTACCTTTATTTAAAAATAAACCAAGGGCTGAATTCTCCTCCATCCTGCATGTTTAAATGGAGGCTGCACTACCATTTTTCAGAGATGATTTTAGTTATATTCCTATTTCTGGGCAGTGGTTGATCTTGATAACCCAACTTGGCCTTTCCAATTCCGAGGTCCTCTGAAATATCACACCTATAAATCCTAGAAGATAAAATCAGAATTCTGCCAGGAACCAGAGACTGCTTCAATTGTCTCCCACATTACTTTATTTATTTCCTTTAAAATATTTTTATTTGCACTTCTACCAAAAAAAAACCCCCACTCATGCCAATCTGTAGCACAGAAAGTACGTAAAAGGCCTTCTGATCAACACAAGGTGTAAAACGCCCGCTTCTGGTTAACGTTGGATGTTCAAGTTCCTCCTTGCTTTTAACACCTTTAATTATACCTAGATTTTTAAAAAAATAAAATAAAACTCAAAACACATGAAATGTGGCAGCCAACTCCTGTAGAGACAAAGGGAAAATAAATTACCTCTCAAAATAAAAGGTGAAAATAAGAAGTTGTCTGTTCTGTCATAACACAACAAGGGAGCGTTCAGCATAGGAAGCCTTAAAGGGCAGTGAGGGTTGGAAAAATAAGCTTTCCCCATATATAGGCTGAATGTTTTTTTTTATTCTATTCTATTTTCTCCTCTATTTTCTTTTCTCTTCTCTTCTATTTTCTCTTCTGTTCTCTTCCATATTCTATTGTTCTATTCTATTCTCTTCTATTCTGCATTCTCTTCTATATTCTCTTCTCTTCTGTTGTTATATTCTATTCTATATTCTATTCTATTCCTTATTCTATTCCTATTTCTATTCTATTTCTTATTCTATTCTATTTCTTATTCTATTCGGTTCTGCTCTCTTCTGTTCTCTTCTATATTCTATTCTATCCTATTCTATATTCTATTCTTTTCTAATATTCTATTCTATCTCTACTCTATTCTATTCTATTCTATTCTTTTCTAATATTCTATTCTATCTCTTCTCTACTCTTCTCTACTCCACTCCACTCCATTCTATTCTATTCTATATTCTATTATTTTCTAATCTATTCTATCTCTTCTCTCTATTCTATTCTATATTCTTTTCTGATATTCTATTCTATCTCTATTCTACTCTTCTCTGCTCTATTCTATATTCTATTCTTTTCTGATCTATTCTATCTCTTCTCTCTATTCTATTCTATATTCTTTTCTGATATTCTATTCTATCTCTATTCTACTCTTCTCTGCTCTATTCTATATTCTATTCTTTTCTAATCTATTCTATCTCTTCTCTCTGTTCTATTCTACTCTACTCTATATTCTATTCTTTTCTAATATTCTATTCTATCTCTATTCTATTCTAATCTAATCTAATATTCTATCTCTACTCTACTTTATTCTATTTTCTGCCCATCTCATAGCGATGTGTTGCAAGAGCTGTGATCCAAAGCATTCCTTTTTAACACAATGTGGAGACATCATCAGAGTTGGCTGGAAGATGGGTGGCTATATACAGGTAGTCCTTGACTTTCAACCGTTCGCTTAGTGACCATTCAAAGTTATGATGACACGGGGAAAAAAGGGACTCATGGCCGTTTTTCACCGTTACAGCCTTAACACCATCCCCCGGGGGTCACGTGATCAAAATTCAGGCGCTTGGCAACTGACTCGTATTTACGATGAGTCAGGGGGGGGGTGTCACGTGATCCCCTTTTGCGACCTTCCAAGAAGTAGTGGGGGAAGCCAGATTCACTTAACAACCAGGCTAGTCACTTATCAACTCAATTGTGGTCGTAAATCAAGGACTATTGTAAATGTTTTAATTTTTTTTTAATAAATGTCAGAAAACAACTTACATTCGCTGCCTCTTGTTTTTGATGATGGGGAATAACCTTGTGTAAAAGGCAGCATCTTACAGAGATGACCCTTTTAGTATTTAGCTCCTGCAGTCACACCTGAAGGCTAAATGGATTTCAGGAGCAGATTAATTACCCGTAGCTGCTGTTGATTAATTAGCTTAGGCTGCAATCCAGCTCAAATAGGCGGTTATGTAACTGTGTTTTCCTCTCCTTTTCCCCCTCCCGCCAGACCTTCGTAACGGCAAAAGGAGATGAAGCGCATTCACTGGCATAATATTTAACTGTGGCCGTGTTACAGGAATGCACCGCACACAGGCTGCATGGATGCAACATTTGTTAGTTTTAGCTTTGGCTTGTGATTGAGAAGAAACTAGACAGTCACTTGCCTGAAATAGTATAGTATAGGTCCTCCAGCTTGTGCAGGGGATTGGACTAGAACAGTGGTTGCCAACCAGTGGGCCGGGGACCACTGGTGGTCCGTGAGAAAATTTAGGTGGTCCGCAGAGAAATGTCACCCCCCCCCAAAGCAATTAATCCAGGCTGCACGGGAACACAAGGCTGCGCCGACCACATGGCCTGCGGGAACACAAGGCTTGCGTCGCTTGCATTGCGAACACCACAAGGGAGTGAGGGGAGGGGGGAAAGGGCAGAGGGGGGGAACTTGCCCCACGCACCTGGCCTGGCCACTGGGCTGCTTCTTTCCGCTTCTTTCTTCTTCTGCTTTTGGCTTCATGCAAGGAAAGCAGCCAAAGTCTTTCTTTCTCTCCCCCAAACTCTGCCAGAAATGAGTCTTTGGGACCCTGCAAGGCCTCCTGCTCCAAGAGGCTGCACTGGCACGACGAGTCTCACAAAGAGTCATTTCTGGCGGAGTTTGGGGGAGAGAAAGAAAGACTTCTGCTGCTTCTGCTGTTTTCCTTGCATGAAGTCAAAAGTCTCTCTCTCTCTCTCTCTCCCTCTGAGAACGGAGCTGGAGACAATATCCTGTGAACCCAAATAAAGAACGATCGATCGGTAGGAAAATGGGGTGGGGAATTTTCCTGCAGACTCTTTTTGGGGATTTTCCCAGGGTCTCTGGTCCACGGGAATTAAAATTATGAGTTTGGTGGTCCCTGAGGTCCAAAAGGTTGGCGACCCCTGGACTAGAAGATCTCCAAGGTCCCTTCCTATTCTATTCTGTTCTGTTCTGTTCTATTCTATTCTATTCTTTATTCCTATTCTATTCTTCATTTTATTCCTATTCTATTCTTTATTCCTATTCCTTTATTCTGTTCCTATTCTATTCCAATTCTATTCTTTATTCCTATTCTATCTTTATTCTATTCTATTCCAATTCTATTCTTTATTCCTATTCTCTATTCTATTCTATTGTTGCTTTTGACAGCTTAGCGTTTTGTGCACACTCAGCTCTTCGGTTTAGTTGAGATATTAAGCGATAGATAGATAGATAGATAGATAGATAGATAGATAGATAGATATTGATATATATTAAAGTATATTACGTGTATATATTATATTGATATGCACTAAGTATATTAAGTGTATATATTGATATGTATTAAGTATATTAAGTGTATGTATTACATTCATATATATTAGGTCTATCAGGTATATATCAATACATATTAATCTACGAAAACAAATAATACATATTAAGTATATACTGCATATTTATAATATATCAAGTTATTAAGATTACACAGTAAGATTCTGCTAATCTAGAAAAGTGCCTGATTCAATAGCCAGACAAAGTGCCTGTTTCTGAATGCAGCCTCTAGATGCCAATTTAAAAACATTAAGCAGAATTTAAATAAAAATGGGATACAAGCCAGAAGGGAGAGAAAGCCTACACTTAGATGAATGTTCTGGTAAGCAGATTGCCACGGACTTCACTGTTTGACATGGCAATTTATTTTTGAACGTTTTATTTTTAAAACTGCAGTTTCAGGTGACTTCCAGTTGTCTCCAAAATTTCAGAAACCCCAAATATTATTAGGTCAAGTCTAGACGTTCATCATCATAAGCTGATTTGCGTTCTTGCTCCCAAAAAAAGCACCAGGTCTTATTTTCAGGAGAGTTCATCCACTGACTAACCTCACTTGCGCGCGTCGTGCCCAGCCTCCTTTTCACTGTCAGAGGCCTTCAGGAACTTCTTCTGCAGCTGGCACGGCTTTCCTGAAGGCCTCTGCAACCGATAACAGAGCTCTGGATCGATCCAGAGCTTTGTTCTCAGCTCCAGAGGCCTTCAGGAAAGTCTTGCCAGTCTTGCTGGCTGCAGAAGAAATGGGCCAGCAAGGCAGGTGTCGGGGTGTGCGAGGCCTGGCTACAACTGTCCAAAGGTAAGTAGTAGGGCAGCTCCACCCCCCCCCAATCCCCACCCTAGCTTAATTTTTACCTGTCCACTCTGGAGTGGGCAGGGTCTTAATTAGGGCTTATTTTTGGGGTGGGGCTTATATTGGGCACACAT
Organism: Naja naja; assembly: GCA_009733165.1. Taxonomy (NCBI): domain Eukaryota; kingdom Metazoa; phylum Chordata; class Lepidosauria; order Squamata; family Elapidae; genus Naja; species Naja naja. Next base: position 49,988,568 of record CM019154.1, read on the forward strand.
GTAAAAATCAAGCTAAGACTTACTTTCAGGGTAGGTCATATTTTCGGGGAAACAGGGTATCTTTTAGTGGTGCAGTGGTTGGAGTGCTGTACTGCAGGCCACTTCTGCTGATTATCGGCTGTTCAAATCCCACCAGGCTTCAGGTTGACTCAACCTTCCCTCTTTCCGAGGTGGGTAAAATGAGGACCCAGATTCTTGGGGGCCAGAGGCTGACTCTGTACAACTGCTTTTAGAGAGGGCTGTAAAGCACTAAAAAAACGGTACATAAATCTAAGTGCTGTTGCTATGTTGGTGGCTTCTAAGAAACGAAACTTAAAAGATTTCCAAACGTTACAGTTTTGCACTCCAAATATCGCCTTATGCAATAACGTTGAAAAGGCCACAAAAATATATTTAGGTGCAGAACAATTGGTCTGTTTGAGAAAGAAACACAAATCACGACGCCCCCAGGCCCCTTGACTAGTAGGAGTTGTTTAGCTAGCTTAACCCCGCTGCCAGCTGTCTAAGCAGCGCTGACATTTGGGGAAGGGGTGGGGGAGTGAGGGGGGAATTAAGACCCGGCCAATACAATCTGACCTTAATAACTGATGGAGACAGAAGTCCACAAAAGGTCAGCCAGATGGACTGAGTTGTTAGCCACTGAGGAGGCTTGAAGTAGATAGATGGGAGTCTTTAAATAGATGCTTTGGAAACCTGGACATCTTCATAACAAGACGTCTTGAATAAAGTTCCTTTCTTTTTTGTGTGGGGTCCTTGGTCCTCTCTGAGTTTGGTTGCTTGCTTGCCGATGTTTCATGACCCAACTAGGTAACATCATCAGTGCTAGAGCATCAACAGAATAGCAGAGTTGAAAGGGACCTTGGAGGTCTTCTAGTCCAATCCCCTGCTTTATACCATTTCAGACACATTGTCTAATGCCTTCTTGAAAGCCTCCGGGGGTGGAGCTCCCACCAATTCTGGAGGCACTGATGAATTGTTCTCAATGTCAGGAAATTTCTCTTTAGTTCTAGGTTGGTTAAATCCTTGCTTAGTTTCCATCCATTGTGTCTTCTCCTGCCTTCAGGTGCTTTGGAGAACAGCTTGACTCCCTCTTCTTTGGGGCAGCCCCTGAGATATTGGAAGTCATGTCTCCCCTGGTCCTTCTCTTCCCTAGACTAGCCAAGCCCAGTTCCTGCAACCATTCTTCATATGTTTTAGCCTCCAGTCCCCTAATCCTCTCTGTTGCTCTTCTCTGCACTCTTTCTACAACAACTCGACATCTTTTTTTTATATATGGCTCAAACTGGGTGCAATATTGCACCAAAACTGGATGCAAAATTCCAAATACGGTCTTACCAAGGCATTATAAATTGCCTTGGTAAGAGCACTGATCATTGCAATGTTTGCAAGAAAACCACCAAGCTTGCAGAGCACCAAGGACCCCTTACTTCAACCTGAGCTGCAATTATTCTCTTCTGTCAATAAACACAAAAGTTTGTTTCTAAATAAGGAAAGAACGTGATCTTTCTCAAGAATAAAAGAAGTCTCTTTTTGAATTGTGGTCAGTTCCCAAAGGTTATAAGTCTGCTTAGTTTTCTTGGCAAGTCTACCATGGTGATTGGCAAGTAACTTCTTCCAGAATTTCTTTTTTGCTTACTTCCTACTGTTAGGTTAAGGTCCTTCCAGTATTAACCAACCTCAGCCCTGGTTAATTGTTTTTTTTGTTTTCTTCAAAATCAGCCAACGGTTGCTAAAGGATTGTTGGTTGGCCTAGTTAAACTTGCTGGATGTGCTTGCAACTTTTATCCAGATATTGTCATGCCCTTGTTGGGAGTCTGACTCTGAGGGGGAGATTGAGCAGCTGACAGGGAGTGGGAGTGTGGCTCTGGTGGCTGTGGAGGAAACTGGGGAAGGGCACAGTCCAGCTGGGCATTCAGAGGAAGACCCAGGCCCACCCCCTCTTCATCCTAGGGCACGCAGGGAGGAACGGAGAAGGGAGCAACGCGGGCTTAGGGGAGAGAAAAGGGCCCTGATCCCTTTCATTAGTTGCAGCTGGGAGAACAGGATATAAGAAGGGCATTTGCACACAGCACCTTGCTGGAAGCAAAGCGTGCAATATCTTGGTGGAGGCTTATCTGGGTTTTGGCGTCCTCCTAACTGTGGTTGCTGTGTTATCCTTTGAAAGTCTGCAATGTATCATCCTGGCCTGCCATGTTAATTACTTCAGTGTGGTTTGTGTTGGGTTCTTTTTTTTATTTCTAATGATCTTTACTTTGGGTTCGGACTGCACTTCTGCCCTTTGTAGACTGTTTTTGGAAGAGTTTGATATCCAGCCGAGGATAATTGGACATTGGGCGCCAGGTTGGAGGCATTCAAGGGAATTTATTCTACTTTTGTAACTTTTGTTATTTTTGTCTCATGCCCCTTTGGGTCATCACAGATATGTACCAAAGGCACAAGTACAGATTAGGCGAAACTTGGCTCAAAAACAGTAACTGTGAGAGGGATCTTGGAGTCCTAGTGGACAATCATTTAAACATGAGCCAGCAGTGTGTAAAACAGCTGGTGTGTGGCAATCAGCTGTAGAGGTTGACTCAGCCTCCTGTCCTTCCGAGGTGGGTAAAATGAGGACCCAGATGATTGGAGGCAAGAGGCTGACTCTGTAAACCGCTTAGAAAGGGCTGTAAAAGCACTGTAAAGCTGTATTTAAGTCTAAGCACTATTGATATTGCCCTTCCTTCTCTCCTTCCTTCCTTCCTTCCTTCCTTCCTTCCTTCCTTCCTTCCTTCCTTCCTTCCTTCCTTCCTTCATCTTTCTTCCTTCCTTCCTTCCTTCCTTCCTTCCTTCCTTCCTTCCTTCCTTCCTTCCTTCCTTCCTTCCCTCTGCCCACTGCCAGGAGTTCAACTCTGACCTGCTCAAGGTTGACTCAGCCTTCCCTCCTTCTGAGGTGGGTAAAATGCAGACCCCGGTTGTTGAGGGCAAGAGGCTGACTCTGTAAACCGCTTAGAAAGGGCTGTAAAAGCCCCGTGAAGCGGTATATAAGTCTATTGCTATTTAGCTATTCAGACTAAAAGAGGCAGCTAAAAGTTCACTTCCTTATCGGAATGGGGACGGGGCCATTTCCCATCCTGACATCTTTCTTTCTGTGCTTATGGCCCCTTTTCCCTCTCCCCCTCCTCCCCGCCCTGACATCTCCATCGTAGATGGCAGGGATCTGTAGGGGATCTTGTCAACCTAATTGATTACTGGGTAGTTCACCCTTTGGACAGCAAGTGACATGGCTGTGGAATGGAACAAATATGAATGTATCACACCTTCCTGCTGGGTCAAGCGGGGGCTCCCTCCTCTGACAGTGATTTATATATTGGCTGCCGCCCCTCCCCTGGGAAATAATTTCCATCGCGGGTCAGTGGAGACCCCTGCTGGGAGGGATCCCACTCTGCACCACCACAAGGGAGGGAGAGCATCAAGTTTTCCACAAAACTCAACTTGATTAGAATAGAAGGGAAGGGAGGAGAAGGGAAGGGAAGGGGAAGAGAAGAGAAGAAGAATGGAAATTGAAGGGAAGAAAAGAGAAGAGAAGAAGAATGGAAGGGGAAGAGAAGAGAAGAAGAATGGAAGGGGAGTGGAAGGGAAGAGAAGAAGAATGGAAGGGGAGCAGAAGGGAAGAGAACAGAAAACAAGAATGGAAGGGGAAGACGAGAAGAGAAGAATGGAAGGGGAGAGGAAGAGAAGAAGAATGGAAGGGGAGGGGAAGAGAAGAAGAATGGAAGGGGAGGGGAAGTGAAGAGAAGAATGGAAGGGAAGGGGAAGAGAAGAGAAGAATGGAAGGGGAGAGGAAGAGAAGAGAAGAAGAATGGAAGGGGAGGGGAAGTGAAGTGAAGAATAGAATATACAATATACAATTAAAATACTATAAAGGTGTTCTGACCCAGCTCTGAAAACACGACAAACCCTCTGAAATTAACTCAAAGATTCATTTAATTAGCAGCGCCAGCAGCCCCGGCAAAAAGTTTCTCACCGCAGGCTAACAAGTCCGTCCTGCAGAGAGATGAAAAGTTGTCTGCTACACCTATTTGTCTCCGCCCCCTGCCTTTTATCCCCAGAGCTCGGGTGGGGCTTCGTTAGCAGTGGTGGCTCTTCCATCCTAAGGACCGGCCCATAGATTTCCATTGCTCTCCTCTCCTCTGGCCTGTGCATCTGCGTGTCAGACACTGGACCCAGCTGTTCCTCCTCTTCCTCATCAGCCACCTCCAGACCCAGGGGCTGTTGACTCTCCATCTGACGGCTGGGGCTGGCAGCCGACAGGCCACAGCAAAAGGTTACAAAAAACCTAGTCCAAGGTCACCTGTAGAGTCTTTGTGACAGGGAACATAGGAGAACCTGAAATAAGACCGTTCCAATGCTAATACAATACCTGAATCATTATATCACTAGTCCTTGAACAACGACCATACGTCAGCCGAAAATTTCTGTCGCTAAGTGAGAAATGTCTTCAGTGAGTTTTGCCCCATTTCACAGTCTTTCTTGCCTCCATCGCTAGGTGAATCACTGCAGTGGTTAAGTCAGTCGCTGTTGTAGCCTGCTGATGGAGCTGGCAGCAGAGTCGGACGGTAGTGAGGAGGTTGTGGAGGAACCTAGGCCAGTCCTGGAGGTTGAGGAGGGCTCGGAGGAGGGCTCTGCATCGGAGGAAGGGATGGGGCCAGGGCAGGCTGACAGTCATCAGCTGCCTTCAGACTCAGACAGCAGTGAGGCGGGGGAGCTTCTGGAATCGGTTCCCAGCCTGCACATGCGGAGGGCTACCAGAAGACAAGAACAATTGAGAAAGCAGGGTTGACTCAGGAGTAAGGCCACACCTCGGAGATGATTGGCCCCTCCCATGGGACACAAAAGAGGAGCAAACGGGATGAGAGCTTTTGCAGGAAGCAACTAGTCTGTCTGGTTGATTCAACCTTTGAAAAGTTCTCTTTGACTCTGTATCAAGATTGGCCTTGCCCTGCATCTGGCCATTCTTTCTCTGGCCTCATTCCAAGTGCGATAAGGTGGCTGTTCATGAACATTCCCCTGAAAGACTGTTTGCAAAGCCTTGCAGACTATGAATGAACGTAATTCACAGCCGTGGGAAATAAAAGAGGTTTTGCCAGGATTAAGATTGTGTTTTATGCTTTCTAAGGAAACCTAGATCAGAACAGTCACACCAGTCAACTCATAAAACATTCCTATGCCTGTTTTAGTAGTTGCCATAAAAAAGGAGGGGGGAGGAATGAAATCTGGAAGGGCAGTGCAGCCATTTGAAATTGAAAGTACATTCCAACTCTTACCTTTAAAAGATTGTAACTAAACTACCAGAGCTTTTGCCCACGAATATCTTCGATTGGAGAACGTGATTGATGACACCCAGCCTGTGAACAAGCTCAGTTGGAGCATGTGATTTATGAGACACCCAAGGGGAAAGGGGGGAAACAGGGTCACAGGGGACTGTAAATGATGCAGGCCAGAGTTGGCTTTATCCAGGGCAGGGCCAGTATGTCGCCTCTAATAAATCCTTTGAAGTTTTTTGAAGTTTGGCTCAAGAATCATGATTTAATTAGGGCGATGGCTGGAATCCTGACAACGCCCTTGTGAAGCGAATCTGGCTTCTCCCGTTGACTTCACTCGTCAGAAGGTCGCAGAGGGGGATCCCGTGACCCCCTCCCCCGGGGACACTGCAACCGTCATAAATCCGAGTCAGTAGCCAAAGCGGCTGGATTTCTATCATGTGACTTGTGGGGATTCTGCGACAGTCGTAAGTCTGGAAAACGGGTCCTAAATCACTTCCCCCCCCCTAGTGTTGTCATAAACTTTGGACGGCCACTCAACAAACGTTTGTAAGTCACCTACTCTGTGTATTTCGGATGCTTTCCCCAAAGTGCCTTTGGACAACTGCTGTCAAAGCCCCGTCCGAGCGTCGTGTTCGCCAGAGTTTGTGTGTCACACCCACACCCCAGGGGTATCTCCTTGATGCCTTTTAGCAGGCGGGCGAGAAGAATCGATTCCTGTCACTCACCCATCCATCTGCAGGAACAGGATTATGGATCTGGGGGCCTTTTGCCAGCACTTTAATCTTAAAATCAATGTGGAGACAGAAGCCAGTTTAGGGAAAGGTAAACCTAGCAGGTGTCATTTTGATGAGGTTTTGGAACTTCAAATGCAGAGGGGTCTGTGATTGGGGGCAGAGGGAGAAGGACGACTCACCTGTCACACCTGATAGAATTTCCACTCCAAGGAGTTGAAGTCAACATGCAAAGCAAGTTGCCACTGACTGACTGACTGACTGACTTTTTCTCTTTTCTTTCTTTCTTCCTTCCTTCCTTCCTTTCTCCTCTCCTTCCTTCTTCTTCTCTTCTCCTTTTCCTTCCTTCTCTCCCTTCGCCTTTTCTTCTTTTTCCTTCCTTCCTTTCCTTCCTTCCTACTTCTTTCCCTTCCTTCCTTCCCTTTCCTTCCTTTCCTTCCCTTTCCCCTTCCTTTTCCCTTCCTTTCTTTCCTTCTCCTTCCCTTCCCTTCCCTTCAAACTTTTTATTGGTTTATCCCAATTATAAAGGAGAAAGAGAAACACAAAAAAGTAAGGGAAAACTAGGAACTTCGGTAGCCGTTGCTCCATGGTGGGAATCAACATATCCATCCATTTTTTTGTGGGGGTAAACTGGTCTTGCTTGCCATCAACATATATATACAGCGGTGGGCTTCAAATAATTTAGCAACTGGTTCTCTGCCCGGTTGCTGGGTGGGCTTGGGCGTGGCCTAGTTGGCCTCCTGCTCCACCCTGGGAGCGAAAACGGGCCGCGTGGGGGTTCCTGGGAGGGGTGGGGCGGGGTGGGCGGGGCCAGCCCAGTTGCAGGAACTACCGTTTTGCTGAACCAGATGTAAAATTATATATATATATTTTCATATATGTGATCAGAATTCCAATTACATATATTTGTCCAGGAGTCCAGCAGAGCTGCCTCAAGTTATAACAGGCAGGAATAATGAAGAATGAGCTGGGCCGACCCCAAGGTCACGAACAAAGCAACAAATTGCAATAGCTGGCAGTTTAACATCACCACCTAGAGATAAGCAGTCCAAGCTGAGATAAGCCTTCTTTGACCAGCAGGAGGGAAGCAAAAACAACAGAGCTGATTACAGATGGGAGGCGGTTGGAAGGGCCTATCACGCATGATTAATGATATATAAAGGCAGAGATCTCTGTAATGGTAGCTTAATACTCCAACGATGTCAGCAGAGGCTGACGAAAGCTTAGTAAGTACAATAAGTGTAATTTTAAGCTCCGGAGATGGCAGGATTTCTGTTCCATTGTAGCATCCTCAAGCTACATGATTAGAAATCAGGGGCAGTGAGTAACCCTCGTGTATTTACGATGGTCCAGCTCTGCTTCCAAAAAAGCAAAATCAAGGGGAGAAACTGGATTCAGTTCATGACCTCATGATTCACTTAACAACTGCAGTGATTCGCTTAACAACAGGGGGCAAGAAAGGTCATAAAACGGAGCAAAGCTCGCTTCACAGACGTCTCCCTTCACAACAGAAATTTCAGCCTCGTAAGTCAAGGACCGCCTGCCTCGGCTTGGTTCTCTTGCTTGCATGTTTCAACTCTGCTCGGAAATGACTTGAAAACAGCTTTTCTTCACTCAAAAGGAAGAAAATGTGTGGATTTTTGTTTTCTTTTTATCCTCAGAGCACAGTCATTGTGGAAAAAACGGTCCAGGACCTCATGAATTTGATGCATGACTTAAGCGCCTACTCAGACCAGTTCCTGAACATGGTATGCGTCAAACTCCAGGAATACAAGGACACCTGCAGTGCGGCTTACAGGTATGACCACGGAGCTTCTCAGTCCTCCAGATCATGGTGGTCCCACGGGCGTTTCCTTTTTTTTAAAGGCACCTGGACTTCCTTGCTTCTGTCTTTTTTTTCTTCTTTATTATAAATTTTCATTCATAAACCTTTTTGAACAACAGTGCATTGACAGAGCTTTATTTACAAATAAAACTGTCAAGTACCCCCCCCCCCCCAGGGGTAGGGCCTTCTCTGTGGGAGCACCCACCCTATGGAACTGGCTGCCCCTGGAGCTTTGGGTGGCTCCCGACCTCCGGTCCTTCGGGCGGGGCCTGAAAACATGGCTGTTCCAACTTGCCGACCTGGACTGAGGAGGGGGATGGGGGTTTTAATTGAATAGTGTTATTTTAATTCAGATTATTGGGTTTCATGTTTAATCTCTTTTTAAATTGTATAGTATTTATATTTATATTGTTTTTATGATTGTACGCCTCGAGTCCTTCGAGATGGGGCATAGAAATCCAATAAATAATAATAATAACTACAACAACAACTAAAAAAAATACTTCATTGGTCTTTTTAGCTGCCAGCAGAAAGGGAATGTAGGAAAGCAGTGCATTCCTTAAATGCTTCAGATAATTGCTAGGCAGCCGAAGCTGTTGGCGCGCAAGATTATTACTGGAGAGCATGATTGGTGACTCTTGGCTAGATTCTATTAATGAAGCTTTAGAGAACAGTTCGATAAGAGAGGGCCTAGCCCACAGCTGCACAACAGATGGAGAAAAAGACCCAGAAGGGACCCTCCCTAGCTTCTCAGGTTATAAAAGAAGCAGGGGGAGAATTGTACTTTCAGACTTGCAAGATTCGGTTAACGCAGCCTTAGAGTAACATACAAATGAGCTCATCTCCTTGTGTTTCCTCTCTGGCCTACCTGTGTGGGCCAACACAAAGGAAGAGATTTATCCATGTTTTGGAGTTGTCACCCTTCGAGAATAAAAGGCGGGAGCGTAGCTTGATCTCTCATTCAAAAGAAATACAATACCGGAAAGATTTCTAAGAATCAAAGCACGTCCTCTTCCCTGCTTGTAAAATGATAGAAAGAATAGGAGTGAAATAGGAGTCACAGTGGCGATAATTTTGTTTTCTCTGAGCCAATAAAGAGCTTGGCGCAAGCATTGAACTAACTAACCTCTAATGGAACCCAGTGCCTATGCTGATAAATTCCGCTTAAGCGTAAAGAGCTGACAGTAAATTAACACGTCAGTCCTCTGATCAACCATTTTGGAGAAATAAATGGCTCTAGGCTTCAGTAAGCTATCATTTTTAAACGTTTTAAAGTTTGCACAACTTCCTACTCTTGTTTTCCCGAAAATACGACCTACCTTAAAAGTAAGTCCTAGTTTGATTTTTACACATGTGCACAATATAAGCCCTACCCCACAAATAAGCCATAATTAAGATTCCACCCATTCCAGAGTGCACGGGTAAAAATTAAGCTAGGGTGGGGATGTGGGGTGGGGGTGTGCAGCTGCACTACTACTTACCTTTGGACAGTTGTAGCCAAGCCTTGCACACCCTGAAACCTGCCTTGCCGGCCCATTTCTTCTGCAGCTGGCAAGGATCTGGATCAATCCAGAACTTCATTATCGGCTGCAGAGGCCTTCAGGAAAGCCTTGCCGGCTGCAGAAGAAGAGGTTCCTGAAGGCCCCTGACAGTGAAAAGGAGGCCGGGGCAATGCATGCAAGTGAGGTTAGTCAGTGGATGACATCACCCCAAAATAAGACCTGGTGCCTTTTTTTGCTGGCAAAAAAATATACGACCAGGTCTTATTTTGGGGGAAACACGGTAACTATCATGAATACTAGGAAGAACGATTGGACTTTGTCCCATACGAATACAGGGAGAGGGAGGGATTTGTTGATCAAGACAGCTTTTCCTTTCATATCCTTTCCAATTTTTGCATTTGGTGCTTGGCATATGTGACGAGACGCGGGGCAAGGCACGGAGGCAACACAATCAGCTGATAGTTCCTTTATTACTGTCCCTTTATTACTCCAACTTTCTGCAAACGCCCCCCATGTTGATGGCAAGTCCCAGAGCAAAGTGCTCACACACCCACACCCCTCCATCAGGCCTCCTGCAAAACGCTGTTAACACAACAGTGTGAGTCAGTTTGCCAAGCATCCGAATTTTGATCATGTAATTTCATGAGGATGCTGCCATGGTCATAAGTGTGCAAAACGAGACTTACAACTGTTTTTTTTCAGTGCCGTTATAACTTTGAGCAGTCATAAATGAACTGTTGTAAGTCGAGGACTACCGGTATACAATAATCTAGTTGATTAAGGTGGTGGGACCCTAAATGGATGCAAGATATAAGAATCAATGAAATTGGACTTAGACCATTTATGGCAACGTAACGATTCTAGGCTGATGACTCTCTTAACTCTGCCCCCAGCTTCTGCCTGCTCTTCTACAACTAGCCTGCCTTGCAGCGAAATGTCCATATTATTTATCCCTGATCTGGAAATAAGCAACCCTCTATAGCAATGGTGTCAAACTCAATTTCAGGGCTGTGGTTGACCTCAAGGGGCCGGGTGGGTGTGGCTGACTGGGTGGGCATGGGCAGCTTGACGCCACTCCCCAAACTGCTGGCATGTTTCCTCTTCGCACTGGGTAGACTGGGCTGAAACCATGCGGGCTGGTCCCTTACATTTTCCAGGACAGCCCCACGAGCCGTATCCGACCACATCCGCCGGCCTTGTGTTTGACACCCCTGCTCTCTACAGGTAGACCTTAACTTACAACCATTTGTTTAGCTTGACTGCTCCAAGTTACAACAGCGCGGAAAAAACGTGATTTGTAACTGGCTTTCACCCTTTCGACTATCACATGATCAACATTCCAATACTTGGCAACTGGCATGTATTTATTTCCTGGCGTCATGTGATCCCCTTTTGCGGCCTTCTGTTCTGACCAAGGCTTCTTGAGACCGTAATTAAGCCCACGCTTAGTCCAAACAACACTTGTTTTATTTCAACGCTGGGCATTATGTTCATTCCCAGCCCGTAATGAATCCCAAACAGTTTCTCGAGATAAACACTCACCTTTCTCTCCTTTGAATTGCTGCCAACAACTGAAGTGCCAAATTAACTATAAAAAAACCAACTGAAGTACAAAGTCCACACAGAGCGTCAAGGCTGAATCTGAACGGAGCGAACGACTTTCCTTCCTGCAAAGATTTCTCTATCTTTGCAGGTTCTTTATATCTTACGGGAGAGGCCATCACCTCCCAGCCTTACTCCCAAGTCGCCCCTTTTGTCTCACCTGCTCTTGCCTTCTAGCAGCTCTGTGCATACTTTCACTGGGAACAGGCTCCCCTGGGTCCTCTGCCTCGCTGCTGCCAGACTCCGAAGGCTCCAGAGTCAGCACCCCACTCCCAGATGGTCCTGGCCCCATCTCTGCATCGGATGCAAGACCCTCGTCCGAATCCTCCCCAGACTCCCAGACTGGTCCCCGTTCTTCCCCACTGTCCGATTCCGCTGCCGTCTGCACAGGCTGCCGGCGAACCACAACACCTTCTCAACCGGCTTCCCACAAGCAAAGCCAATGGGAGAAGCCAGATTTGCTCAACACCTGCATGATTCCCTGAACATCTTCAGTGATTCCCTTAACAGCTGTGCCGAAATGGTCGCAAAATGGGGCACAAGTTGTTGAATAGCTGTCTTGCTTAGCAACAGTAATCTTGGGGCTCAATTGCAGTTGTAAGTCGAGGACTACCTGCAGTACATGGCCAAACCAGGCTTTCTTCTTCTAAACTGACCTCTGGTTTATTTTAGGAGCATCGTCCAGTCTGACGACAAGATGGTGATCAGCGCATCTTGGGCCAAAGACGATGACATCACTAGACTCTTGAAGTCTCTTCCCAACTGGAGCAACATGGCCCAGCCCAAGCAGTTGAGACCCAAAAGGGAAGAAGAAGAAGACTTCATCAGGTGGGTTCTTCTGTAGATCCATGGATGTAAATCACTGTTTAACCTGGACTCCCATCTTCTTAATAGTGGGCCTCAAAACAAGGAACAAACAAACTACAAATGTATGTGCCGGCACACCAAACTTTACCAATGCAGCGTTTGTTCCCGACAAATGCCCCTCCCCACAGCATCTCCTTAAATCTCAGTCCCCAGGTGTGCCATGTGAAGAGGGGCGGAGCGCCCTCCTCCTGAGTTGTCGGGTCGGCCTGCACTGTTCCCGCCTTCTCTCCGTGCTCAGAGATCAGGAGGAGGCGGTCCTTGCTCATCGCCTGAACTCCGTTGCTCCTCATCTCCACTGCTTGCCCTCTCTCGGACATCTTGCCCCTGTTCCTCCCTGCTAAAAAGCCGTCCCAATCCTGAGGGGCCCTGGGATGCCTCGGCCTGCTCCTCCCCACATTCCTCCAAAGCCAATGAAGCCTCCCCCTTGATTTCCATCGGCTCCAGCTCTGGCTCATCCTCCTCCGCAGATTCAGGCTCCAACAGGGGCATAACAGCCTTGCTGTTGTCAAAGTGAAGATAAATTTATAAACTTCCAGGCGCTACTCTTTTCATTGTTCTACCATACTTTTGTTGTGGCCCGCCAGTGGAGCTGATGGCAGACTCGGACAGTGAGGAGGTTGGGGAGGAACCTGGGCCAGTCCTGGAGTCCAGGGAAGGCTCTGACGAGGGCTCTGTGTCAGAGGCAGAGATGGGGCCAGGCTGTCCGATAGTTATCAGCTGCCTTCGGAGTCGGAGATCAGTGGGGAAGAAGAACAGCTGGAGCCTGTTCCCAGTTTGCGCATGCACAGAGCTGCCAGACGAAGGGAACAGTTAAGGAACAAGGGTCAACTTGGGAGTAAAGGCACAGGTGGATGGTAAATTACCTCTCCCATAGGGAATAAAGAGGAGCGAAAGGCGGGTGGGGTTTGCAGGAGACAGTTAGTTCAGTTCATTAGGGTGAAGTTCCTGACTTCTTGCCAAGTCATTGCTGCTACAGCGTGGCGTTTGGAAGCTATCGGCCTGGCAACCCTCCCAGCCTGATAAAGGTCTTTAGTTGTGCAATCTCTTGAAAGCCTGTCTGCCGGGACTTTGCTGGAGAGGAATTCCCCTTAATCTAAATAAAATGGGTTTTATCGGGAAGAGGAGTTGGCTTCATGATCCTGGGAAGCCTGGGTCAGGACAACTTTGTCGAGGAGTTACGAGGCATCGTGATCATTAGATATCTCCCTCCCTCGTAGGCACATCTACTCGCCTGTGTATAAATCTTTAGTGTGAAATAGCTTGAAAACTTGAACACCTTTCTCCCCTGCTTTCTAATCCATCTAATCCAAATACGTAAAATTCACACCTTCTTTTTTTTTTATCTCGGAGGACAATCATGTCCCAACATTTGTAGACCAGCGGAATTGGGCTGAACTGCTGAACATTTCCTTTAGTGGATGCTTCCTCACACCGGGCGTGACTTTAGCAGACGACTCAATTGGGGCTGTCTGACCGCTGGATCAATTTTCTTCACTTCCGTGGTCCGGCTCCTGACCTCTTCCTCCCCTCGGGGTACCTGGGAAGGATTCTTGGAAACTACTAAAGCTGTTTTAGAAATCCCTGGTGATGGATGAGAGGCCGGTTATTATCGCTTACCGGAGTCCATTAGGAGAATTACATTAAGGAATTCCTAACCTTTCCATGTCATCTGGAGCCAACCTGGTGTGAGGTTGAAATTGATTGGATTTCGCTTCTCCCTGTAGAAGAACATAATGCAACAGTGGTGTCACTTATCTCCAGGGGAGGGGGGGGGATGAATCTGCCTACCAAGATGAGGTGGATTGGTTACTTTCATGGTGTAGAGACAATAACTTGGTCCAACACCAATAAGACCAAGGAGCTGATAGTGGACTATATAGAAGGGACAGATCAGACCTCCAGCCCTTGCTTATCAAGGGAGACCGAGGGGAGCAAGTGGCCAGTTTTAAGTCTCTGGGTGTTACCCTAAAAGAGGACCTGATCTGGGGGGCTCACATTGCAGCCCTGGTCAAAAGGGCCCAGCAGAGATTATACTACCTGAGACTTCTCAGGAAACAACAACGGAATGAAAAACTGACGGTGACCTACCGCTGCACCATAGAGAGTATCTTAACTTACTGCACCTGTGTCTGGTTTGCCAATTGCACAGTGGCAGATAGGACAGCACTCCAGAGGGTGAACGTCATTGCCCAGAGGATCACTGGTTGCCCTCTCCCCTCTTTGGAAGAGCTTTATAGCTCCCGCTGCCTTAAGAAAGTTCAAAACACTCTCAAAGATCCATCTCATCCTGGGAACTCGTTGTTTGAACTATTACCATCTGGCAGACGGTACAGAATAATAAAAACAAGGACAAATAGGCTGAAAAACAGCTTCTATCCCAGGGCAGTAGCTCTGTTGAATTCTGCTGTATAGTGCAGTGTTGGTGCGGTGTCACAGGGTTTTCAGTTCAATGTGTGAAGGGTGAAGGATGTGTGTTTGTGTTTATTTTCATGGTCATGATGTGCACTGAAGATGGTGTTTGTTTTCGTTGTACGAGGTGCAGTGACAGTGAAGTAAAGTAAACTAACTAAAATAATGGCTTGATTTTGAAACACAGCTATTCTCGGATCCAGTCTGAGTCAGTCACCAGAACCAAAGGTTTATTCTTCCAAGCTTTCAGGCTCATCCTGGATGGAGCCCATCCTCAGAGAACAACTCTCCCTCCAGAATATCTGCACTGGATTGTTCTATGCCCTGCATTTTTATGGTGCCTGGTTTGTGTGTAGCTTTTTGTTATCAATTAGGGTGTTGAGGGCTGGCTGTTGAGTCTGTTCTGACCCAGAACAGTCTGTTTCGTCAAACGTAATGAAACACAAACTTGTTTGAAAAGCAAAACCTATTTTATTGCCATGCTGGGAATTATTTCCATTCCCAGCCAGAACTAATCTTAAACAGTTCCCCAAGATAAGCACACGCCTTTCAGTTTTGTTGTCAGGGTTCCAATACTGCCAAAAACAGAAGCATCCAATTAATTATAACAGAAACCAACCAGAGTACCAGAAAAAAACCAATCAGAGTTTACAGAGCTTAAAGGATTAATCTGAACCGAACGAACGACTTTGCTTCCTACAAAGGTTTCTTCACCTTTGCCTATCCTTTATTCCTTATGGGAGGGGCAGTCGCCTCTCAGCCTTACTCCCGAGTCGCCCCTTTTGTCTTGCCTTCTGGCAGCTCTGTGCACATGTGCACTGGGAACAGGCACCCCTTGTTCCTCTGCCTCGCTGCAGCCAGATTCTGGAGGCTCTGGAGTCAGCACCCCACTCCCAGATGGTCCTGGCCCCATCCCTGCATCGGATGCAGGACCCTTGTCCAAGTCCTCTCCAGACTCCCTGACTGGTCCCCTTTCTTCCTCACTGTCCGACTCCGCTGCCCTCTGCACCGGCTGCCGGCAAACCACAACAGAGTCGTTGGTTGTTGTTGTGCTGCTGCTCACTTGGCTCCTGATAAGCTGGTGGAGAATCAACAAGGGGCCTGTTTCCAGGCTTCAATCATTTCTCTCAGCTGTTTTTGTCCCTGCTCGGCCAACAATTGCAGTAGTATGCAATTGAATGCATGTCCTCGTTTGTTGCAATGTGAGGCTTCCAGTGGGTCTCCTTGTCAAACTGCTCATTCATGTTCCCTTTTTCCCTGTTAGCTTTCTCCCCGTCTGTCCCAGCTTTTCTAGTCTATGGTTGGGTAATCTTTCAAAAACTAGAAAGGGGGACAGAGGGATTAAAACAAAGATGGTGTGAAGAGTCCCAGGCTGTTGATTATTTTTATTTTTTTTGATCTTTTAATGACTCCATAATCCCTTGCATCAGGGTGGAGTCGGGGCAACTGAATGGAGTTGAGTGTTTACTGGCCAGATGCCCTTCCTGTCTCCAATGAAGAGTTTTATTCAGCAGATATATTTTCAGTGTGCCCAGAGAGAGAAATATCTGCCTCTTCCTAGGAGTGAACTCACAGCCTCCTGATTGTAAGGCGAGAACTCCACGTCTAGGCCACCACACCACTCAGTCCCAGGCTGGCGATGATGAAGTTAAATCTTGCAGATTTCAATGGAATTAAAGAGTTGCTTTCAACATAATCTAGTCTCTTTTTCTTCATTACTGAGTTAAGTATTTTCTAGGTTGAAACAGTAGATTAAGCCACCAAATTGGCTGGGTTTGCGCAACACACCAAGCGTCAGGCACATACAACTGGACTCACATCTATAGAGTACAAACCAGCTGCGGGTAGTCCTCGAGTTACGACAGTTTAGTTGGTGAACATTTCAATTTACAACGGCACTGTCATGCCCCTGTCGGAGTCTGAATCCGAGGAGGAAGACTATCAGCTGACAGGAAGTGGCAGTGTGGCCCCGTTGGCTGTGGAGGAAACTGGGGAAGGGCAAAGTCCAGCTGGGCAGAGCAGGAGAGAGGTAGAACAAGGGAGAGGGAGTTCAGAGGAAGACCCAGGCCCACCCCATCTTCATCCTAGGGCACGCAGGGGGGAACAAAGAAGGGAGCAACGGGGGTTGCGTGGCTTATGGGGGAGGAAAGGGCCCTGATTCCCTTCATTAGCCACAGCTAGAAAGAGAGTTTTAAAGAGATGCAAGCTGAGTGCGACAGCTGCTGGGAGCAAACATGAGTTTATCTTGTGTTGACTTTGCTTATCTGTGTTCCTGGCGTCTTCCCAACCGTGTTGAGTTATTGCCGTTCCTTCACATCTGGAATTCTTGCTCCTGCCCTGCCAGACTCATTACCTCATCTTGCCTTGATTGGACTTATAGTTACAGTTTTTGTTGAACATGTTTTGGACTTGATTCTCTGCAGCCAAAGGCTGTTCCTGGGAGAGTTTTCCTCCGGCCCAGAAGGTAACCAGGACATTGGGGGCAAAGTTGGAGCTAATAAAGGGACTCCTACTGATTATCTGACGGTGTTGCCTTTGTGCCACGCCCCTTTGGGTCATCACAGACTGACTGCAGCACCTGAGCTGTAACCAATGAGAACATCCAAAGAATATCACAAATACTCATCATTTTTTCCCCTGGTGTAAAAACTCATAAGATTGGAAATATTTCCTGCTGGAAATTGACACCGGCTAATGCAGTTGGGTGCCTCTAAAGTCATTGGAAAGGAGACGTGATTGAGCCAATAGGTGATTGGGTTAGGTTTTTTGGGGAAATAGTATATAATATAGGGCCATGATGGTGAACCTATGGCACACGTGTTGGAAGTGGCACGCAGAGCCATCTCTGCGGGCATGCAAGCCGTCGCCCCAGCTCAAGTTCTACTGTGCATGCGCGCATGCGCCTCTTACCAACCAGCTGATTTTCGGGTATCTGCCGCGCATTCTTGGGAGGGCGGGGCACATGCGGGAGATGCGTGCGCATGTACAGGGAGGCAGGGGGAGCGCGGGGGAGTCACCTGTGCATTGTATTATGGGTGCAAGTGAGATTTGCCCCATTGTACGACTTTTCTTTCCGCTGTTGTTAAGGGAATCGTCGCAGTTGCTGATGTCAACTAAAAAGATACTCCTTTGATCTTTTTGGTCTCCCAGGAAAAGGGAGTGGAGGAATAATGCTGTTGTACGTGATTGACACATGCCTTGCTGTCTTTTTCTTCCAGGACCGCCTTCGGCAAGGAGTCTGAGGTCCTGATTGGGAACCTGGGGGATAAACTGATTCCCCAGCAAGAGATTCTCCAGGATGTCAGCGATCTGAGGGCCCTGGCCAACATGCACGAAAGCCTGGAATGGCTCTCGGGACGGGTGAAAAGCGCGTTCTCCAGCCTTCCTCTGGCCCAGAGTAAGCAACTCCTGTGGGCGCAGAAATACACCTGTGAGGATTTCAAATCACTGGATGGATGGATAGATAGATAGATAGATAGATAGATAGATAGATAGATAGATAGATAGATAGATGATACCGTCTCTGTCTCTATATCTATCTCTATCTGTCTATCTATCTAGCTCTAACAGTATCTCAATATCTATATCTCTCTAACTGTATCTATCTCTAATCTATATTGGTATCTATCTCTATCACTATCTCTATCTCTATCTATCTATAACTGTATATATCTATCTATATCTCTCTAACTGTATCTATCACTATCTATATTGATATCTATCTATCTATCTATCTATCTATCTATCTATCTATAACTATATTTACCTATATCTATATCTCTGTCTATATCTCTAGCTCTCTCTAGCTCTCTATCTATCTCTCTGTATCTCTCTCTCTCTAACTGTATCTATCTATCTATCTCTATCTATCTATCTATCTATGATATATCTGTCTCTATATCTCTGTCTATATCAGATAGAGACATTATCTATTTATCGATATCTGTCTATCCATCTATAACTATCTCTATCGATATCTCTGTCTCTATATCAGATAATTATCTATCTACATCTATCTATCTCTATTTATATTGATATATATCGATATCTCTGTCTCTGTATCTTTATCTGTCTATCTATAACTATCTATATTTATCTATCTCTATCTCTCTAACCCTATCTATCTATCTATCTATCTACTATCTAGAATTGGTTTCTAGCAGGGTTATTATCTGCAGATAATTGGGGAAGAGGGTTGCTATTGATAACTTTTCTCTCCCATTCTAAAAAGGCTGTCCCAATTTGATGGTATATGGAGACCAAACGAAAACAACCACTGGCTTGATTGAGCCCGCCACAAAAAAATCTCTCTGTTGTGTTACATGTGAATGCACACTGTTGAAGCAGAAGGCAAAGGGCATCTGATTTCCTTGTACAATAAGTGAATGAGGCAGGTTTTGCCTTGGGGGAGTGTGTGAAAAGCAGCAGCTGATGTTTTATCAAGCAATTAAAGGCGACAGTTGTTGGCACAGCTAGGAACTCAGAGGGAGCACCAAGCGGTGTGGTGCATGAAGGTTCCTGGGTGATCAAAGGGTAGCCATCCTTTGGTCCATTGTATTTCTGGGTTATTGCATCCAGTTTTGGTCACCAGAATACCCCCCCAAAAAAAGATTTATTCTAGAAAGAGTGCAGAGGAAAGCAACGAAGATTATTAGTGGACTGGAGACTAAAACATATGAAGAATGGTTGCAGGAACTGGATTTGTCTAGTCTAGTGAAAAGAAGGCCCAGGGGGCCATGGTAGAAGTCGTCCAGTATTTGAGGGGCTGCCCCAAAGAAGAGGGAGTCAAGCTATTCTCCAAAGCATGTGAGGACAGATTGAGAAATAATGAAGGTAAACTTATTAAGGAGAGAGCCAATCTAGAACTAAGGAGAAACTTCCTGACTAGAACTCACCGTCTCCTGGTGATTGGCTCAGAGTCACCCAGTCAGCTTGTGTGCCCATGGCGGGGCTAGATTCCCACCATCTCTTGGTGATTGGCCCAAAATTCCCTGCTGGTTTTCATGCCTAAGGCGAGATTAGAACTCAACGTCTCCTGGTGATTGGCCCAAAGTCACTCGGCCATCTCTCATATTTAAGGCAGAACTAGAACTCACTGTCTCCTGGTGATTGGCTCAAAGTCACCCAGCTGGCTTTCATACTTAAGGCAGGACTAGAACTCAACGTCTCCTGGTGATTGGCCCAAAGTCACTCAGCCATCTCTCATATTTAAGGCAGAACTAGAACTCACTGTCTCCTGGTGATTGGCTCAAAGTCACCCAGCTGGCTTTCATACTTAAGGCAGGACTAGAACTCAACGTCTCCTGGTGATTGGCCCAAAGTCACTCAGCCATCTCTCTTATTTAAGGCAGAACTAGAACTCACCGCCTCCTGGTGATTGGCTCAAAGTCACCCAGCTGGCTTTCATATTTAAGGCAGGACTAGAACTCACCGCCTCCTGGTGATTGGCTCAAAGTCGCCCAGGCAGCTTTCATGCCTAAGGCAGGACTAGAACTCACCGCCTCCTGGTGATTGGCTCAAAGTCACCCAGCTGGCTTTCATATTTAAGGCAGGACTAGAACTCACCGCCTCCTGGTGATTGGCTCAAAGTCGCCCAGCTAGCTTTCATATTTAAGGCAGGACTAGAACTCACCGCCTCCTGGTGATTGGCTCAAAGTCGCCCAGCTGGCTTTCATATTTAAGGCAGGACTAGAACTCACCGTCTCCTGGTGAGTGGCTCAAAGTCACCCAGCTGGCTTTCATACTTAAGGCAGGACTAGAACTCACCGCCTCCTGGTGAGTGGCTCAAAGTCTCCCAGCTGGCTTTCATGCCTAAAACGAGATTAGAACTCGTCATCTGTTGGTGATTGGACCAAGGTCAACCCAGCCGGGGTTTATGCCTAAGGCAGGAGTAGAACTCACAGTCTCCTGGTTTCTAGGCCTGCCTCTTCAGCCCTGAACCAAACTGGTTCTGCTTTTCCAGTGGATTGGGCAAAAATCATTATTTTTACCTGAATAAGAAAGTGCAAGAGAATGGAATGTCGGCTTGCAAGATTTATTATCCGCAGATGAGAATTCTTGGTTAGTCCTAGTATGCTATCGATGCCGTCAAAAACCCACCAGAGAAGACGAAGCATGTGAAATTTATGAGTGTAAAATTATAATAGGTGACGGAGAGAGCGGAGGGAACCCATAAAAAATGGCCCTTAAACTCCACATTTATGGCTGCAACGAAACACTAACATTGGCTAAGAGTTGCTATGGCTGTTTGAGGGTCAGGCAGACACTAAATTGGCTTAAATTCTGGCTCGAAATCAAATTGCACTGTAATAAAAGATCTTGGAAGCAGGGAAGAAAAGAGATGGCTTTGGGTTCCCTCCTTCCCTCCCTCCCTCCCTCTCTTTCTCTCTCCTTCCTTCCTTCCTTCCTTCCTTCCTTCCTTCCTTCCTTCCTTCCTTCCTTCCTTCCTTCCCTTCTTCCTCC
>CM019154.1:50010265-50085238 GCA_009733165.1 Naja naja
TTCTTCCTCTTCCTCTTCTTTCTCTTCTTCTTCCCCTTCTTCCTCCTCTTCCTCTTCCTCCTCCTCCTCCTCCTCTTCTTCTTCTTCCTCTTCCTCCTCCTCTTCTTCCTCTTCCTTTTCTTCCTTCTTCTTCTTCTTCTCCTCCTCCTCCTCCTTTTAATTTTTATTCATAAATATTTTTAATACAGTGTATTGTCAGGGTGTACCATTTACAAGGGGGAAAAACACCATAAAGAATACAACATTAAACACTAACGCATGAAGTGATGGCAGTACTAATAATAACCCATAATAACAGTAAATAATGTTGCCAAGTACTTTTAACTACCTTTCTTCTTCTTAACCTTAAGTGTTACTTACTTGGAAGGACACATTCTTTGAGAATCATCAGGTGCAACACTTAATGATAGTCATAGGGTACAAATAAACAGTCAAGATGCTAGGAAACAGTCAATATAAATGGTAAGATTGGACAACCAGTTGTCGGAAATGGTATAGGATTTCCTGCCTGAGCAGGGGGTTGGACTAGATGACCTCCAAGGTCCCTTCCAACTCTGTTAATCTGTTTATTTGTAGCCTGAATCCAAATCCAGATGGGTTTGGGGAGAGAAAGTCCAAGAGTAAACAGCCTTCCCGGGTGATCAGGAGCAAACGCAGATGGCTTATGCATCTGTGAATTAGGGCAGGTGCAATCACCTTGAATTTCTAAGTTCACCTTGGGAACAACAACAGACATAGTCATACTTTAAGCTTTGTTGCTGTCCTTCCCATTTATCTGAAATTTTAAGAGGCGGCTATTCAGCTAGGCCTGTTAGGGCGCGCTAACAATGAAATAAAATCCATAAATTGAATGGGAAACAGCTCAGCAGGTAGTTAAAAGGAGCGAAAGAAAGGGAGAGAAGGAGGGAGGGGGGAACCAAACAAATCTTTCAAAACAAAAAACAAAAAAAAAGGAAAGAAAGAATGTCAATAGCCAAAACAGCCTGAGGTAAAAAAACGGAAAATGCTTTTTTGCATAGGATTTTGAAAAGGGGAAGAAATCCCTGATTGCTGTTTTGGGAGTTTGCATGCTGGGGTTGCGTGTGAACCCATATGGCCTGGCCCTTCCGTTGCATGGCTGAGGAATTCTGAAGTCCACGTCTCTCAGGGGCTGCCCCAAAGAAGGGGGTGGGGAGGAGGGGGGGGGTCAACCTATTTTCCAAAGCACCTGAAAGCAGGAGAAGAATCAACGGATGGAAACTAAGCCAGGAGAGAGAAGCAAACTGGAATTAAGGAGGAATTTCTTGACACTGAGAACAAGGACCCAGTGGAAGGGTTTGCCACCAGAAGTTGTGGGTGCTCCAACACTGGAGGCTTTCGAGAAGAGATTGGACGACCAGTTGTCTGAAATGGTGTAGGATTTCCTGCCTGAGGAGAGGGTTAGACTAGAAGACCTCCAGGGTCCCTTCCAGCTCTGTTCTAGTCTCCCCCCGCCTTTTTTTCTCTCTCTCTCTCAAAGGGGCTAAAACATAAAGATTGCAGAAACTGGCTATGCCTAGTCTAGAGAAAAGAAGGACCAGGGGTGACTTGATGGCCGTCTTCCAATACTTGAAGCACTGGCAACTTAGTGGCAGGCCCTGATGATGTTACCTAGCTGGGTCATGAAACGTCTGCAAGAAAACAACCAGAAACCGTACAAGAAGAGCAAGGACCCCACAATAATCATCCTCCTCTTCCTCCTCCTTCTCCTCCATCTCCCCTCCTCCCCCTCCTCTTCCTCCTGCTCCTCCTCCCTACAAACTCCATCTAGCCCTGATGATGTTACCTAGTTGGGTCATGAAAGAAAACCACCAAACTGAGAGAACATCAAGGGGACCCTGCAGTCTCTTTCTCCTCCTCCCCCCTGCAAACCCCACTCCTTTCTAGCACTGATGATGTTCCGTAGTCCGGTCATGAAACATCTGCAAGAAAACAACCCAGCTCAGCACCAAGGATCCCACAGTAGAGGTCATCGGAAGTAGCGGAGAAATGTGGCTGGTTTGTAAGTGGAAGCATTACGCTGAGGTCTCTTTCTCTTGGTCTCCAGCTTCTCCTGCCCAAGACGTTCACAGCAAAGCCGAACTCCCACCAGTGTCGGAACAGATCCTGCAGACTCTCACAGATTTGGCTCGATCTTTCCAGGAGATGGCAGACTCCTGCTTGCTGGTTTTACACCTGGAAGTCAGGTAAGACATGCAGATCATGCATTCATTCATGCGTTCATTCATTCATTCATTTTGTGTGCATAAACAACCCAAGTGGCAAACGTACTTAATCCTCCTTACTCCGAGCAACCTATGAGCTGCATTGACCTGGGAGAGAGGGATCAGCCCAAAGTCACGCCGCTGTCTTTCGTGCCTAAGGCAGGACTAGAACTCACCATCTCCTGGTGATTAGCCTAAAAGTCACCCAGCTGGTTTTCATGCCTAAGGTAGAACTAGAACTCACCATCTTTTGGTGATGTGCCCAAAAGTCACCCAGTGTTCTGATCCAATCGGGTTCCCAAAGAGCAAACACAGACAAAGGCAGCAGCCCCCATCTTTTAAGGTTCCTTTACAGATAAAAGACTGCTTTCCACTAATTAGCTCTGACAAGGAAGAGCCTTGCCAAGTTGTTTGTCAAGGCTGCCAAAAACCCAGAGATAAGAACTAATTTACAAGATTCTCCAAACACGAACTAAGATGTCCACCAGTTGAGCTTCAGAGCTTTTTTGCTACCTGCAAAGAATGCTTTTCCAAACCCGGCTTTTATCCTCTTGAGGGAGGGGCCATTACCTTGGAGCCTTACTCCCGAGTCTCCTGTGCTGCTATAATTGTTCTTTCCTCCAAGCAATCCTTCGTGTAGATGCACTTGGCACAGGCTCCTTAGGAACCTCCTCATCACTGCTGCCAGCCCCCACAATCTCTGAAGGCAGCCGTCCACTCCCTGATGGTCCTGGCCCCTCCTCAGAGTCCTCGCTCTCCTCAGCCATCTGCACCTGCTGCCGGCTAACCACAACACCCAGCCAGCTTTCATGCCTAAGGCGGGACTAGAACTCACCATCTCCTGGTGATTGGCCCAAAGTCACCCAGCCAGCTTTCGTGCCTAAGGGGGAATTAGAACCCAGTCTCTGAGTTTCTTGCTTTGTGCTGAGTAGATATGTCTACATCTAAGTATTTTTGAATACTCCCAAGATCCACAGAGTCCTGGAGGAAGAAAGAGCCTTAGAATTTATAAAGCAGCATATAGAGCAATTACAGAAAATTAGCCCTGTAAAAACATTTCATATACATTGTTTCTGTTCTCCCTGTCAGGTAGGTCTGTGTAATTATCCCCGTAGTTCAGATAGAGTAGGAAGGGCTGAGAGTAAGAGCCAGAGATTTTCCAAGCTGGAGATGGCAGATGTGTGAGTATTTAATCACTCCTCGTCTTGATTTAAGATTGCAAGATGCAATTAAAAACACAGACACCGGAGTCTTAACCAGGTTGATGAGAGTCTTAGCTAACTTTCAACTCTCTGGAATATACAGGAGAACGTTGCATCTTGCACAAAACCAGCTTTTTAGGCAGTTGATGGGTCTGTATGTTGTATGAACCGAGAACATTCGTTTGCTTGTAATCAGGGGTGGGATTCAGCTGGTACGGACCGGTTCGGGCAAACCGGTAGTTCTGGTGATTGTTTGGCCCCACCCACTTGCCCCTGCGGTATCCTGTCCAATATTTCCTTTGTTTGAAGCCCAGGTGTTTTTACTCACTGGGGCTGCAGTAAAAGGTAAGTTTTCTTGCTATTTTCAAATGCAATGTGAAGCGTGCGCTCACTGAACCGGTTGTTACCCCAGTTGAATCCCACTACTGCTTGTAATCAAGTTGTCAATTCATAAAATATTTCTCTGGTCTTTTTAGAGTTGCCAATAGAAAGGGATGGGGGAACAGTGCAGCAGCTTGCAAATCGAAAGTGCATTCCATAAATGTCTTCAAAGATAGTTTCTAGGGGACTGAAGTTTCTGCCGCGCAAAATTCTAACTGGAGAGCCTGATTGATGACTCTGGGCTATGGATGTGTCCCATTGGAGGATATGAATTATGATACACCTAGGGGGTGGGGGAAAACCAGAGTCAAGGGTGACAATGAATGATGTGTCTCAGAGTCGGCTACACCCAGGCAGCTCCAGCATGTTTACTCCTACTAAATCTTCTGTCAGGGTTCTGGCAGTTACTTCAATTAAATCATGAGCCTCGAGCCTAACTAAAAAAGATTTATTTGAGGGCAACATTCTACATCCGGTATTTACCTGGGCACAGCCAAGTCTAAGATATCCGGCTAGAGACTCAGGTTTTAAATGGGGGTAACTACCAGAGCCCTGACACAAGTTGTGTATGTGGTATACATTTATTTATTCACACAGTTTAGCACCTTTATAGACTCTAGACCAGCAGTCGGCAACCTATGGCTCTGGAGCCACATGCAGCTCTTTTGGCACTCTGCTGCGACTCCCTGTTGGTTGATCCCACTACTGGCTGGCCCCACCGTTCCCCTCCCTGTCACTCCTCGTGTGGCCTGAGAAGGTAAGGGTGATGGCAGGGGATGGAGACTTGCTCCACATTCCAGAGTAGGAGGTGACTGAGTGGGAGTGAGTGACATCGAGTTGGCCACACCCACCCAGTCACACTGGTTGTTAAATTATTGGCTCCCGGGGTTTTCTTTTCTGTGGGAAACTGGTCCAAATGGCTCTTTGGGTGTTTAAGGTTGCAGACCCCCTGGTCTTCAACTCAAAAGATTTCCCGACACCAGGATCCTGGCTGGGGAAGTCTGGGAGTTGAAGTCCATACATCTTCAAGCTACCAAAGTTAAGGGGCATTGGACTATATGACCTCTCAACTCTCTTCCACCAATAAAAGAGTATCTTTGTAGTTCAGGCTTGTGAGGTCTTGGATGCTCTCTGGGCTTGGTGGTTTTCTTGGAGACATTTCATGACCCAACTTGGTAATATCATTAGTACTAGAAGAGAATGGAGATCAGGGGTGGGATTCAAAAATCCCAGCAACCGGTTCACTGCCTGGTTGCTGGGTGAGTGAGGCCTACCGGAACTTCCTGTTTCCAGCTTCAGGTGGACCTCCAGAACCCAGGGGAGGCCGTTTTCGCTGTCCCAAGCGTCCAGAGGCCTCCCCCGGGCCTCTGGGAGGGTGAAAACAGCCCCACCGGCCTCTGGAGGCCCTCTAGAAGCCGGAAACAGGCCCATTTCTGGACTTCCAGAAGGCCCGTTTTTCCCATTCCCAGGTCCTCTGTGCAGACCCTGTACTTACATGAAAAATGGGCCGCGTGATGACCTGGGGTGTGGCACAAAAGCAACAAAGTCACCAAAGTAAATAAATTCCCTTTAATTCCTCCAACTTGGCCCCCAATGTGCAGTTATCGTCGGCTGGGGAAAAAACTCTCCCAGGAACAGTTTTTAAAGGGAAGAAATTCCATCCGAACCCGAAGTACATATAAATGATAAATAAAAACCAACACAAACCACACTTCAGCAATTAACGAGACAGGGCAGGATAAGGAATTGCAGACTTCAAAAGATAACAAAACACACACAGTTGGGAGGATGCCAGAATTCAGATAAGACTTGACAAACCAAAATAATGCATGCTTTGCTTCCAGCAAGGTGCTGTGCGCAAACTCCCTTTTTAGATCCTGTTTTCCCAGCTGCAGCCAATGAAGGGAATCAGGGCCTTTTTCTCCCTCGTAGTCCACTTTGCTCCCTTCTCCATTCCTCCCTGCGTGCCCTAGGATGAAGAGGGGGTGGCCCTGGGTCTTCCTCTGAAGGCCCAGCCAGACCCTTCCCCAGTTCCCTCCACAGCCACCGGAGCCCCACTCCCACTCCCTGTCAGCTGTTCAACTTCCCCCTCGGAATCAGATTCCAACAGCGACATGACAGGCCATATGGAGACTCCTGGGAGGGGCAGGGAGGGGCCAGCCGGTTGGTTGAAATACCAGTTTGGTGAACCAGCTGTAACTTTAACATCCGGTTCGCCTGAACTGGTAGAATCCCACCTCTGATGGAGATGGCTCTCATTTTACATACAAGTGTCTGCCTGGTCAGTGTTGTTGGGAGTGATCTTGATGGGTTCCTTGATTAGGCTGTTGTTTATTGTTGGATTGTTAGTCTGAGTTGGTAATTCTCCTTGATTGGAGTGTTGATTATGGCTTGTTGGTCTATCTAGTGTTAATCTTGAAGTTGGTCTCTGCCAGCGGTGGGATTCTTCCGGGTTAACAACCAGTTCGGTGATCATGCGCTATGTGCATGTGCGCAGCACTCAACACAGCTGAGAAGCGGCAATCCGTTGTGCCGCGCTAATCAGCTGAGACGATATAGGTAGGTAAAGTGCAGGGGCAGGCAGGCGGGCCTGCATAATAGTCGCAGCGAACCGGTTCACTGCCAGTTGATTTTTGGAGCAAGGGGTTTGGCCGAACTGGTCCGAACCGGTAGAATCCCACCCTGATCTCTGCTCATATGACTATTGATTGTTGGCAAGAAGGTTTTGGTCTTTCTGTTTCCTCTTTGAGCTTTTTGATAGTCTCTTTTGAATGGTGTGTAGACATTGTGTATCTGTTTGTGCCTGTTGATGGCCAATTGACGCCGGGCTCCTAGAAATTCCCTAGTGTTTTTGGACCTCGCTTAATCTAGGATGCTCACAGTTTCCCAGTTGAAACTATGGCAAAATCTGCCCATGTCTTGTGCAATTAGGCAGTTTTCATCATGTCTTCTGACTGCTAATTGGTGTTCAGGGATGCGCACTGCTAGTCTTCAATCTGTTTGTTCTACATAGCGGGAGCATCTGTCTTGCTCCCAAGAAACTAGAAACCCATGAAGTTACCACAGACATTATGATGGTTAGTACCATTGCAGTTTTTAGTGTCATTCGGTATCGGGTATCAAACTGGATTTCTTCAAGGGCCAGATCATCATTGTGGTTCTTCTCTGCCGGCTGGTGGCGGGGGCAGTGGGGGATGGGATGGATGCCTCCTATAGTACTCTGCTGGCCAAAATGGGGCATGGGAGGTCCGTTTGTGGGGCCCCCTGTGTCTCATTTTCTCCCTCCATGGCCTCCTGCAGCACTCTGCTGGCCAAAAACATTTTTCAGCCATTTTCAGTGTGATGACCGGGAGCGTGGCACAAAAGCAACAAAGTCACAAAAATAGGTAAAGTCCCTTTAATACTTCTAACTTGGCCCCCAATGTCCAGTTATTGTCGGCTGGAAAAAAACTCTCCCTAGAACAGTTTTTAAAGGGAAGAAATTCCCTCCGAACCCAAAGTACATCTAAATTATAAATAAGAACCAATACAAACCCTGTTGCAGCAATTAACGAGACAGGGCAGGATAAGGAATTGCAGACTTCAAAAGATAACGAAACACGCACAGTTGAGAGGATGCCGGAATTCAGATAAGACTTGACAAACCAAAATAATGCATGCTTTGCTTCCAGCAAGGTGCTGTGCGCAAACACCCTTTTTATCCTGTTTTCCCAGCTGCAGCCAATGAAAGGAATCGGGGCCTTTTTCTCCCCCGTAACCCACTTTGCTCCCTTATCCATTCCTCCCTGCGTGCCCTAGGATGAAGAGTGGGTGGCCCTGGGTCTTTCTCTGACTGCCCAGCCAGACTGTGCCCTCCCCCAGTTTCCTCCAGAGCCACTGGAGCCACACTCCCACTCCCTGTCAGCTGTTCAACTTCCCCCTCGGAATCAGATTCCAACAGGGACATGACATTCAGGTTGTTTTCAGCTTGTTTTGGGCCCGTTTGGGGCCTGTTATTTGACCTGTTTTTGGCTGGCAGAGTGCTGCAGGAGGCTGTGGAGGGAGAAAATGAGGCTCATGGGGGGTGCACCAGCCTGTTTTAGCCACCAGAGGCACTGTGGGGCGGTCCCTTGATATTTCCAGGCTGGTCCCACAGCCGAACTTAAGAACCCTGCAGGCCGGATTTAAGCACCCCACGGGTCAGATCTGGCTTGCGGGCCTTGAGTTTGACACCCCTGTTCTATATGAACTTCAAACAGAAGGTCATAAAGCTGTCATTTCTGTTTCTGGAATGTCCCCTTGATTGGTCATTTTCCTCAAATGAAAGGCCCACCTTCAGGTTTAGTGATTTTGTAGTGAGCACAGCTCACATATAAGGGCTTCCAAGATACATTTTGCAAAATCAGAAAAGTCTCAGTTAGCCACCACTGGTCTAGTGTTAATCTTGGTGTTAATCTCTTATCTGGGCATTGATTGCTCGTAAGGAGGTGTTTTGGTGTGTTTGTTACCTTTTGGGCTTTTTGATTGTCTTTTTTGAATGCTGTGTACACGTTGTTGGTCTCTGTGTGCCTGTCGATGGCGGATTCATCAACATGCCAGAATCCCAGGAATTTTCTGGCATTTTTTTTTAATTACATTTATATGCCGCCCTTCTCCGAAGACTCAGGGCGGCTTACAATTTTTTGGGATACAACCCAATGTGCTCAGCAATAGCCTTCATCCCATTGTATATGCCTGCTTATTACTAAGCGGCATTTTTACAAAGTCAGCTTATTGCCCCCAACAATCTTGGGTCCTCAATTTACCTACCCCGGGGGGATGGAAGGCTGAGTCAACCTTGAATTTTTGGACTTGCCTAGGATGCTCACAGTTGGGAGTCTAGGACAACTTACCACTGCCAACTCCTACAGGATAACTCACCATGGTTCAATTCAACATTGTATTAATCGTTTCATTCAGTTCCTTTTATTATTGGTGACCGTGTTTCCGTCAAAATTATTGTAACTCTTGTATTTCTGGGTTGCCTTTATTGTATTATTATTAGTATTTGTTCCCTTGAAATTAATGTAACTGTGTATTTGTTGAATTGGCATGTGGTGAGTTGGTCATGACAAGTTGCCCACCGAGAGTTGGCCATGTCAAGTTGTCTCATTCCATCCCAGTTGAACCTCTGGTTCAAGCATGGCACTCTTTGGGGGCCACGCAAAGCTTCCTTAGCCTTGTGGATTTTCCACGTTGCTTTGGCTTCCTTCTGCCTGAAGAGAGGAGGCCCACCCAGGAGTTTCCCCCCCCCTCCCCAGCCTTGGAGCTCTAATAATCCTAGTTTCTCATGACAAACCCAGTTTGAAGACCCTTCTCATTCACAGGGTCCATTGCTTCCACTACCTGATCCCTTTGGCCAAGCAGGGCAACTATGCCATTGTGGCCAACGTGGAGAGCATGGATTACGACCCCCTGGTGGTGCGGCTGAACAAGGACATCAGCGCCGTGGAAGAAGCCATGAATGCTAGCTTGCAGCAGCACAAGTTCCAGTACATCTTCGAAGGTGGGTTGCTTGCCAAAGAACGGAGGTGGGCAAAGTGCCCGGCTTTCTTGTTATAGAAACAGAGAAAAATGAAAAAAAAAAGAGCCAGTGGTACATCAATTCTGTCCTTTTACAGGTAGTCCTTGATTTATGACCGCAATTGAGCCCCACATTTCTGTTGCTAAGCGAGACATTTCTTAAGTGAGCTTTGCCCCATTTTACGACCTTTCCTACCACCGTTGTTCAGCAAATCACTGCAGGGGTTCAATTAATCACACGGTTGTTAAGTAGATCTGGGTTCCCGGTTCTGCCGGGAAGGCAGCAGTTCACATGACCTTGGGACAATGCATCAATTTGTGGGATCCATTGTGGTCATATGTTGAGGACTGCTGAACGGATTACGTAACCGTGGGGATGCTGCGATGGCCATAAGGGTGACGATTTGGGGGGCTAAGTCACTTTTTTCCCAGGGCCGTTGTAGCTTCGAACGGCCACTAAACAAATAGTTGTAAGTCGAGAACTGCCTGTATCATAATTTAAGAGTTTTATAGTGGTGAGGTGACCTAGAGGTGGAATCAGGATGCTATGAGTTCAGTCCTGGATAGAGACAGATATTTCTCTCTCTGAGCACAATGAGAATATATCTGGCTAAAAAAAAAATCCGCATTGGCAACAGGAAAAGCATCCGGCCAGTAAACACGCATTTCTTTCTCCTGATCTGAAATTTCTCTCTCTCTTTCTCTCTCTTTCTCTGGTCCAGGTTTGGGTCATTTGATTTCCTGCATTCTCATCAATGGGGCTCAGTACTTCAAGCGCATCAGTGAGTCCGGCATTAAGAAGATGTGCCGAAACATCTTCATCCTTCAACAGAACCTGACCAACATCACCATGTCCCGAGAGGCTGATCTGGACTTTGCAAGGTGGGAGGAAGGAGAGTGGGTTGGGGGCTTTGGGGTAGACATCTGGGTGGAGCATGGGTAGTGCTAGAAGTACGATCTCGGTTGAGCCCCAAAATTTCCATCTCTAAGCGAGGCAATTGAGTTTTGCCCCGTTTTATGACCGTTTTTGGCCACAGTTGTTAAGCAAATCACTGTCGTTAAGGGAATCACATGGTTGTTAAATAAATCTGGCTTCCCCCATTGATTTTGCTTGTCAGAAACTGGCTGGGAAAATTACAAATGCTGATCACACATGACCTGTTGTAAATACATGCCATTTGCCAAGTGCCCGAATTTCCCAGGAAGGACTAGAACTCACTGGCTCCTAGTAATTGACTCAAAGTCACCCAGCAGGCTTTCATGACTAAGGCAGGACTAGAACTCACCATCTCCTGATGATTGGCCCAGTCACCCAACCTGTTTTTATATCTAAGGCAGAACCAGAACTCACAGTCTCTTGGCCCAAAGTCACTCAGCTGGCTTTCATGCCTAAGACTGAACTAGAACTCACATTCTCTTGGTTTCTAGCTTGGTGCCTTAACCCCTAGACCAAACTACCTCTTAATCCCAAGCCCCATCTCCACTCCTGCTCCAACACTTCTAGCCCTTTTACAAAAACCCCTTAGCACTTTGCTCCATCTCTGTGGCCCAGGCGAGCTGAGCAACCCACCTCCCTTAGCTTCCGACTTGGCTCACTTGCTCGAGCCATCCGGTGGTCGAATACGAAGCAATGGCTTGCATGACACCGGGACGCTCTTGGCTCTGACCGACGCTGGTTGCAGGGACCTCCCCTTCCTTAACCAGCAAACTGGGGATGGCTTAAATGCTGCAGATCTTGCCCCAGTGTGTGTGTGTGCATGTGATTGTGTGTGATTGTGTCAAAACTCGGCTTAGACAATTCATCCTGACTTAATTCCGGAGTCATTTGGGCATGGACCAAGGATTGGCTGTGGGGGTTAATGGAAATCAACCAGGGGTGGGATTCAGATTTCTTAACAACTGGTTCTGTGGGCGTGGCCTAATTTGTGGGTGTGGTTTGGTGGTTATGTGACTGGGTGGGCATAGCTTGTATGTAAATATTATAAATACTTGCGTAAATATTGATTTTTTTTTTTATAAAAAAGAGAACAACTTTTATCCAAAATCAGGCAAAGCAGGCAGGCAGATTGAGCTCTTCACAGAATCACAGATTCACTGAGAGATCTATGATTCTGCAATCTGCTACCTGAGTCTGCACTAAAAAATAGAAGCTTCAGTCCTAAGGAAGGTTCAGCTCTGCTTTTAAGATTAGCTAGAAAGCAAGAAATCCAACTATTTCCTGCTTTCTAGCTAATCTAAATCTCCAGGCACAGCAAAACAGCTGATGGTCAGGAGGGAAAAAGGAAAAATAGCAACTTACCAAACGCAGGCAAGTTTGAGGGCAGGCATATGCCAGGAGTGAGTGGGCGGGGCAGGTCAGCCAGTGGCATGATTTGCCGGTTCTCTGAACTGAGCAGAATCATAACAACAAGTTCTACAGAACTGGACCGACCAGGTAGAATCCCACCCCTGAAGCCAACGTTAAGATTTGCATTGATTTTGCAAACAGATATACGATGCGCCAGCCCCTTTTCTCCTTTCTGGCTGATTGTCTCTTTAATCTTGACATTAGTTATTTCAGGAGGGGACAGCTGAAGAAGTGAAATATTCATAAGAATATTTGAAGAAGGGGTTGTGTGTGTGTGCGTGCGGTCAGGGACCCAAATCCATCTGAACCCCACAAAAAATACAAATAAAAGCTTGTCAGTGGTGGGATTCAGCCTATTCACACCGGTTCACAAGAACCGGCTGTTAACTTTCTGAGCAGTTTGGTGAACTTGGTTGTTGGAAGAAAATATTAGGGCAGAGAACCAGTTGTTAAATTATTTGAATCCCACAACTGGCTTTTGTGCTCCATTGCACCCTCACAGCCCCATCCCACCCACCAAGAAAGGGATACCCCCCATACTCCCATGTCCCCTCCCTTTCTCCCTTCTTCCTCCCCCTTCCTCAAATTAGATGGGTGAAGAACAGAGCCCACTCACGACTTCAATTACGGGGACCCTCGTATGGGGAATAATCTGGTAATTGACTCGGGCCCGGTCATGCCAACATCAACAATTCAGGGCAATTGCATAGCCACAGTAGAGCCAATTCTCCTTGGGATAGCGTCCTCAAATTCAATCATTTCCTTTTAAAATGATTTTGTTTCTTCCTCTCTCCCCTTGAATTATTAACTAAATTAGGCTGGGAGGTTTTTTTGGCAGTTGCCAACACAATGGGCAATGCGTTGACAGCAACTGGCATGCCGATCGCGGCTGGAAACAGAAGGAGAAGTTGGCATCGCTGAAGCTGCCAGACAGAATTTATTTATTTATATATATATATATTCATTTATTAAATTTATATGTTGCCCATCTCCCTCGTAAAGCAACTGCAAGTGACTTATGGATCGTAGAAAGATAAAGAGGAAAACAATTAACATTTCTAAACGGTTCAAATTTAACATTTTAAAAGCAAAGTTAGGGCACCGGTGCACCCAAATGGGCTAAGTGGGTTGTCTCTTTACGTTGGCATTTCCGCTTCCTCGTGCCCAGTCTTTTGAGAACTTCTGCCATCATCCAAATGGTGGGTTTTTAAAAACTATTTTAAAAACAATTGAAAGTTTTATTTTAATACAAGGTTGGAGAAGGGAACCTCAAACCCTTCAAAAAACACACACACTCAGCTGACTACCAAACCAAATGCAAAAGCAAAGCATAAACAAAAGTAAAAATAAACATGTTTTGTTTTATTTTATTATATGGAGTTATGCTCTATAAACGTCCAAAGGTGGCTTTTGATTTTTTTTTTCTTTTAAACTTTAGTTTGGGACGGAGGGAATTTTTTTAAAAAAGAAAAGCACAGCTGACAAAGAAAAAAGATAAGAGATGGATGGATAGAATTATCCATCCTATAATTTTAACAAAACTGTTTGCTGTTTTGATAGTACCACAATACACCAGACAGTGGCGATTTGGCAAGGCAAGGCTGCCATCTAGTGGCCATGCCAAGCAAGAGCCAAAGACTTCTTAATTTCATTTTTTTCTCAATGGAGTTCAGAGTGAAGTCATATATTTCAGTTAGTCCCAAATGTGTAAGACGAGCAAGACAGGACTGGCGAGTTCTTATTTTCATCCTGAACACGGAGATGTTTCATTCTGCCAATTTTGCCAACGCTCAGCTCCATCTTCTAACACGAAAACCGTACCAACGTTAACAAAATTGGCACAATTGTGGACGAGACCCCCAAAAAAGGGACTGGATTTTATAGCTTAGAATGAGTTTTGTTTGGGTGCTGATTTAGGGGGCTTTCTAAACCCCGATGTTGCGATCTGTAAATCACCTACCCTTGTTTCCCAAAAATACAACCTACCCCGAAAGTAAGTCCTAGCTTGATTTTTTACACGTGCTCCCAATATAAGCCCTACCCCCCAAAATAAGCACTAATTAAGATCCCGCCTACTCCAGAGTAGACGGGTAAAAATTAAGCTAGGGTGGGGATTGGGGGGAGTGGAGCTTCCCTACTACTTACCTTTGGACAGTTGTAGCTGGGTTTCGCACACCCCGACATCTGATTGGCCAGCCCATTTCTTCTGCAGCCGGCAAGACTGGCAAGTCTTTCCTGAAGGCCTCTGGAGCTGAGAACAAAGCTCTGGATCGATCCAGAGTTCCATTATTGGCTGCAGAGCCCTTCAGGAAAGCCTTGCCGGCCGCAGAAGAAGAAGTTCCTGAAGGCCTCTGACTGCAAAAAGGAGGCCGGGGACAACATGTGCAAGTAAGATTAGTCAGTGGATGACATCACCCCAAAATAAGACCTGGTGCCTTTTTTGGGTAGAAAAAAAAAATTAGAAGACAGGTAAACACAGTAATAGGTTAGTATAGGTTTTCTCAACTTGAGTAACTTTTAAGTTGGGTGGACTTCAATTGTCAGAATTCCCAGCCAGGGGAATTCTGGGAATTGAAGTCCCACCCCCACCCCACCCCCCCGTCATAAAGTTGCTGAGACAAATTGGCTTGTGTCAGTCCCCATCCATGGTGGTTATCTCCGAAAACATGGCTGATATATTATTTAGTTGTTATTCTCAGATGCTTAACGGGTGACTTTCGGGCTGTCCCTCTGCCTGGGCCTACCTCACATGGTTGCGGTGAGAGAAATAAAGAGAGGTAGGGAGGCCTCTACAGGTTGTCCTCAATTTATGACTGGTTCTTTACGTGACCATTCGAAGATACGACACGCCCCCAAAATGGGACTTGAGACCCGGGTTCGAAGTTGCAATGTGGGCTGCGGTTTTTTTAGGTGAGAGCAGTCTTTTAACTCTTTACAAAAATATGTACGGGTAGTCCTTGACTTACGACCACAGTTGAGCCCCAAATTGCTAAGTGAGATGGTTGTTAAGTGAGTTTTGTCCCCTTTTACAATGAAACCCAGGGGTGGGCTTCAAAAAAATTAGCAACCGGTCCTCTGCCCGGTTGCTGGGTGGGCATGGCCATGTTGGGAGTGGCCTAGTTGGCCTCCTACACCATGGTGGTGGTGGTGGGTGTTTTGCCCTCCCCAGCCTCCGGAGGCTTTCCTTGAGCCTCTGGGAGGGCTCTGGAGGCCCTCTGGAGGCTGGAAACGGGTCATTTCCCGGAGCCTCTGGGAGGCCCGTTTTTTACTCTCCCCGAGCCTCTATGCAGGCCCTGCATTTACCTGGGATCCAAAATGGGCTGCATGGAGACGCTGGGGAAGGGCAGGGCGGGGCCAGCCAGTCATTGCAACTACCGATTTGGCGAACCAGATATAAAATTAACATCCGGTTCGTCTGAACCGGTGCAAACCAGTAGCAGCCAACCTCTGATGAAACCCATGACTGGAACATACTGATAGGAGGATACAAACTGTTCAAAACAACAACAACAGACCCCATAAAAGGGGAGGTGGAGTAGCACTGTATGTAAAAGAGAAATTTCATAACTGTGACAACAGTTAACCAGTGGAACGACTTGCCTTCATCGCTGGAGGCTTTTAAAAAGAGATTGGACAACCATTTGTCTGAAATGCTGTAGGGTTTCCTGCCTGAGCAGGGGGTTGGACTAGAAGACCTCCAAGGTCCCTTCCAGCTCTCTTTATTCTGTGATCCCTTCTGATCGCGGAAGGATCTGAAGCCGGCTCCGTTGAGGACCTCAATATTCAGGCTACCTTAGGGGGAAAAAAGAACAATCGTTGAAATATGCTAAGCCCATCGGAGGCTAAAAGGCCCGACAAGCTTAAGCCTTGTTTTAATGAGGTCGGCTTGGATTCTGCTTTATGTTCCTGACAAAAAAAAAGAAAGAAAAAGGCGGTATTATTTCATTTGCAATTAAGAACTTGGCTCCTTAAATAGTCTCCTATGTAATTTCCCTCCCACCCACCCTCCCTTGTTTGTGGTCTTCCCTGCTGTTTCTACGGAGCTCTGATCTTAGCACAGCATTAATTAGCTTGAATCCTACGCTTAAAAAAAAAACCCAATGAGCTCCAATTGTGACGGATTAAGCCTGACCACCCCCCTCCTCTGTTTTCCTGGGCTCTTTCCTCGCTGTTACTGTTCCCTTTGGGAGATGGAAGCCTAGGGTGTGGTGGGGGCTTCTCTCCCTAGGTTTTAGACAGTGGCAGAATCGTCAGATTGAATCCACGTATGATGGATTGTCTAAGAAACCTTGGTTAAGAGAGGAAATAACCTGTTTCCCTAAAAATACCACCTACCCAGAAAGTAAGTCCTAGCTTAATTTTACATGTACGCCCAATATAAGCCCTGCCCCCAAAATAAGCCCTCGGTGCTCTCTGAGCTTGGTTGTTTTCCTGCAGACATTTCATTACCCAACTAGATACCCTGTTTCCCTGAAAATATGACCTACCCTGAAAGTAAGTCCGAGCTTGATTTTTTACCCTTGCACCCAATATAAGCCCTACTGCCCAAAATAAGCCCTAATTAAGATTCCCCCCCATTCCAGACTGCACGGGTAAAAATTAAGTTAGGGTGCAGATGAGGTGGTGGTGGTGGAGCTGCCCTACTACCGTGTTTCCCCGAAAATAAGACACTGTCTTATATTTTTTTTGGCTCCCAAAAACACACTAGGTCTTATTTTCGGGGTAGGTCTTATATATTTATGGTGCCAAATAGTGGGTGTGAGTGTGTAGGGGCGTGTTTGGTGCACGGTTGCTCCCTGAAAAGTCTTCCTGGAACTGGAGATTTACACTAGGTCTTATTTTTGGGGTAGGTCTTATATTAGGGCAGGTTTAGAAAATAGTGCTAGGTCTTACTTTCGGGGTAGGTCTTATTTTTGGGGGAAGCACGGTACTTACCTTTGGATAGTTGTAGCCAGGCCTTGCACACCTCGACACCTGCCTTGCTGGCCCATTTCGTCAGCAGCCGGCAAGGCTTTCCTGAAGGCCTCTGTAGCTGAGAACAAAGCTCTGGATCGATCCTGAAGTTTGCAGAGGCCTTCAGGAAAGCCTTGCCGGCTGCAGAAGAAGAACTTCTTGAAGGCCAGCAAAAAGGAAGCCGGGTGTGCCGCGCGCAAATGAGGTTAGTCAGTGGATGTCATCCCCTGAAAATAAGACCTAAATAAGGCCTTTTTTTGGTGGCAAAAAATATATAAGACAGGGTCTTACAGTTTGGAGGGTAGAGCGTCTGGTAGAGAGTTTTGGCTTAACTGTGCTAAGTGTAAATTAATCTAGCTAATAGATAATGGCTTAACTGAACTAGGTATAAGTTGATCTAGATCATTGGCAGTTGCTTAACTGCACTAGGTGTATGTTGATCTATATCACCAACAATTGCGTAACTATACTAGGTATGTTGATCTAGAATCTAGATCACCATGCCTAGCGTAGCTGAGCAATTGTCGGTGATCTAGATCAAGTCATACCTAGTATGGTTAAGCGATTGTCGATGGACTAGATGGCTTAACTATAGGTATGAATTGATCTAGATCACCGACAATAGTTTAACCATACTAGGTATGAATTGATCTAGATCACCAATGATGGCTTAACCTTCACTAGGTGCGAGTTGATCTAGATCATCGACAATGCCTTAACTACGCTAGGTGTGAGTTGATCTAGATCATCGATGATTGCTTAACTACACTAGGTGTGAGTTGATCTAGATCATCGACAATGCCTTAACTACGCTAGGTGTGAGTTGATCTCGATCATCGGCAGCTCTCCATTTCTGAATGCTGGTGAGAATCTCAACTAATATTATGTGGAATGAACCCGGGCACCAACCGAGCAATGTTAACATACGCAGTACAATGCAATGAGACATATGCAAATCTGTACATTGGAGAAACAAAACAACCACTTCACAAATACATGGCACAACACAGCAGAACAAACCCATCAGGACTAGATTCAGCAGTCCATCTGCATTTGAAAGACGAAGGCCACGCTTTGGAAGACAGCAAAGTCCAAATTCTGGATAGAGAAGACCACTGGTTTGAAAGAGGGGGGGGGTCAAAGAGGCCATCTGTGTTAATATCCCTCTCTCAACAGGGGAGAGTGGAAATGACATCATCTGTCTCTAGTCTACAACACAGTCCTTTCAGCAGTTCCAAGAACCAGCAGTTCCACTTCTGCACCCATTTACACTATTCAAGTGACTCTGAGGGCACAGATAAACCTTCAAGTGGCCTCACCAACTCTCAGAAACAGTACTAATGAACAGATAACAGCAAGGAATATAAATCCTTCCATCCTCCACCATTCCATCAGAACTGAAGAAGCTTCTTGGGTGACAAGTGAAACGTCTTCAAGGAAAAACCAAGGAAGTCCAGTTGCCTCTTGAAAAAGCCCCTTTGGGACAACCATGACTTGAAGGATGGAGAAACTCCATAGAAACCTGGACTACTATTATCACAAAAATCTTTAAGAAAATAACTGGTTGATAGCTGCCGACGGCAACACCATCCATGGCAGAAGTCTGATTTATGGTTTCTACTTGATCAGGGGGTTGGACTAGATGACCTCCAAGGTCCCTTCCAACTCTGTTATTCTATTATTCATCTTAAGCCACGGCTGCTATTCTCCAGCTTAGCTCAGTTTTTTTTTTCTTTGCAATTTCTTTGGTCACGTATCACCTTCTCCTTTGAGACTCTCCGGTCAAATATTGTTTCTGTCCCCAAAATACATGTTCTAAGAGAGGAGAATTGATTTAGAAGCATTAAAGCAATCTTCCGTTTTATAATTCCAGTCACTTCCATTATTGAAAGTTAACACATGATTATTGATTTGTTCTGATTTGATTTATGCCCTCTAAAGGTAAACAGTGGCACGCCTCCATTTTTTTCGGCCAGAATGATCTATTGGGACAGGACGGGCTAAAAGAAGTCTAAGCAAATCTGAAGGTGTTTCTCTCCATCCCATATTTTACCACTGGTGGGATTCAAAAATTTTTACTACCGGTTCTGTGAACATGGCTTGGTGGGCCTGGCATGGTTTGGTGGGCGTGGTAGGGGAAGGTTACTGCAAAATCTCCATTCCCTCCCCACCCTGCTAACCTACTTTCCAGCTCCTTTCTCCTGGGCAGGGCAACTAAAGAAGACCCAGCCAATCAGCTGGAACTCGATGGGAGGCAGAGAATAGATGGGGTTGGCGGGGCCAGTCAGAGGTGGGATTTGCCGGTTCTCTGAACTACTCAATTTTTTTTTAGAATAGAATAGAGTAGAATTCTTTATTGGCCAAGTGTAATTGGACACACAAGGAATTTGTCTTGGTGCAAATGCTCTCAGTGTCCATAAAGAAAAGAGACATTCATCGAGAGTCAAGAATCATGAGGTGCAACACTAAATAATAGTGTTAGGGTACAATAAGCAATCAAATCACACTAGGAAACAGTCAATATAAATTGTTAGGATACAAGCCACAAAGTTACGGTCCTACAGTCACAAGTGGAAGGGGATGGGTGATAAGGAGTGTTGAGAAGATTAATAGTAATAGTAGTGCAGACTTTGTAAATAGTTGGACAGTGTGGAGGGAATTATTTATTTGGCAGAGTGATGGCGTTCGGAGAAAGAACTGTCCTTGTGTCTAGTTGTTCCGGTGTGCAGTGCTCTATAGCGTCGTTTTGAGGGAAGGAGTTGAAACAGTTTATGTCCAGGCTGTGAGGGGTGTGTAGATATTTTCACAGCCCTCTTTTGGACTCGTGCAGTATGCAGGTCCTCCATGGAAAGCAAGTTGGTAGCCATTGTTTTTCCTGCAGTCCTAATTATCCTCTGGAGTCTGTCTGTCTTGTTGGGTTGCAGAACCGAACCAGACAGTGTTAGAGGTGCAGATGACAGACTCAATCATTCCTCTGTAGAACTGGATCAGCAGCTCCTTGGGCAGTTGGAGCTTGAACTTTCCGCTACCGTTTCTCCAGATCTGGTCAGAACCGGCTGAATACCACCTCTGATATTAACCCCTGCATCATACCTGTGTATCACCCGCTATCAACACTGCAAGAAAGAATTTAAAAGGTTCCAAACCTTTTGTTGCCCTTGACAATTGAGCCAGCGGTGGGATTCAACCGGTGTAAATACCGCTTCGGTGAACATATGCTTTGTGGCACACGCAGGGTTTAAAAATCGCCCATTTTCAGCTCTAAAACTTACCTTCTGCTGCAGCCCTGATGTGTAAAACAGCTGAGGTGCAGCAATCCGCTGTGCCGTGCGAATCAGCTGGACTGCAAAACACAGAAATATAGGACGGACTAGGGCATGGGCAAGCAGGCAGGTCCAGCTAATCGTCGGAACTACTGGTTCGCCTGAACTGGTCCGAACCGGATGAATCCCACCCCTGAATTGAGCCCAATATTTCTGGATGGTTGCTAAGTGAGTTTTGCCTCATTTTACGAGCTTTGTTGCCGACATTGTTAAGCGAATTATTACAGCCGTTAAGTCAGTAACCTGGTTGTTAATGTGAATCTGGCTTCCTCATTGACTTGGCTTGGAGAAGGGTGGGCTAACCTCTTTTGGCCGCCAAA
Source organism: Naja naja (assembly GCA_009733165.1). Classification (NCBI taxonomy): domain Eukaryota; kingdom Metazoa; phylum Chordata; class Lepidosauria; order Squamata; family Elapidae; genus Naja; species Naja naja. The sequence goes on from CM019154.1 coordinate 50,030,555, forward strand.
CTTGGCTTTCCCAAGAAGCTTCTAAAGCTGCTTAGGTCTCTAATGAAGCAACCAGGGATTTGAAGTAACAACCCAGGCTTGTCCAAGAATCCATCCTGGCTTGTCACACTCTGAGATTGGGCACTTCAGATCATTGGCAAACCCAGAAGCTGGCAAGTTGCGTTACCATCGGAGCCAAAAAACCGAAGGGACGCCCATGGAGAATGTGCCAACCGAATGGAAAATATGGAAGGGATTTTTTGAACCCAGCCAGTTGGGGTTGAGCCAGAACTTGTACAACTGTGTGTAGAACGAACACAAATCTCTCTCGTTAGGTTCAGTGAAGTCTGAGCTCACAAAACACATCTCCTGGTGTGTCCTTCTCTGCCAAAGAGGGCTTATAAATTGGGCACAAATTATCCCTCATTTCCATAAATCTCTTTTGGTGCTCAAATCCGTGAAGCTTTCTGTTTGATGCTCCCAGGCACAGGTGGTCATCCCTGGTTTTGGGTGGACTAACAATTGTCCATCAGGACCAAGAAAACTGAAGGTGGGAGAAGAAACTCCTTGGGACTTGTGTCGTAGCTCTTCCAATGTGGACTGAATCAGAGGTCCATCATCTTCAGAGACCAGAGACCAGAAGTGAGAGAGTATGCCTGTGGACACACAAATCTGCTGTTGTGTGCAGCTACATACCCATATCCACCTACACAGGTGTCCACAGCGCCAACGTGAGTTAAATAGAGAGATGGGAGAAGAGCTTCTGACCTTAGGTGTCCATGTTCTAGAAGTTCTGCCTTCTCTTTTACTCACGTTCCGCGTACCAAACTTGCTTGTGGTCAAAAGCTAAATGGGTTTGGACATGGTTAGTGCTTGGACAGGAAGCCAGTTAGACATGCCAGGACTGTGTCTGACACTGGAAGGATTGGGGGGAAAAAAATCACCTAGGAAGGAGTCAAGGGCAAACTGCTTCCAAATATATTTGCCAAGAAAACCAAGAGGGGTTAATCAGATTTTTGGCAGGCGAGGCACTGAGCAATCTAAACAGTTTGGTGTGGAGGTGAAAGCATTAGGCTGGGAACCAGAACTGTGGTTCTAGTTCTGTTTAGGCATGAAAGCCAGCTGGGTGACTCTGGGCCAATCCCCAGGAGACGGTGAGGTCTAATCCCACCTAAGACATGAAAGATGTATAGGTGACTTTGGGCCAATCACCAGGAGATGGTGAGTTCTAGTCCCGCCTTAGGCATGAAAGCTGGCTGTGTGACTCTGGGCCAATCACCAGGAGACTGGGAGTTCTAGTTAGTGGTAGGAATCAAAAAATTTTTACTACCAGTTCTGTGGGTGTGGCATGGCTTGGTGGGTGTGGCATGGCTTGGGTGTGGCTTGGTGGGCATGGCAAGGGAAGATTACTGCAAAATCCCCATTCCCTCCCCATTCCACTAACCTGCCTTCCAGTTCCGTTCTCCTGTGCAGGGCAACCAAAGAAGACTCAGACAATCAGCTGGGATTCAATGGGAGGCAGAGAATAGATGGGGGCGGGGCCTGTCAGAGGTGGGATTTGCCGGTTCTCCGAACTACTCAAAATTTCCTCAGGACCGGCTGAATCCCACCTCTGGTTCCAGTCCTGCCTTAGGCAAGAATGTCAATTGGGTGACTTTGGGCCAATCACCAGGAGACAGTAAGTTCAAGTCCTGCCTATGTCATAAAATCTTCCCTCTCAATCCCATTGATTTCATGTGGTTGCAGGGAAAATAGAAGAAATATTAAGATGCTTGCCCCGCCTTGAGTTATTTATAAAGATAATAAAAGCAAGATATATATATAAATAAATAAATAAATAAATAAATAAATAAATAAATAAGATAGCCCTCGACTTATGACCACAATTGAGCCCAACTTTTCTGTTGCTGAGCAAGACATTTGCTAAGTTGAGTTTTTGCCCCCGTTTTACAACCTTCCTTGCCAGGGCTGTTAAGGGATTCACCACAGTGGTGAAGTGAGTAACACCGTTGTTAAGTGAATCTGGCTCCCCCCTCGACTTTGCTTGTCGGAAGATCACAATCCTTCAGGATCACCATGGCCCTGGTAACTGTCGTAAATGTGAATTGGCTGCCAAGCATCCGAGTTTCGATTATTTGCCTGAGTGGATCCTGCAATGGTCGTAAAGAGCGAGAAAAGCGGTCATAAATTATTATTTTTTTCACTACCATTGTAAATTTGGAATGGTCACTAAACGAACTGTTGTGAGTTGAGGGCTGACTGCAAAAGCAAGCTCTACATCGGAAGCGTATTCTCCCTTCCAAACCCCCTGGTAGTAAAAGCGGCGTTACAAACCCCTCATCCCGGCGCTGCGCAGGGCAGACTCTTCATTCGTGTCTCCGGATTAGCATATCTGCCAGATGGAGGCTGCCGGAGGAACCTTGCAAGTGGCATCTGTGGGCCGCCTGATGGGAACGCCCCGAAATTTCTCACATCAGATGTGTGGTCTCGACGTGCGCACCCTCCCTCCCCTTCCCCTTCTCACTTTCTCCTTTGCTCAGATGCTGCAAACCTGCAAAATGAGAATAAATAATTGCCGCTAACAGAGACCGGAGGGCTGGCATCTTGAGCATTGGCACAGGGCAGGAAAAATGGGGAGAGAGAGAGACAGGAGAAAGGAAAGAGAGGAGAGAGGAGAAGAAGAAAAGAAAAGAGAAAAGAGAAAGACGAGAGGAGAAAGACGAGAGAGAAGAGAGCGGAGAAAGGAAAGAGAGAGGAGATGAGGAGGAAGAGGGGGAAGAAGAAAGAAAGAGAAGAGAGAGAGAGAGAGGGGCAAGAAGAGTGAAAGAAGAGAGTGGTGGATCAGGCAAGCAGGATGGGCTATGCAGGGAGATCTCTCTACACCAGGGGTTCCCAACCCTTAGTCTGTGGACCGGCACGGGGCCACGGCATGCCAGAAACCGGGCCGCACAAACAAGCCGAGCCCCATCGGCAGGATGCAGGCAGCAGGCGAAGCCACACCCCCCCCTCCGGTCCACGGGAAAACCTCTCTCCACAACCGGTCCCCCAAAAGTTTGGGAGCCGCTGCTCTACTGGATAGACCGTTTGTGGCACAGCGACGGCCAGTAAAATCTCATTTCTTTGGGGTTTCATGCAAATTGGCGGCTAAGCCAGCGTTTGTCAAATAAATCCCAGCTCGCTGTCCATTTAGCTGGCTTGCTCCCCGGCATTTCAACCATCGATCCTCTCCCTTCCTTCCAATCCCGTTTTACTGGGAACGGGATTAGCCCTCGGACGGAGCCTGGGGTCAGTTCCTGGAAGCACGCAGCGAGTCTTCGGGCTTTGAGCTGACCCCAGATTTGGCAGCCCATCAGCTGCTTTGGGGGGGTGGAGGTGCCAGGATTTTACCAGCTGGCGTAGCCTAGAAGTCGTCCCTGCAGAGCTGATTAGAGGACGACTCGTCTACAGTTTACGGCGTCACGAATGCTGTAGTCACCATGCACGACAAACGGGCAGACGTCTAGCTGAGCGCATCCATAAACACCAACTAGCAAGCAGAAGACGAGAGGAAAACTCCTTAATTTGAAGAATACACAGACAGACTCAACCGTAGTTTCAGTTGGGAAATTGTGAGCATCCTAGACCAGGACAGAATAACAGAGTTGGAAGGGAGCTTGGAGGTCTTCTAGTCCATCCCTCTGCTCAGGCAGGAAACCCTATACCAGTGATGGCTAACCTTTTCCTCATTGAGTGCTGACAACGCACGCACGTGTACCTGCACTCATAGGTAATGTGCGTGCCCCACCCCCCTGCGTGCACAACCCCTTTGCACATGCACGTGCGACCCCATGCACATGCCCTGCCCCTGCGCATGCACGTGCATCTCCAGCATGCATGTCTCCCCCTGCGCATGCACAGCAGATACCGACAATCAGCTGGCTGAAGAAGGGCGCAGCTGGGCTGTTCCCGACAACCTCTCGCGTGCCGGCAGAAATGGCTCTGCGTGCCACCTCCAGCACACGTGCCATATGTTCGCCATCATGGCCCTATACCGTTTCAGATAAATGGCTGCCTCGTTTCTTCTTCGAAACCTCCCGGGATGGAGAACCCACAACTTCTAGAGGCAAGCCATTCCACTGATTTGATTGGCCTCACTGTCCGGAACTTTCTCCTAGGTTGGTGGTCTCCTTGTTTAGTTGCCACCCATTGCTTTTGGTCCTGCCTTCAGGTGCTTTGGAGAATCGGACCAAGCCAAGTCCCCAAAAACTACTTGGAGAATTCCTGGAAGCCTGGCACTCAGACAAATCAGCCATCAACAGGCACAGAGAGACCAACAACGTCTACATGCCATTCAAAAGAGACAACTCAGAAAGCTAAAGGATGCAAAGACGACCTTGTCAGCAGTCAATGCCAAATAAGCAGAGCTTAACACCACGATAAACACTAGACAACCCACCAAGCTACTACCAGTTCAGACAAACAAGCCAACAGTAATCAACATCTCACTCAAGGAACCACTAAGAACACTCCCACTAATATTGACAGGGTGTACTACTTGCATATAAAGTGAGAGCAAACCACACTGTCTTCTAGCACTGATTATGTTACCTAGTCAGGTCATGAAACGTCTGCAGGAGAAGAACCAAGCTCAGGAACCATCAAAGGCCCCATGTGTTCTTCTTACTGCCTCCATTCCTTCTTCCTTTGGTCCTTCTCTTCCTCCTCCTCTCCACAAAACCCCACTGCCTTCTAGCATTGATGATGTCACCTAGTTGGGTCATGAAACATCTGCAAGAAAGCAACCAAGCCCAGGGAACACCAACGATCCCACAGTCCTCCTCCTCCCTTCCTTCCTTCCTTCCTTCCTTCCTTCCTTCCTTCCTTCCTTCCTTCCTTCTTCTTCCCTCCTCCTCCTCCTCCTCTCCACAAACCCCACTCCCTTCCAGCACTGCTGATGTTCCCCAGTTGGATCTTGAAACATCTGCAAAAAAGCAACCAAGGTCAGAGAGCACCAAGGACCCCACAGTCCTCCTCCTTCTCATAAACCCCACTCCCTTCTAGCATTGATGACGGCTCATGAAACGTCTGGCAAGAAAACCACCAAGCCCAGCGAGCCCCAAGGACGCCACAGTTCAGTCCTGAACTACAAAGATTCTCTTCTGTCAGCCATAACAAGAGTCTTGCACACAGTTAGCTGCTAATAGCAGAGCAAATGATGGTAAGTCGAGGGCTAGCCAGTGGTGGTATTCATGCGGTTCATACCGGTTCGGGCAACCCGGTAGCAAGTATTTGATGTGGGTCACCAAACCAGTAGTAACTTCTCGCTGGCCATGCCCCCAGCCCGGTCACCCAGTTGCCGCTTGCTCACTTGCCCTCCCCTCCCGATGCTCACCCACCCTGCCCGCCTGACGCTCACCCCGCCCAGTCACTCCTTAAGATATTTCTGTTGTGGTTAGCTGGCAGCAGTTGTGGATGGCTGAGGAGAGCAAGGACTCAGATGAAGGGCCAGGACCATTAGGGAGTGGACTGCTGCCTTCAGAGATTGTGGGGGCTGGCAGCAGCGATCAGGAGGTTCCCGAGGAGCCTGTGCCAAGTGCACATGTGCGCAGGTTTGCTCACAGGAAAGAGCAGCTGCAGCAGCATGGGCAACTCGGGAGTAAGGCTGCAAGGTAATGGCCCCTCCTTCAAGAAGATAAAAGCCAGCTGTGAAGTGGACGTTCCTTGCAGGAAGCAAAGACGTTTTGAAACTCGAGCCTCGTGGACATTGCAGTATCTTAGTTGGTATTTGAAGACTCTTGTGTTGTAAAATATTTCTAGGGAACCTTATCTGTGATTCTTGGCAGCCTTGCACAGTTTTGGTGAGGTTCATGCTTATCAAAGTTAATTAGTTTGCAGCACCCTTTTAACCGGGAATTCGTAAGAATCGTTAAAAGGTTTCTGTTCCCCTTGGTTCGTGTTTGTTTTATTGGACAAGGGTTTGGGTCAGAACAATTTCTTCTTCTTCTTTCCCTCCCGACCATCAGCTGTTCCGACGATCAGCTATGCCGGGATTCCCCTTGCTGTCTTACTCCTTCGCCCAGGAGGCTCCCCTGAGGCCCAGAAGGCCCCAAAATGGAGGGTGGGGGGAGCTGCATGCCCCCCAGGCTCCATTTTTTTCCTTCCTGGGCCCCAGGGAAGCCTTCTGGGAGCAAAAATGCCTCCCCCATAGGAGGCTTGCCTGAGGCCCAGAAGGCCCCAAAAATGGGGGCGGGTGTTTGCAAAAAAAGCCATACCCACCCAGTCACATGGCCACACCCACCAAGCCATTGCCACAGAACCGGTAGTCAAAAAAATTCGAATCCCACCACTGGGGCTAGCTGTACAACCTGAAGTACACATCTTTTAGAGACTTCGGTACCACAGCTTGAGTAGCGACTGCAAGTGGCCCATACTTAACAGATTATGGCAGCTGTAGACAATTTCTTTTGGCAGTTGTTCCCAGCCTCAGGCCCTTTGGGTGCAACTGCCGAACGATGGCCGTTCTCGGCAGAGGCCTGTTGTCCCTCGTTCCCAGCGGGGAAAGCTAAAATAATTGTGTTAACATTTTTCTGCTGACTGGCGCGCAAAAGTGCTGACTTCTCTCTTTCCCTCAGACCGGCCTTGCCATTCTCCCTCCCTTCCCCCCCTCCTCTTTTTGCAAGGAGCGAAATCACTTAATATCCTTTATGCGTTATAATATGCAGCAGCAGCAGCCAAAAAAGCCAATGCAATCCTAAGTGGCATTAACAGAGGGATGCAGTCAAGATCAAGGGAGGTTCTAATACCACTCTAGAAAGCCTTAGTAAGGCCATGCCTAGAGTCCTGCATCCAGTTTTGGTCACCACACAATAAAAAAGATGGTTGAGACTCTAGAAAAAGTGCAGAGAAGAACAACCAGGATGATGAGGGGACTGGAGGTGAAAACGTGCGATGAATGGTTGCAGGAACTGGGCCTGGCTAGTCTAGGGAAGAGAAGGACCAGGGGAGACAGGAGAGCAGCCTTCCAGTATTTGAGGGGCTGCCCCAGAGAGGAGGAAGGGGTCAAGCTATTTTACAAAGCCCCCGAAGGCCAGACAAGGAACAATGGATGGAAACTGATCCAGGGGAGATTCAACCTGGAAATAAGGAGAAACTTTCTGACAGTGAGAACAATCAACCCATGGAACAGAACTTGCCTTCAGAAGTTGTGGAAGCTTCATCCCTGGAAGCTTTCAAGAAGAGACTGGACTCCCATCTGTCAGAAATGGTGTAGGGTCTCCTGCTTGGGGGGGGGGGTTGGACTAGATGACCTACATGGCCCCTTCCAAGTCTAATTATCTGTTATCACATCCGGCCTCCGACTTTGGACGATTTCTGCCTTTCTCTGCTATATAATAAATAATAATAGTAATAATAATAATGATGATGATGATGATGATGATGATGATGCAAAATCTGGGCCTGTTCCCCCCGCATCTCCCCGATTCCAACGCAGCACTGAGCCTTAATAAGGGGTGTTTAAATAGAGGCGGATTAGCAGTTTTCCTGATATATATGAACAAGATCGTCCCTCCCCCTGCAGTGATTTGTCCATTGCGAAATCAATTTGAACACAAGGGCCCCCTCCCAAAATGAATCTGGGTTTTGTGTGTGTGTATGTGTGTGCGCTGGGAAATGGCACTTATCGGCGTGAACCATTAAATTTGCTGTTTAATATGTACTTTCCAGCTCAGTTGGTTAGAATCTCATTGCCCTTTTTATCTGTATAAATTTAATTAGGCCCGATATCATCGGTATATTATAGAACTAATTAAAGATTTAGATAAGTGCGGAAACGGGGGGGGGGCTTCCTTTAATGCCCTGTAATGAAGTTCCACTCGGGGGCAAAAAGAAAAAAGAAAAGAACAGGGCCTCAAGGTTTTCTTGCTGAATTACTGGGGCGGGAAACGGCAAACGGGACCTCTGTTTTAAAAGGAGGGCTCCCTTCCCCTGTCTTTTCTATAATTAATCCGCAGACAGCATCATTAGCAGTGTGCTTTTGGTAGGGAAAATTGTAGAAAAAGCTTCTTTTCCTGACACGAAGCGGGTAGGACGATTGGCGTCTGAGGATGCGGCAATTTTGCCAACGTCGGAGGTTCTGTCGTGGTAGGCTGCTTGGTCATGCAGCCTGTTGTTATTGTTCGTTTAATGACCCCGTACATAAATCCTTGTGGGGTAGAGTCCGGGTAACTGAATAGAGCTGAGTGTTTACTGGCCGGATGCCCTACCTGTCACCGGTATGGAGTTTTGTTCAGCAGATATATTCATTCTCCACGGAGAGAGAAATATCTCCCTTTACCTAGGATCGAACCCACAGCCTCCTTATTGTGAGGCAAGAGCTCCACCCCTAGGCCACCATGCAGGTCATGCATGCAATCATGCAGTCATGCATGCAGTCATGCAGGTTTCCTTATTTTTACACAACACAGATTCAAAACCTTGGACCAGAACGTTATTTTATTTAACGCAAACATGAGTGAAGGTTTATATATTCCTCTCCCTTCTTCTCAGGGAAGGCTCTGTGGGGAGAAATGATCGAGCAGGGCCTCCCAGAACAGCACCCCCGCCCCTTGGGGTATTATAAAAATAATAATAATCTCATTTGGTGAGAGGCGGTCGCAATGAAACAATTCTCCCTCGAGTGCCATCAGGACTTGTCTCCATTTAAATGCTAATTTTCACCTCTAACCCAGGACCTCTCTAAACAAAACAAAGCCTCAGAAAGGTGATTTTCTCAACTTAATCGTGATCAGCCTTCCATCTCTAGGGAGGGGGAAAATAGATTTGGTAATTTACAGAGTTCCTTAATCTCCAAACCTTACAGGATTCATCTCTATAAGTTAATTCACCACCGATGGCCTCGGTTTTCTCCTCTTCTATTTATTGCTTCAGTTTTCTGCGTATCCTTCAGTCTGTCTCCTCTTCCTTGTGGTTACCTGCGTAAATCTGGACTTTTGATTCCTTTTTTTTTAACAGAAGAAACATCAGTTTTCAAATAAATATAATTTGAAAAGAAAACAGGATTGCGGGGCGTCTGACAGCCAGCCAGGAAATGATCCTACCATTTTTAAAAGAAGAGAGAAAGAGAAAAAAAAGAAAGATTTGGAAGTGATTAGCAATGTTATTTTTGGCGTGCATTCCGTCTATGATTATTCTATTGAAATCTGCTGCTAAAATCATAGGTTTTCTCCACCCTGATCTTCCAAGATTGTCTCATCCAAAAAATAAAATAAAATTGTGCTTTACATTTGAGGCGGATTCAAGAAGCCAATAAGCACAAGGATTTCTGGTTAAGGTGTTCCAAATCACTGTTACTTTCAGAGTTAATTGTTTATTTAACAAGCTTATATAGCCACCCATCTAGCAGAAGGAATTCTGGGTTGTGAATGAGAATCAAAACCATAAGGCACCAGGACAAGATGACGCTCAATCAGTCAGAATAGAGCTGGAAAGGACCTTAGTCCATTGGTTGCCAACCGGTGGGCCGTGGCCCACTGGTGGTCCACGGGAAAATTTTGGTGGTCCGCAGAGAAATGTCACCCCCAGAGCACCCCCCAAAGCAATTAATCCAGGTTGTACAGGAACACAAGGCTGCACCGCCCACATGGCCCGCAGGAACCCTCTCTGCCCACTCACTCACTCCTTACCTGGCAAACTTGCCTGCTAAGTTGCTATTTTTCCTTTTTTCTTCCCCCGACCATCAGTTGTTCTGCTGTGCCGGGAGATTTAGATTAGCTAGAAAGCAGGAAATGGTTGGATTTCTTGCTTTCTAGCTAATCTTTAGGTCTTCAGCTCTGCTTTTACGCAGAGCCGAACCTCCCTTAGGACTGAAGGTTCTATTATTCGGTTGCAGACTCAGATAGCCGATGGCAGAAACACAGATCTCTCTAAGTGAATCTATGATTCTGTGAGCAAATCAATCTGCCTGCCTGCTTTGCCTGATTTTGGGTAAAAGTTGTTCTCTTTTTATAAAAAAATTCAATCTTTACATAAATATTTATAATATTTACATACAAGCCATGCCCAGCCAGTCACATGAACACCAAGCCACACCCACAAATTAAGCCACGCCTACAGAACCGGTTGTTAAGAAATTTGAATCCCATCCCTGCCTCTGTGTTTGTGTGTGTGTGTGTGTGTGTGTATGAGAGAGAGGGAGAGAGAGAGAGGTTAAATCAAATCTCTCTCTCTCTCTCTCTCCCTCTCCCACCAACGTCAGCAAGCCACCATTAGTCAAAAGTCATATTAGTGGTCCCTGGGATTTACAATTATGCCTTTGGTGGTCCCTGAGGTCCAAAAGGTTGGCGACTCCTGTTCTAGTCCACCACCACCCCCTTCTCAAGCAGGAGACCCTATATCACTTCAGACAAGTGATTGGCCAGTTTCTTCTTAAAAACCTCCAGTGATGGAGCCCCCCCACAACTTCTGAAGGCAAGCAAGCTGTTCCACTGGTTAATTGTCCTCCCTGTTAGGAAGTTTCTCCTTCATTCCAGTTGCTTCTCTCCTTGATGAGTTTCCACCCGTTGCTTCTTGTCCTGCCTTCAGGGGCTTTGGAGAATAGCTTGACTCCCTCTTCTTTGGGGCAACCCCTCAAACAGGGGTGGGATTCTACCAGTTCGCACCTATTCGCTAGAACCAGTTGTTAACATTCTAAGCAGTTCAGAGAACCGGTTGTTAGAAGAAATTACTGGGCTAATCCTGTAAGGAAGGCAGGAAGGAAACATTCTGGTGTTGCTTACAGAAACTGCCTCTCCGTTAACCCTTATTACATTCTTGGCAGGACTAGACTTCCTGTCTCAGGAACGTCTCTGGAGTTTTTTCCCCCCTCCTTTGCTGGTACTTTGCTTGTGTGGAGTGAACATTCAAAGTTACAATGGCACTGAAAAAAGTGACTTACGACCGTTTTTCACACTTATGACTGTTGCAGCATCCCCACAGTCATGAGAGGCCAGATGAGGAGATGCGTGCCTCGATGTGAGTGATGTTGAGTTGGCCATGCCCAGCCAACATGACCACCAAGCCATGTCCACCCTGTCACATGACCACCAAGCCACACCCATCACCTAAGCCACGCCCACAGAACCGGTTGTTAAAATTTTTGAATCCCACCCCTGCCCTCAAATACTGGAATACTGCCATCATGTCTCCCCAGTCCATCTTTTCATTAAACTAGACATACCCAATTCCTCCAACTGTTCTTTGTATGTTTTAGTCTCCAGGCCTTTAATCATCTTAATTACTCTTCTCTGCACTTTTTCCAAAGTCTCAACATGTTTTTTTTGTAATGTGGTGAACAAAACTGGATGTTGTATTCCAGGTGTGGCCTTACTAAGGGCTTTATGTTGGAGTCCCGAGAATTTTATCCAATCCAATGGATTGGTAATTGTGGGTCAGCACCATAGTGCCCCCTAGTGAACAATAGCAGTAACCCCTGCGATACAACCAGGACCGAATCATGTAAGGTAGTCCTCGACTTACGACCACAATTGAGCCCAGAATTTATGTTGCTCCATTTTACGGATTTTCTTGCCACGTTTGTTAAGTGGATCCCTGCAGTTGTTTCACGTTTCCAAGTGATGAAATCCATTTAAAAAGAAAAGAGCAAAGTCCATCTTCCAAAACAATTTATTTTATTTAGGAAAGCATCAAATTGGCAAAGTCTGTTGTAATGCCAGATCTGACACAACCCAGAATTACACCACAAATAAGTGGATTGGAAATTAGAAACAGCCCTTCAAAATTCCCCCATAGAAGTAAACCAACGTTTGCCTGGTGTCATCAGTCTCCACCTCCAGGTTTCAGCCGGGTCAGCTTTTGTTCCCACGGGAAGAAGAACCACCTAGCCTAAACAACTCTCTCCATCTCCACTCCTCCCCCCTTAGGAATGTGGCAAGCCCGAAACCCTCCCCCCCCCAATAACCAGCAAAGAGAAAGAAAGAAAAGGAATATATAATAAGGCTAATATGTCAGTTTCAGGCTTGACAGGCTGCCCCCCCTCAATTGAAAAAAAAACTCCTGCAACAACATAGAATACACAAAGATTGAAGTTAGGTTAAACACAATAATACTTGACAGTTAAATGAGTAACGCTGTTGTGAAGTGAGTCTGGCTTCCCCATTGTCTTTGCTGGTCACAAGGTCGCAAAAGAGGATCACGTGATCCCGGGTCACTGCAAACCATCATAAATAGGAACCAGTTGCCAAGCATCTGAATGTAAGTCACATGACCACGGGGATGCTGCAACAGTCACAAGTGTGAAAAACGGCCAGAAGTCGCTTCGAACGGCCACGAAATGAACCGTCGTAAGTTGAGGACTGCCTGTATCATCCCGCCAGTTTCCCTGAAGCGTGAAACAGCAGGAAATGTGAGCCCAGCTGGCTTAAGAATTCTCCTCGGCATTGAATCAAGCTGCATTTGCTGCCAAACTGTTTCTGCCGGTCGCTTCCCACCCACTCCCAAAAACCAGATGGAATATTTTTCGACCGCCGCCATAGGCAAAATCTGTGAAAGACAGTGGGGCTACGTGGAGGATTGGACTAACACGTCCATATTTCATTATTTGATAAACATCAGGAGTACCGGCCGCATCGAATTGCTTTGGCAAAAGAAAACAGGAAGCCCTCCTGATCAATATTTATTCATCCATTTGCCCGATAAGGGAGGCAAAACACAGTGAGCTCGAGCGCTTAATCAAACAAATCATTTCCCAAACATTGGCCAGACTAGCCAAAGGTGTAGAACAGACCAAGTAGAGGGAGTTTTTAATGGGGGAGGCTCAAAAGGGATGTTGCTTCCTTCCTTGGATAGTGGCGGTTTATTTTAATTAAAAAGAATCTAATCTTCAAGACTGACAGATACTGTATGTCCTGAAGGGACAGAGTTTGACCTCTGGGCAAGGAAGAAGGCTGGGCAGCTTGACCCAGATCAGGGAGAGCCAGTCCTTTCTGATCTCAGATTCTTTCAGCCAAGGACAATTTGTGGACTGGAGAAAACCGTCTTCTCCACAGTCAGCCTTGGCTGCAGGAAGTGAGCAGAAATGTTTTGGACAGAAGGCCGCTCCTCGTCCATCCCATCCTATCACCTCCCAACCCTCCCATCTAATTCATTCCATCCCATCCCAATGCATCTAATTCCAACCCAACATATCCTATCCCAACGCTAACCATCCCAATTTAACCCATCCATCTCATCCCAATCCAACCTAATCCAAACGATTCATCTCATCCCAATCCAACCCAACCCATCCCAGCTTAACCCATCCCAACCCATCCATCTCATCCTAATCCAGCCCAAATCATCCATCTCATCCCAATCCAAACCATCCCAACAACCCATCCCAACCCATCCTGATTCATTCCATCCCATCCCAATGCATCTAATTCCAACCCAACATATCCTATCCCAACCCTAACAATCCCAACTTAACCCATCCATCTCATCCCAATCCAACCTAATCCAAACCATTCATCTCATCTCATCCCAATCCAACCCAACCCATCCCAACCCATCCATCTCATCCTAATCCAGCCTAAATCATCCATCTCATCCCAATCCAAACCATCCCAACAACCCATCCCAACCCATCCTGATTCATTCCATCCCATCCCAATGCTCTAATTCCAACCCAACCCATCCCAACCCACCCATCTCATCCCAATCCAACCCAACCTAACCCATCCCAACTTAACCCATCCCAATCCATCCCGATTCATTACATCCCAATGCATCCCATCCCAACCCACCCTGAACCATCCCATCCAAACCCATCTCATCCGTTCTGAATGCATCCCAACCCATTCCATCCCTCCCAAGCCCTGTTTGTAGGAGACTTGGCTCTGTTTCTTGTCCACCTTATCTCTTACTTTTTCCTCCACTTCACGAACCAAAGCACCCTCTTCACCTTCTAGGCTGAAGACCTTCTGCTCAAGAGGAAGGGACATCCAGAGAGATACTTCCTTCCATAATATTGCCTTAACAGAAAACCTCAAAGGTGGGAAAGTTCCAATACAATTGCATGCTCTGTGTGCATGCACAGCACTCAAAGATCGCCCGAGGTGAGGTGAGCTGTTTTTTAGCTCAGCTGAGGCGCAGCAATTCGATCTGCCGCTCAAATCAGCTGAGCTAAAAATCAGTGGAATATAGGATGGGAAAGGAAAAGGGTGGGGGCAGGTGGGCGGACCAGTCAGAGGTGGGTTTTTTTTTTTTTAATTACATTTATATGCCGCCCTTCTCCGAAGACTCAGGCGCTTACAATTTTGAGCACAACCCAATGCGCTCAGCAATAGCCTTCATTCCATTGTATATGCCTGCTTATTACTAAGCGGCATTTTTACAAGGTCAGCTAATTGCCCCCAACAATCTTGGGTCCTCAATTTACCTACCCCGAGAGGATGGAAGGCTGAGTCAACCTTGAGCCTGGTGGGATTCGAGCCTGCAATAATTACAGGCAGATGGATCTTAAGAGCAGGCATTAACAGCCTGAGCCACCAAAGCTCTTTGGTGGCTCTGCCAGTTCTCTGAATACTACCTCCGACAAAACCACCCCCATTCAAGTCATAAGTCTCTAGCCGCATCTCTCAGAGTAAAAAAAAATTGATTTATTAGGAGTGGCCATGTTGGTGTTAGCTGGGTGCAGCCGACTCTAAGACACATCATTCATTTCTCCCTTGACCCTGGTCTTCCCCCCACCCCCTGGATGTATATTCTCCAATGGGACACATCCATAGCCAAGAGTTATCCATCATGCTCTCCAGTAATAATCTTGCGTGCCAACAACTTTGGGCTGCCAAGGCGATTATCTAAGGCATTTAAGGAATGCACTGCTTTCCCCCACTCCCTTTCTGCTGGCAGTCCCTAGGGGTAGGGCGTTCTCTGTGGGAGCGCCACTCTATGGAACCAGCCACCCCTGGAGCTATGATTGGCCCCTGGCCTCTGCTCCTTCCGACGCGGCCTAAAGACGTTATTTGAACAAGCCGGCCTGGATTGAGGGGGCAGTCTTAGTTTTTAAATGTCATGTTATGGGGTTTTAGATAACTTACTTGGCCGAATTGGGTTTAATAATCTTTTAATTCCTTTTAACTTTTGTATTGTGTGTTTTTATGATGTGAGCCGCCTTGAGTCCCTACGGAGATAGGGCGGCATACAAGACCAAATGATAAATAAATAAATAAACTCAAAAAACCAAAGGAGTATTTTATTTTATTTTTAGTTGACACTGTCTTTGCCTTGCAGGCAGTATTACGAGATGCTCTACAACACGGCGGACGAGCTGCTGAACCTGGTGGTGGACCAAGGCGTGAAGTACACAGAGCTGGAGTACATCCATGCCCTGAGCTTACTCCACCGCAGCCAGACTGGCGTGGGAGACCAGACCACGCAAAACATGAGGTTGCAACGCCTCAAGGAGATCATCTGCGAGCAGGCCGCCATCAAGCAAGCCACCAAGGACAAGAAAATCACCACCGTGTAGCTTTCAACTGCTTAGCAGCCGCCATATTCCTTTCCCCAACCTGTAGAAGCAATGAAGGGAAAATGTTTCTATGTGGGGTAATGTTTTGGGCATGCCAGCCTTTTCCGCTTAGCTTCTTCGCTGGGGTGACGGGCAGGGCGGGGTGAACTGGAGATCTTCTCCGTGGCTTGCCGGGATCTTAAATCCATGGCACATCAACGGGGATTGGTTGCAATTTACAGGGAGTTGCTTCTCTTGAACTATAATGGGTGGATCAGGGGGAGGGAGGGGAGAGTTGTCTTGGTGATCCAGAAGGATCCGAATTGGTTTCTAACCAAGGTGCAGCTCTCAAAAAGGGGAACGGAGCTGATTCCATGCCGGCAGATCGGTTTTCTGGCTGGCTCAACGCTGTTCCAGCTACAGGGATGCTAAGGGTATTAAGCATTGGGCCATATTATTAATGGGCGTTCTTTGCAGAATTTCATTTACTTTTCAGTATTTAATAGCAATTATTTTCGCGCAGGACTGTGCTTCATTTAATCACTCGATGGTGTTGAAGATATGTATGTATATATATATATTCTCAATATATATATATACTCAACATATATATATATATATATTTGGGTCTTTATGGCTAACTTTAGCTCATCGTTAGAGAACTCAGTAGCATTATTTTACTGTTTTGCACCAATTTCAAGAGACTGGGTTGGCTTGCACTCTGCACTACTTCCCGTTGGCTTGGTCTCGGGAACTCCGCCTTGCCGGGAAGGCTTGGCGGTGGGGCCAGCAGAAGTCGAGATATCGGCATGGCAGATGCCAGATCGCCACGAGGAGGCGTCCCCAAAACCACGATGTGACCAGTGACGCTTGATGGAATCTAGAGGGGCGTCGGGGAGGAATTTCCCAGGCGTTCACTTTTGCAGGATCCTATCACGGCTACGTTTAGATCTGATCATGCTCCCTTCTGCCTACTGTGGGGAGGGAATTGGGATCGACCCAGGGATGGGCTTTAAAAAATTTAGCAATCAGTTCTCTGCCCGGTTGCTGGGTGGGCATCGCCATGGTGGGTATGGCGTAATCAGCCTCCTGCACCACGGTGGGCCCTGTCTGCAATCCAAAACGGGCCACGTGGAGACTCCTGGGAGGGGTGGGATTTACCGGTTCACCAAACCGGTTAACTACCGGTTCACCCGAACCGGGGTGAACCGGTAGCAGCCCAGCCCTGGATCAACTAAGACCCTGATTTGGAGAATTCAGTGGGTTTTTTGTTTTTTATTTTTGCTTTATTATAAATATTTTTCGAAGGATGTGAAGGGAGCAGCAGTTTTGATTGCAGTCCACGTGTTACGTCTCCCTCCAGGGCACAAAGCCAAAAGCCACTTTCTCTGATCTGATCCGGTCCCGGGTCTTCCATCCTTCTCCTGCTTACCTTGCCTTTCCCTCTTGGTTCACCTGGAAAATTAAAAGATAATTTTGAAACTCCTCATGATTGCGTGGTGGGCTCTCCTTCGATGCACCAACGATCTCTTGGGATGGTTAGAGGTGGTCCTCGGCTTACGGCCACAAGTGAGCCCAAAATTTCTGTTGCTGTGTCAGACATTTGTTAAGTGCGTTTTGCCCCCATTCTGCGACTTTTCTTGCCGTTGTTAAGTGAATCATTGCACTTTCATCACCCAAATAGGTGACATCCTCCGTGCTAAAGGGAGTGGGGTTTGCAGAGAGGAGGAGGGCTGTGGGGCCCTTGGTGCTCTGTGAGCTTGGTGGTTTTCTTGCAGACATTTCACGACCCAACTAGGTAACATCATCAGTGCTAGAAGAGAGTGAGGTTTGTGGAGAGGAGGAGGAAGACTGTGGTTACTTTGGTGCTCTCTGGTTGTCTTCTTGCAGACATTTCACTACCCAACTAGGTAACATCATCAGTGCTAGGAGGGAGTAGGGTTTGCTCTCCATTTATATACAACTCTTCTAGCAGTGGTGATGTTACCTAGCTTGAATAACGAAACATCTGCAAGAAAACCATCAAGCTTAAGAGACCACGGAGAACCCCTAGAATTGCACCCTAATAAAGTCAGCTCTATCTTCAGACAGAGGCACCCAAGGGCTTTTTACTCTGTCGCAGCTGAGCAGATGGAATAGGAGCCAGCCATGTGCAGCAGCAGCCAAAAAAGCCAATGCAATCCTAAGTTGCATTAACTGGGGGATACAATCAAGATCAAGGGAGGTACTAATACCACTCTATAAAGCCTTAGTAAGGCCACACCTAGAGTCCTGCATCCAGTTTTGGTCATCACACTATAAAAAAGAGGTTGAGACTCTAGAAAAAGTACAGAGAAGAGCAACCAGGATGATGAGGGGACTGGAGACTCAAACGTACGATGAACGGTTGCAGGAACCGGGCCTGGCTAGTCTAGGGAAGAGAAGGACCAGGGGAGACAGGATAGCAGTCTTCCAATATTTGAGGGGCTGCCCCAGAGAGGAGGAAGGGGTCAAGCTATTCTCCAAAGCACCCGAAGGCCAGACAAAGGAATAATGGATGGAAACTGAAGGAGAGATTCAACCTGGAAATAAGGAGAAATTTTCTGGCAGTGAGAACAATCAACCCATGGAACAGAAGTTGCCTTCAGAAGTTGTGGGAGCGCCATCACTTGAGACATTCAAGAAGAGTTTGGACTGCCATTTGTCAGAAATGGTGTAGGGTCTCCCGCTTGTGTGGGGGGTTGGACTAGATGACCTATAAGGTCCCTTCCACTCTATAAAGATTATCTGATTATTTGTTATTAACTCTCTCCCCCCACACCATCCCTCACTCCTAAAGTTTTTAATAACCTCTTCTCTTGGCTGAACCTTTGCAAGTCCCAGTGGAAAGGGCTGGGTGTTTTCCAGATGGTGGAAAATAAAAATATGGAGCACTTCAGGGTGGAGAACTCATTAACCTAAGCTGGCAGGCTGCCACTTTCTCCAAAATCCAAGGAAGCTCTTTGGGAGACCAACTACTCTCTCTTTCTCCTTTACAAAATGTCCAGCAGGACAGCAGCTCAAGTCTTTCACGGATGTTTTGCCAGCCTAACTGTTAATTTGATTAGGGCTGGCCTTTTCTAGGCACAGAAGCCAGCATGTCCAGATGGAAACCTCAGCAGGATTTTTTTTTAAATGGACCATTCAAAACTTCCTCGGTGTTTCCTTCCACAGCCAAGCCAGGGCCTTGAGCTGAAGAGCAATTGAAACCAAATAAATTTGATTTTAGAAGAATGTTGCAGGACAGCTATGCAGCTCTGGGGTAGCAAATAATCCCCAAATGTCCTGATTATTTAAAAAAAAAAAGAATAGTAATTTAATAAACATTGTTAGAAGGAAAGATGCTTGTTTAGTATATCGGGTTATTTTTTAAAAAAAGATTTATTGAATAAACATTAAAAACAATTGAACACAGTGCAACTTTCTTGGCCATCATTTTGGCCATACAAGCTCTATTATAGAAATACACATAGCAGTTAATTTCCTTTTCCCCTTATGTTATTAGTATAGTGCTAGCTGCATATTCTATTTAAATTTATCTACAGTTATCTACAATTATATACATATTTACAACTGTCTTTTATATTCATGCATTTGTATCATCTCGTATTTGTCCATTATATTCCATTCTCTTTTGTTTGCAAAACTTTTAACTTTCATTCCTATAAAGCAGGGGTAGTCAACCTTTTTATACTTACTGCCCACTTTTGTATCTCTGTTAGTAGTAAAATTTTCTCTAACCGCCCACCGGTTCCACAGTAATGGTGATTTATAAAGTAGGGGACAAAACCCCTACAGCCCACCATGAAAGCTGGAACGCCCACTAGTGGGCGGTAGGGACCAGATTGACTACCACTGCTATAAAGCGTCAATCCTTTCTTTCTTTGTCCTTGACTCTAGCCACTGATACATTTTACTCCAGACTTTATCTTTGATTTCTAAAGTTAGTCTGTCCATCTCTGCACGGACTAATATTTTCCTTATTATTTCACTTTCTGTAGAGGTATCTTCATTCTTCCAGTTTTGGGCATACACCAATCTCGCAGCTGTTATTATATGTATCATTAAACATATTGTTCCTTTACTGTATTTCTCATTAATAATTCCCAGTAAGAACGTTTCTGATCTGAACTCTACTTTCTGCTTAACCATCTCTTCTATCCAAACCATTATTTTACACCAGTAATTTTTTTTTTTTGCTTTTATACATTTCCACCACATATGATAATAGGTCCCTATTTCTGTTACATTTCCAACTTTAGCATATCTTACGCCAAAGCAGCATTGGACATACTTCAAATCTGTTGCTTCCAGGAATTTAACCCATTGCTTGAACTTTCATAATATTGAAGCTGTTACTTAGCTGGATCATGAAATGTCTTCAGGAAAGCAACAAAGCTCAGAGAGCAGCAAGGGCTTCACAGTTCAATCCTGAGCTATGAATATTTTGAAATATGGTGTTTTATACCAGTACTATACAGGTAAACCCTGGACTTATGACCACGATTGAGCCCAAAATTTCTGTTGCAAGGTGAGACATTTGTTAAGCAAGTTTCGTCCCATTTTACAAATATTCTTGCCACATTTGTGAAGTGAATCTCTGCAGTTGTTAAGTTAGTAACCCAGTTGTTAAGTGAATCTGGCTTCACCCTTTGACTTTGGTTATCAGGAGGTCGTAAAAGGTTATCATACGAACGTGGGATGCAGCAACCGTTATAAATACATGCCAGGGAGTCAAAACCCCTTCCTTGCTTTGGCCCCAGCAATGGCCTCAGGTGAGAAAGAAACTCAAGACTGGCCCTCCTTGATGCTCGGTGGAATAAGAGGCAGGAAGGGAAAACTTGGCCCAGCTTTCCCAAAATCTGCTACAGATAATCCTCGACTTACAACCATAAAGCAACCCCAAATTTCCATTGCTAAGCAAGACAACTGTTGAGTGACGTGTTGAGTGAACTGTGATGGACATGAGACTTTCAAGAAGAGACTGGACTGCCATTTGTCAGAAATGGTGTAGGGTCTCCTGCTTGGGCAGGGGGTTGGACTAGATGACCTACAAGGTCCCTTCCAACTCTGATTATGTTATGTGACTTTGGTTGCAAAAGGTGATCACAGGACCCCGGGATACTGCGACGGTCATAAAATAGGAACTGGTTGCCAAGGGTCCAAAGTTTGATCATGTGACCATGGGGTGGGGGGTTGCAATGGTCATTAAGTGTGGATGGTCACAAGTCACTTGATTTCAGTGCCGTCGTAACTTTGGCCACAAAACGGAACGGTTGCAAGCCAAGGAGTATCTCAGTTACAGCCTGAATCCATATAATGCTAAGGCAGGGTGTTTTCTTTTCTTGATGTGGCCTACCTCGAAGGGCTGGCAACATAGAGGTGGGTGGGTGGGGGTAAAAAGGCGGCTTTGCATGCAGGGCAGGGAAATCGGAGCGCCCAGAGATCATCCATCAGGACCTCTCTGCTCCAATTAATGGCTCATGTTAAGCATTTTTCAACCTGAGGCACTTTAAGAGGGGTGGACTTCAACTCCCAGAATTCCCCTGCCAGCGTTGCTGGCTGGGGAATTCTGGGAGTTGAAATCCACCCTCTTAGATTGAAAAAAAACACTCCTTAAATATAGAAGGCCAAAGCCTCCCAGAAGCCACCGGGGCAAATAAAATCTAAGCCATATATAAACCGGGCCTCGAAGTCAGCCCGAACTACGCTTCCCGTCACGACCCGCGCGGCGACGCGACACGCCGTGCCCTATGCGCGGCGTCGGCAATGACGCAACGTCGGCAGCACCCGCCCCCCTTTCCCCCCCTTGGCGTCGCCGGGGCAACGGCCCGGCAACAAGATGGCGGCGCTCCGCCCCTGAGAGGCGAAGCCGGCGCGGCGCTTGAAGGTTGTTTTGGTTTTTTGTTTTTTTTCCCTCCCCCACGAAAGATGCCGCGCACTCCGTCACCCCGGTCGCCGTCGCCGCTGTCGTCGCAGAGCAACCAGTCGTGGCAAGACACGAGCCAGGCCTCCCTGGAGGACCGCATGGCGCTAGCGCGGTCCTGGGTGTCGCAGCCTTCCGTCACCTTCTCGCTCCTCCGCGCCGCCGGCCCGGGCGAGCGGTCCCCGAGGGAACAGGAGGAGGACAGCGAGGAGGAGGAAGAGGAGGAGGAGGAGTCCACCGAGTCGGAGGTCGAGCCGGAGCTCATGGAGGAGGTGCGGCCGCCGGTAGTGGTGGTGGTGGGGCGCTATTAGGGGATTTACGGGAGGGGCTGGTGGGAGGGGGAGAGTTTTGGCTGCGCGAAGGCATTACGGTAACGAGGGGGGGTTCTTATTGGGGCTTTTGGAAGGGCGCCCTATTCGGAGAATTACGGGAATTGAGAAGGGGGCTCTTATTAAGAGATTTTGGGAGGGGCTTTTGGATGGGCAACCCTATATGAGACTGGGGAGAGGGGCTTCTGAGGAGACTTGGGGGGGAGTTTTGGAAGGGCACTTCTATATGAGACATTACGGGGATTGGGGAGGAAGCTTCTATTGGGAGATTTACGGAAGGGGCTTTCGGAAGGGCGCCTCTATAAGACATTACGGGGATTGAGGAGGGGGCTCTTTTTAAGAGATTTCGGGAGGGGCTTTCGGAAAGGTGTCCCAATATGAGGCATTATGGGAATTGGGCAGGGGGCTCTCATTGGGAGATTTATGGGAGGGGCTTTTGGAAGGGCACCCCTATACGGGTCATTACGGTAATTGAGGAAGGGGCTCTTGAGACTTGTGGGCGGGAGAGTTTTGGAAGGGTGCCTCTATATGGGGCATTACAGGAATTGAGAAGGGGGCTTTTATTAAGAGATTTACGGGAGGGGCTTTTGGAAAAGTGCCCCTATATGGGGCATTTAGGGAATTGGGGAGGAGGCTCCTGAGGAGGCTTGCGGGGGGGGGGGTGTTGAAAGGTGCCTTTATGCAGAGCATTACGAGAACTGAGGAGGGGGCTCTTATTAAGAAATTTACGGGAGGGGTCTTTGAAAGGGCGCCCCTATTCAGAACATTATGGAAATTGGGGAAGGGGGCTCCTGAGGAGACTTTGGGGGCAGGGAGACTTTTGGAAAGGGGCCTCTTTACAGAGCATTACAGGAATTGAGAAAGGGGTTCTTATTGGGAGATTTATGGGAGAGGCATATGGAAGGGCGCCCCTTTATGGGACATTATGGGAATTGGGGAGGGGACTCCTAAGGAGACTTGGGGAGGGGAGGTTTTTGGAAAGGTGCCTCTATATGGAGAATTACGGGAATTGAGGAGCAGGGCTCCTGAGACTTTTGGGGGGTGGGTTGGAAAGGTGCCTCTATGTGGAGCATTATGGTAATGAGGTAGGAGTTTTTGGAAGGGCGCCCCTACATGGGGCATTATGGGAATTGGGGAGGGGGCTCCTGAGGAGACTGGGAGGGCGGCTTTTGCAAAGGTGGCTCTATGCCAGGGGCCTTCAAACTTGACAGCTTTAAGACTTGTGGACTTCAAATCCCAGAGTTCCTTCTCCAGTCATGTTAGCTCAGGAATTCTGGGAGGTGAAGTCCACAAGTCTTAAACTTGCCAAGTTTGAAGACCCTTGCTCTATGCGGAGCATTACTGGAATTGCGGAGGGAGCTCTTATTGGGAGATTTACGGGAGGGATTTTGTGGGAAGACTCCTCTAAGTGAAGCCAGGTGACTGTGAGATGGGCAGCATATAAATGTAATTGTTAATTTAATTATTATAATAACAATAACAACAATAAGCACTAATAACAATAGCGACAATAATAATATAATACTTGGAACAGCTTCCATCCTGCAACGAATATCTGTAACACTGTCAAACATCCAGATTTGCTACTCCAGGTCCTTGGTAAGGACTCGGTAGCTGGACAGAGATGCCAAACCCAGGCTGAACATCTGGCTGGTTGTGAGAAGAAGAAGAAGAGGAAGAAGAAGAGGAGGAGGAGGAAGAGGAAGAAGAAGAAGAAGAAGAAGAAGAAGAAGAAGAAGAAGAAGAAGAAGAAGAAGAAGAAGAAGAAGAAGAAGAAGAAGAAGAAGAAGAAGAAAGAAGAAGAAATCTACTGACAATCCAAACTGCTGACTTTGCAACGACAAAGTTGAAACTGTTTCACATTTAATATGTGAGTGCAGCAAAATCGCGCAAACTGATTACAAAGCTAGACATGACCGAGTTGCTAAATTAATCCACTGGTCATTATGTAAAAAATATGCCTTACCTGTATCAGAAAAGTCATGGGAACCTAAAGTGGAAAAAGTTGTTGAAAATGAGAAGGAGAAGGTCTTGTGGGACTTTCAAATACAGACAGATTGCCATTTGGAACACGACACGACAGATATCGCAGTTGTCGAAAACCGAAATGTACAATTCATTGATATCGCAGTACCAGGAGATGCCAGAGTCGAAGAAAAAGAACAGGGGAAAGTGTCACGAAATATCGCAACCTGGCCATCGAAACTACGCAGTTATGGATGAAATGTGTAAGAGTGATTCCCGCATTGTCATCGGGGCAATTGGCGCCATGTCCAATTTTTTTTTTTTAATTCACATTTATATGCTGCCCTTCTCCGGAGACTCAGGGCGGCTTACAATTTTTGGAGCACAACCCAATGCACTCAGCAATAGCCTTCCTTCCATTGTATATGCCTGCTTATTACTAAGGGGCATTTTTACAAAGTCAGCTTATTGCCCCCAACAATCTTGGGTCCTCACTTTACCTACCCCGAGAGGATGGAAGGCTGAGTCAACCTTGAGCCTGGTGGGATTCGAGCCTGCACTAATTACAGGCAGCTGGAGCTAAGTTAACAAAACACATCGAGAAATTGCAGCTTCCGGCAGTCACACTAGCGGAACTGCAAAAAACTGCACTACTCAGAACATCGTACATCTTAAGAAGGTACTTGGTTGATACCTGGGACGCTGGCAGCAACCCATATTATCAACCATGAGCACCAGTCAATGGTATTTGTGATGCATTTTTGAATGTTCAGTTGACTGAGTTTCATGTTTAATGAATAAAAGATAATAATAATAATAATAATAATAATAATAATAATAATAATATAATACACAAGAGAGAAGTCTGCCCTCTGCTGGCATGCCTCACCAAGCTGCAAGCAGTAAATCTTGCATTTGGATTATTTTCGCTCTGCCTCACTGTGTCTTCTTCTGTTTCTCTTTCTCTTTTGCAAATGGGCAGGAGGTGTTCGACGGTATGTTGAACGAAGCTACAGTTGCCGAAGCCCTGCACACCTTAGGGCATTCCGCCTCCGGCACGGAGCGTGTCTACCTTCACCTGTCACTTTCGGTGAGTTTAGGAAAACTTTTGTCCCCAGCATTGTCACCTGTCATGCCCCTGTCAGAATCTGATTCGGAAGGGGAGGCCAAACAGCTGACAGGGAATGGGAGTGTGGCTCCATTGGCTGTGGAAGAAACTGGGGAAGGGCAGAGCACAGGGGAGAGGTAGAACAAGGGAGAGGGAATTTAGAGGAAGACCCAGGCCCACTCCATCTTCATCCTAGGGCACGCAGGGAGGAACGGAGAAGGGAGCAACGTGAGTTGCGTGGCTTACGGGGGAGGAAAGGGCCCTGATCCCCTTCATTAGCTGCAGCTGGGAACACAGTGGTTTTTTAAAAAGGAAGCTGCACACAGCAAGTTGTTGGGAGCAAATCGCGAATTATCTGGTATCCTCGAGGCTTATCTGTGTTCCTGCCGTCTTCCCAACTGTGTGTGTTTTGCTGTGCTTTCAAGTCTGCAGTTCCTTCTCCTGCCCTGTCAAGTTAATTACTGCAGAGTGGTTTGTGTGGATTTTTAGTTACAGTTTGTATGTACCTTGTTTTGGACTGAATTTTCTCCAGTTAAAGGCTGTTCCTGGGAGAGTTTTTCTCCAGTTGAAGGTAACCTGGACATTGAGGGCAAAGTTGGAGATAATAACGGGACTCTTGCTTATTTAACTGTGTTGCCTTTGTGCCATGCCCCTTTGGGTCATCACATCACCTATCCCGGCCCTGTTAAAGCAATGATATCTTACAATGCTCTTTTGATCGAGTTTTTCTTCGTACGCTGGGTATTTAAGTCCACCAATGCCTCAACTCAATCTCTTGCACACCATTATCTTGGAGATAATTTTTGATTATTTGGATCCAAGTTTCTCAATCTTGGCAGTTTTCAGATGAGTGGACTTCAACTCCCAGAATTCCCCAGCTGTTGTTGGCTGGGGAATTTCTTTTTTATTTATTTGATTTGTCAATCGCTTACAAGATAATAGGAATAAGTATAAACATGAGTAAGAATACAGGAAACAGGTACGAATAAATGGGGACAATAGGACAGGGACGGGAGGCACAATGGTGCACTTATGCATGCCCCCTATAGACCTCTTAGGAATGGGGGGAGGTCAATAGTGGATAGTTTAAGGTTAAAGGAGTGGGAGTTAGAGGATGTAACAATTCTGGGAGTTGAAGTCCACTCACCTGAAAGCTGGCAAGATTGAGAAACCTTGGTTTAGAAATACTGTGCCCTGGTTCTTTAGGATGTCTACATCAGGTGTTTTTCACAGTTTCTAATTTAATTATTTTTAATTACTCTGAGATTCCACTGAGTAGAAAGGCAGAGTTTAAATCAAATCAGCAAAAACAGAGGTTAAAGTTTAGTGTGGACCACAGAAGCTCACGGGTGAATTTGGACCGATCTCTTTCAGCTCAACCTGCCTCATAAGTGTTTACTCCGGGGTTGGGGGCGGTAAAAGGAGGTGAGATACCTGTGTAAATTTCCAACTCTTGGACCAAAACTGGCATAGCCAAAATCTCTGCTTGATCTGAAAATGCAGCTGTTTTGTGGTTAGCTTCCTACAAATACATCAAAATCTTGCAGATTTTGTTTTCCTGATTGTGAAGTAGTTGTAGTCATTGTGAAGACTTTATGATTTGTAGGTATTGTGAAGATATTATGAAGTATGGACTTCATCTCCCAGAAGTTAGGGATTTGGGGTCTAGCATAGCTTAAGCATTCATGTTTTTAATCCATTTCGAGGGAAGCCTCTGCAACCTCAGGAGGCCGAAAAACGGGCCTTCTGGAAATACCAGAAATGTCGAAACGGGCCCGTTTTCTGGCCTCCCAAGGCTGCAGAAGCTTCCCTTGAGCCTCTGGGAAGGTGAAAACGGCCTCAAACAGGCTGAAAATCAGCTGGGAGGCGTGCGCATGCGCAATGCAGGTAAGGGGATGGAAGCGTACGCATGTGGGGGCGATTGCATTGTGGTGCCGCATGCGTGCTGCACCCCACAACAAAAAGGTTCGCCATCACTGCCCTAGAGCACTTAGATGTTGGCTACACACTCCCATTGAGACCCTGATGAAGAAGCCATCTGACCATTCAGAGGTCTGTCCACGGAGGTCAGGATTTTGAACTCGGTGGGTCTCAGGCAGAAGTTCTCCAGGAGATCTACCAAAAAGACCTTCCCTGATCCCGTCTCTCTCTCTCCCTTCTTGATTCCCGCAGGATCGTCTTTTGAGTGACATCCACGTTCTTTCCAAATACATTCATCTCGAAAAGCTCAATCTTTCCTACAATAAAATCAGCGGTATGTGAGCTCCATGGTTACTCTCACTCTCAAAGTGGTCGGCCATTGTTACAGGTAGTCCTTGACTTACGACTGTTCATGGGGCGATAATTCGAAATTACGATGGCACAGGGGAAAAAAAGGGACTGACGATGACCAGGTTTCACACTTTAGAACCCTTTGCAGCCTCCCCGTGGTCACGGGATCAACAATCAGGTGCTTGGCCACCGACTCATATTTATGATGGTTGCTTTGTCCCGGGCAGGGCAGGTCACAAGATCCCCTTTTGTGACCAGCTGCCCAGCAAAGACAACTGGGGGTGGGGGGGAGGAAGCCAGATTCACTTAACAACCGGGCTGCTAACTGTGGCAAGGACGGTTGTTAAACATGGGGCAAAACTCACCAAACGCTTTGCTTAGCCACAGGAATTTCGGGCTCCATTGTAGCCGTAAGTCGAGGACTACCTGGACAGAACAGCTTGGCTATTTACATGCAGCATTCAAAGGCCAGTGTCATGCCCCTGTCGGAATCTGATTCAGAGGAGGAAGCCGAGCAGCTGACAGGGAGTGGAAGTGTGGCTCCATTGGCTGTGTAGGAAACTGGGGAAGGGCAAAGTCCGGCTGGGCAGAGCAGGGGAGAGGTAGAACAAGGGAGAGGGAATTCAGAGGAAGACCCAGGACCACCCCCTCTTCATCCTAGGGCATGCATGGAAGAACGGAGAAGGGAGCAGCGTGAGTTGCATGGCTTATGGGGGAGGAAAGGGCCCTGATTCCCTTCATTAGTCGCAGCTGGGAACAGTGTATAAAAAAGGAAGCTGCGCACAGCAAGTTGTTGGGAGCAAATCATGAATTATCTGGTATCGTCGAGGCTTATTTGTGTTCCTGACGTCTTCCCAACTGTGTGTGTTTTGCTAGCCTTTCAAGTCTGCAATTCCTTCTCCTGCCCTGACCAGTTAATTACTACAGCGTGGTTTGTGTGGATTTTTAGTTTCAGTTTTTTTTTTAATTACATTTATATGCCGGCCTTCTCCGAAGACTCAGGGCGCTTACAATTTTTGGGATACAACCCAGTGTGCTCAGCAATAGCCTTCATCCCATTGTATATGCCTGCTTATTACTAAGCGGCATTTTTACAAAGTCAGCTTATTGCCCCCAACAATCTTAGGTCCTCACTTTACCTACCCCGAGAGGATGGAAGGCTGAGTCAACCTTGAGCCTGGTGGGATTCGAGCCTACAGTAATTGTAGACAGCT
This sequence comes from Naja naja, assembly GCA_009733165.1. Taxonomy (NCBI): domain Eukaryota; kingdom Metazoa; phylum Chordata; class Lepidosauria; order Squamata; family Elapidae; genus Naja; species Naja naja. The sequence goes on from CM019154.1 coordinate 50,058,828, forward strand.
GGATCTTAAGTGCAGGCATTTAACAGCCTGAGCCACCAAGGCCCAAGTTTGTATGTACTTTGTTTTCGGACTGAATTTCCTCCACTTAAAGGCTGTTCCTGGGAGAGTTTTTCTCCAGCCAGAAGGTAACCTGGACACTGGGGGCAAAGTTGGAGATAATAAAGGGACTCTTCTTGCTTATTTGACTGTGTTGCCTTTGTGCCACGCCCTGGGTCATCACAGCCATTCAGATCCCAAACTAGAATTTAAATTAGACCAGCCCGAGTCAAACATATCTTCTTTTATATCCCTCATCTCTATATTTCTTTTTTTAGATCTCTCTTGCATCAGTTACATGCCTTACCTGTTGGAACTGGATGTCTCCCATAATGCACTAACCACCTATTTTGACTTCAGGCCACCCAAGAACCTTCAGGTGAGTTGCAAAACACACCTTTGAATCTGGCTCACCCCCCTTGCAGTTAGCTGGCCAGTCTAACTGCCTTGTTCAGCCCACTTAAATGTAGGAGATAACCAAGCTGAGGCTGACGGAGGGGTCAAATGTGTCATGAGTCCCTTCGCATCCGCAAGAGATTTAAGTCCAGCCCATGAATTCCCTCTACTCTTACCTACCACCAATTTCCTTTGGCCGTTAGTAGTTCAGATTCTTGTAGAGAGCTTAAACTTGCAAATCAATCTTTTTAGGCCCATTTCAACTACCTGGATCTCCTGATTTTCTTGGCACTTGACACTAAATGGAGAAAATGGAATCTTTGATCTGTTTCATAGAGATCAGTTGCATTTATCTTTGCAACGGTGAGGCTGAATGTGCTTAAAACCTTTATAGGAATTGGTATCTTTTTTTTCTTTCCTTCCTTTCCTTTCCTTCTTCCCCTTCCTCCCTTCTTTTCTTCTTTTCTTCTTTTCTTCCTTCCTTTTTTCCCTTCTTCCTGCTTTCCTTCTTTCTTTCTTTCTTTCTTTCTTTCTTTCTTTCTTTCTTTCTCTTTCTCTCTCTCTCTCTCTCTCTCTCTCTCTCTCTCTCTCTCTCTCTCTTTCTTTCTTTCTTGTTTTTTCCCAAATTATCCTGAATTGAATGGATGATGATGGCTGGGCTGGGGTAGAAGACAGCAATAGAATATTTGTAGCTCAGGGTTGAATCGTGAGGCCTTAGTGCTCTCTGAGCTTGGTGGTTTTCTTGCAGACCGAATTAAGTAACATCATCAGGGCTAGAGGGGAGTGGGGTTTGCTCTCTGTTTATATATTGATGTTGCTAGAAGTGGTCTTGGTCATTCCTTAATTAGGCTGTTGTTTATTTGATTGGGGTATCCTTAATTGTTGGTCTAATGTTAATCTTGGTGTTAAGCTTATCTTGGTGTTGATTGCTGGCAATGTTCTGTTTTAGACTTCCTTTTCAGCTTTGTGATAGTCTCTTTCAAATGGTATGTAAACGTTGTTTATCTCAGTGTGCCCGTTGATGGCTGTTTTGTCAGAGTGCCAGCTTCCAGGAATTTTCTAGTGATTTTGGACTTGGCTTGGTCTAAGATGCTCACAGTTTCCCTGTTGAAACTATGGTTAGGTCTGTCGATGTGTTGCACACTTAAGGAGTTTTCCTCATGTCTTCTGACTGCTGGTTGTTTAGGACACCTTTATGTATCTTTTTCCATTTTTTTTTTTGTTCTCTTTCCAGGTGGCTAATTTTTCCTACAATGATATTCCCGAAATGAAAGACCTTTCCAATTATCAGTCCCTCAAAAAGCTCATACTGGACAGTATCCTTTAAAAAAAAATGATGCATTTAGAACAGGGCAGGAACTTCCTTGGATCCCAGTAGATTCCCTGTACAAGCTGCCTTTTTAAAAAGAAGATATTTTTTATTTAAAAATAAATAAACGAATGAATGAACAGGAAGGTTTCAAGGTGTATAACAAAGGCAACCTTTCGAATTGCAGCAATTAGCTCTGTAAACATCCTGATAGGATGAAGGATTAATTTATCTTCCATCCACCGGGTATTTTCAGACCAATCAAACCTACTTATGACTATTTATTTATTTATTGCTTGGACTTGTATGCCGTCCTATCTCCCGAAGGACTCAGAGCGGCTCACATCATAAAACCCATAATACAAAATTACTATCGTTTTGTGAAGAGCTCATTCACCCCAGCCCTCATGTTACGAAACCACCCTCAATGTACAGGTGGTCCTCAATTTACGACGCACTGGAACCCAACATTTGCATCGCTAAGCAAGATAGTCGTTCAGTGAGTTTTGGCCCCGTGAGATTGCCTTTCTTGCTGCAATTTCCTGGGGCAAGATTTCAGATGTCTGGTTGCTGATCACGGCAGTCATTTAAGCGAGCCTGGCCTCAGTTTACGACCATCCTTGCTGCAGTCATTAAATGAATTCAGCCTTCCCCCGTTGACTTTGCTCATCAGAAGGTCGCAAAAATGGATCATGTGACCTCCCAGGATGCTGCAACTGTCATAACTACGAGTCAAGTTGCCAAGCATCCAAATTTTGATCAGGTGACCACCGGGATGTTGCGATGGTCGTAAGTGTCAAAAACGCTCTTAAGTCGCTTTTCCCGGTGCCGTTGTAACTCTGCATGGTCACTAAATGAATCATCGTAAGTCAAGGACCACCCGGTATCAAATTTGGGGGATTGGATTTGCTACGCAATTCCTTTGAAGGCCTCCTCGAAATCCAGTTGTTTTTAAAAGCTCTTTTTATCCAGCTCTACAAAAAGCGGTGTTTGCAGTGTGACCGGATGAGATGCTTGAAGTCCCTTTCTTTATACAGATGATCCTCAACTTATGACAGTTCATTTAGTGACCATTCGAAGTTACAACTTCATTCGGGGAAAAAACAAGCATTTTTCATATTTAACGCCCATCGCTGCAGCCCCCAGGATCACGCGATCAAAACTGAGACGCTTTTCTGACCCAAACCTGGTCCCAAGGAAGCAAACATGAGACAGAGGTAACAGCACAACCTTGCTTCCTGCAAAGGTTTCATCACCTTTGCCTGTCCTTTATACCTTATGGGAGGGGCAATCACCTCCCAGCCTTACTCCCGAGTCGTCCCTTTTGTTTCAGCTGCTCTCGCCTTCTGGCAGCTCTGTGCACACATGCACTGGGAACGGGCTCTCCTGTGTTCTGACCCAAACCTTGTTCCAAGGAAACAAACACGAAACAAAGGTAACAGCAAAACCTTTTAATGATTCTGTACAAATTCCGTTCCTTCCCGTTAAAAGGCTGTTTCAAACTAATTGTCTCTGATAAGAACGAGCCTTGCCAAGGTTATGCAAAGCTGCCAAGAACCCTAGATAAAGTTGCCAAAAAATATTTCAAACGCAAAGTATCTCCAAACACAAACTAAGATAGTCCAAACATCCACAAGGCTTGAGTGCAAGAACTCCTTTGCTTCCTGCAAAGAACTCTGGTTTCTCAGCTGGCTTTTATCTCTTAAGGGAGGGGCCATCACCTTGCAGCCTTACTCCTGAGTCACCCGTGCTGCTGCAGCTGCTCTTTCCTTTGAGCAGCCCTGCACGTACATACACTGGGCACAGGCTCCTCGGGGGCCTCTTCATCACTGCTGCCAGCCTCCACAATCTCTGAAGGCAGCATTCCACTCCCTGATGGTCCTGGCCCCATCCCTGCATCACACGCAGGCCCCTCATCTGAGTCCTCGCTCTCCGAGACCTCAGCCGTCCGCACCTGCTGCCGGCAAACCACAACAGACGCTTGGCAAACCAACTCCTATTTATGACGGCCTCAGTATCCTGGAGGTCATGCGATTTCCCCCTTCTGTGACCTTCTGACCAGCGAAGTCAACCAGGGAGGAGCCAGATTCACTTAACGCCCGCCTTACTAACTCAGCACAACTGCAGCGATTCCCTTCACAGGCGCAGTGAGAAAAGTCGTAAAACGGGGCAGAATTTCCTTGAACCGATGTCTGGCTCAGCGACAGGCATTTCGGGCTGAATTGTGGTCGTAAGATGAGGACTGCTCGCAAATTGCTTGAAAAATCTGGGTGTCAGGATTCCGGCACTTATCCCCCATTTAAATCACGAGTCTCGAGCCAAACTTCCAAAGCTTCAAAAGGATTTATTGGGAGTTAACATGCCAGCACTGCCTGGGTGCAGCTGACTCTGAGACACATCATTCATTGTCACCCTAGACCAGCCGTGGGCAAACTACAGCCGGGGCGGATCCGCCCGTTCGCTGTTCTATCCCGCCAGCGAGCCAAAAGCGGAGGGTTCTCTTGCTCTCCCAGAAGGCTACGTGAAGTAATCTAACTTTGAATTTATATTAGTTCACACAAACACTCTATCCATGCTTTTGTTCCGGCCCTCTGGTCCAGTTTAAGAACCCATTGTGGCCCTCGAGTCAAAAAGTTTGCCCACCCCTGCCCTAGACCCTGGTTTTCCCCCACTCCCTGGGTGTATCATAATTCATATCCTCCAATGGGACACATCCATAGCCCAGAGTCGTCAATCATGCTCTCCAGCTAGAATTTTGTGTGGCAGAAACTTCTAGTTACTATCTTTGAAAACATTTATGGAATGCACTTTTGGTTTGCAAGCTGCCACACTGCTCCCCCCTCCCTTTCTGTTGGCAACTCTAGAAAGACCATAGAAATATTTTATGAGTTGACACCAAGTTTTTTGCCACCCGGCTCTTTCTACAGCCTCCACAACACACTGCTGGTTGTGTATATTGTGCGCCAGGAGACGCATTGACGTCATTTTCCTTCGAATTGTCTTCAGACTGGGACCGATGCTTCAGTAACGGGTCCCTTGGAAACGCTTTACTGCCTTTGGAGCAGAGAGCCACACCTTGGGAGAAATTCTCCTGGCTTAAATAGACTTTCAGATTTATTTATTGTTTTTAATCCCGCGGTTTGATACAAGCAGCTTTTCTTTTTCTCACACATGGAACAATAATATGAGTGCTCCAGCATGGAACAATAATAAGTGTAAGTGGCAAGTACCCCAGTCCAGTCTCTTCTTGAAAGCCTCCAGGGATGAAACTCCCACAACTCCCTAAGACAACTTACCCCCCTCCTGCGTGGCCTGCATTGGTTGCCGATTGGCCCGGGTGAGATTCAAGGTTTTAGTTTTAACATTCAAAGTCCTACACGGCATGGGTCCCCAATATCTGAGGGAGCGTCTTCTTCCAATAGCTAGCTCCGGCCGCCCTGTGCGGGCTCATAGGCAAGGACTCTCGGGTTCCATCGGTCCAATGCCGGTTGGTATTTCCCGACAACGAGCCTTTTCTGTTGCGCCCCGACCTCTGGAATCAACTGCCTCTGGAGCTCCGTCTGGCCCCTGATCTCCGCACCTTCCGCCACGAATTAAAAACTTGGCTGTTTGACCAACCGGGCTGTGACCCTCCTTTGGGGGAGGATGGGTTTTTAATATATTTTATTGTATTGTTATGTCTTATATTTGGGCTTGTTAGTTTAATGTCTTTTTAAATATTTATTGTTCTGTGTTTTAGCTGTGAGCACTCGAGTCTTCGGAGATGGGGCGGCATACAAGTTCAAATATAAATAAATAAATAAATAAACTTCTGTTCCATTGGTTCCATCAGAAAATTTCTCCTTATTTCCAGGTTGAATCTCTCCTTGATCAGTTTCCATCTATTATTCCTTGTCTGGCCTACAGGTGCTTTGGAAAACAGCTTGGCCCCTTCCTCCTTTCTGGGGCAGCCCCTCAAATATTGGAACCCTGCTATCCTGTCTCCCCTGGTCCTTCTCTTCCCTAGACTAGCCAGGCCCGGTTCCTGTAATTGTTCTTCATATATTTTAGTCTCCAGTCCCCTCATCATCCTGTTGCTCTTCTCTGCACTTTTTCTAGAGTCTCAACCTCTTTTTTATAGTGTGGTGACCAAAACTGGATGCAGGATTCTAGGTGTGGTCTTTCTAAGGCTTTATAGAGTAGTATTAGTCCCTCGCTTGCACAGTGAAGTCAGTAAATAGAGACCTGGAAACTTAAACATGTTTCTGATTTCGAGGTGTGGAATATTAAAAATATTCTTCCTGTGCAGCTTCTCCCCCTGGGAATCCTGAGTCAGTTGCCCCAAAGGTTCAAGACTAACATTTAGACAGTGTATAAATGTTGCTTAGATACCATCAACATTTGCTTAACTTCCTGCTAGGCTGACTTTCTTCTTAATTTCCTCCTCCGAGATAATCAAAGCTCCCTGATGCGCATACAGGTAGTAGTCCTCAGCTTACAACCGTAATTGAGCCCACAGTTTCCATCGCTCAGCGAAACGTCTTCAGCGAGTTTTGCCCCATATTACGACTTTTCTTCCCGCTGTTGCTAAGTGGGTCATTGCAATTGTTAAGTTAGGAGGGCAACGATTCGCTTAACAACTGGGACAAGAATGGGGTAGAACATCCTTAACAAAGGTCTCACTTAGCAATAGAAATTTGGTGCTCAATTACAGTCGTAAGCCGAGGACTATCTGTAGTAAACTGGAACTTTGGTCTCTCCAGCCTGGTATTATTATAGCTTCCCAATTGTTGTTTTTTCTAAGTTTCAGAAAAGAATCTTTCTGACCTGGAAATGCCAGAAGATTAAATTTGCAGAATAATAGACTTGGAAAGGACCTTGTAGGTCATCTAGTCCAACCCCCCTCCCAAGCAGGAGACCCTACACCGTTCCTGACAGGTGGCAGTCCAATTTCTTCCTGAAAGCTTCCAGGGATGAAGCTCCCACAACTGCTGAAGGCAAGCTGATACATTGCCTGGGAGACAAAACTCTTATCTGATCTTCTCCCTAGGAACCAAGCTCATTTCAACTGTGACTAATGGGCTCTTTCAGTTGATAGAACAAACAAGGAAGGATGGAGCTTCTCACTCATCCAGGTCATGGTTGTCCCAAAGGGGTTTCTCCAAAAAAGCAACTGGACTTCCTTGTTTGTTTGTTTTTTTTCCCCCTCGAAAACATTTCGCTTCTCATCCAAGAAGCTTCCTCAGTTCTAATGTCATGTTAGCACTGAAAAAGTTCTAGAACTGATACTAAAACTGAAGAAACCTCCTGGATGAGAAGCGAAACGTTTTCAAGGGGAAAAAAACAAACCCAGGAAGTCCAGTTGCCTGGACTTTGGGACAAACGAGGAAGTAATTTAATTTAATTTAATTTAATTTAATTATGAGATTTATATGCCGCCCTATCTCCCTAAGGACTCAGGGCGGCTTACAGTACTAAAAAAACATATAATACAAAAGTTAAAAATGAATTAAACCCAAGAAAATCTCATAATCATAAAACCAACACATTAACACCCAATTAAAAACCCTCCCCCCCATCAGTCTGGGTAGGCCAGTTGAAATAGCCAGTTTTTTAGGCCACGGCGGAAGGATCGGAGGTCCAGGGCCACCCGGAGCTCCAGGGGCAGCTGGGTCCAAAGGGTGGGCACCCCCACAGAGAAGGCCCTATTCCTGGGGGCCGCCAGCCGACACTGCCTAGCTGATGGCACCACCAGGAGGCCCTGCCTGTGGGAGCGTACTGGGTGTCGGGAAGTCGTTATCGGCAGCAGGGTTTCCTGTAAGTACCCCGGTCCAATGCCATGATGGGCTTTATAGGTTAGCACCAGCACCTTGAATCTCACCCGGAGGGCAACCGGCAACCAATGCAGCTCACGCAGGAGGGGTGTAACATGGGAGTATCGGGACCCTCCCATCACAACCCACACCGCTGCATTCTGAACAAGTTGAAGCCTCCAGGTGGTCCTCAAGGGCAGCCCCATGTAGAGAGCGTTGCAGTAGTCCAGACAGAAGACGACGAGTGCCTGAGTGACCGTACGTAGGGCATCTCGGTCCAGGAAGGATTGCAACTGGCGCACCAGGCGAACCTGAAGTAGCCAGAGAAGACCTCCACAATCACCTTTCTTTTCCACCGAGCCCCGTCTGTCTAGAAGAGCAGAGGACTTCCAAGAATTTTCTCTCGAAAACACAATTTGCTTATCCAGAGCTCTTTGATTTTGGAGGACTTTTAAGGAAGGAAACCACCAAGAAGACCCCAAGGTGCTTTTTTTTTCAGGAAGCAACTAGACTTTCTTGTTTTTTCTTTTGAAGACATTTCGGTTCTCCTCCAAGTAGCTTCCTCAGTTCTGATTGGATGGCGGAGGATGGAAAGATTGATACTCCTTGCAGATAGTTGGTCATTTGCATCCTTTTAGAGGGTCGTTGAGGCCGCTTGGAACTGCTAGAAGGACTGTGTTGTGGAGCTGTGCTTTCTGCAGGATGTTTTCTCTCCTATAGAATCCAAGAAGGCTCCACACCCATTTGCACCACTCAGGTGGCCCTGAGGACACAGGAAAAAACCTCCAAGTGGCCTCAACGACTCTCCAAAAAGGATGCAAATGACCAGTTCTGTCTGCAAGGAGTATCAATCCTTCCATTCCCCACCATTCAATCAGAGCTGAAGAAGCTTCTGGAATGAGAAGCGAAACATCTTCAAAAGGAAAAACCAGGAAGACTTCTTGGTTTCTTTCCTTAAAAATGCTCCTGGGATTTATCAAAGGGATTTATACGAAAGAGATAAAATATCCAATCCTGCATATAGTAACAGCAGTGAGATTAGCACTTGCACAATGTTGAAAAGGAGATTCTATGCCAACGGACAGCTTAATTATCCAAAAGATTTTCGACTGCGCGGAAATGGACAAACTTTCATTAGAATTAAAAGATAAGAAAGACTCAGATTATTATACAGTTTGGGAAAATTGGTGTCATTGGAAAAATAATAGAAACAAGCAAATAAATAAGGAATGTATAATTTAGAAAGATAGAGAGGTGTGGGTGTGTGTGCACATACACACATATATATACATATGTATGTATATATATGTGAGTCTGTGTGTATGTGTGTATATATATATAAATTACACACTGGAATAACAATTGAAATGTAAACACTGTCAAAATGGATTGTAATAGACACAACACGTTCATTTTAAATATTTATATTGTATTTTAATGTTTTAAATTTTCAATAAAGGTTTATTTAAAATAAAAAGAAAGAAAGGAGAAACTAAAATTGAACTCAGCTATATCTTCACTGAAATAAGGCTTTGAATGTGTTTGAATGTGTCTGACTACAATATCAGAGATATAGCTGAGTTCAATTCTGGGTCCAAAGAACTGTAAAGAAAAAAAGAAGAAAAAAAGCACCTTTGGGAGAACCCTGACCTGAAGGACTGAGGATCTCCTCAGACTTTGACCAAGAAGATGTTTGGTGAGGGTGCCAGTTGCCCGTCGCTCGCTCAAGTCAACATCTCCCCCAGGTTCTCTTTAATGCATGGAGCTTTTCTCCCCAGGCCTTCATCCGTGAGCTTTGACTTCCTCTCCTTCTACGTTGCCATTTCATTTCTTAATTCTCATGCCGACGTGCAGATAACAGCATTGCGGAGATTCAGGGCCTGGAGAATTGCCACAACCTGACTGAACTGAGCTTGGCAAACAACCAGATCAAAACAATTACCGGCTTGAAAAATTTGCCCATCAAAAACCTCTGCCTGGTGAGTTTTCATCAGTTGCCTGAGTTGAACTTCGTTAGTTTATTTTACTGTCATTGCACCTCGTACAATTTCCGGACATCATATGTTGGCTTGTCATGAAAGGATGATGGTGGGGTTTGAAGTCCTACATCAGAGGTCAAAGAAGGAGGGCCCTTTGATGACTTGTGGACTTTAGCTCCCAGAATTCCTGAGTGTTGTGGTTAGCTGGCAGCAGGTGCAGACAGTGGAAGAAAGCGAGGACTCAGATGAGGGGCCAGGACTATTAGGGAGTGGAGTGCTGCCTTTGGAGATTGTGGGGGCTGGCGGCAGCGATGAGGTTCCCAAGGAGCCTGTGCCAAGTGCGCGTGTGCGCAGGATTTATCGTAGGAGAGAGCAGTTACAGCAGCACAGGTGACTCGGGAGTAAGGCTGCAAGGTAATGGCCCCTCCCTCAAGAGGATAAAAGCCAGGTTTGAAGAAGTGTTCTTTGCAGAAGGCAAAGACGCTCTGAAACTCAGCCTCGTGGACATTATAGTTAGTATTTGAAAACTCTTGTAAATTATTCTCTGTGGGTTTTTGGCAGCCTTGAAGAACAACTTGGCAAGGCTCTTTCTTGTCGGAACTAATTAGTTGGAAGCAGCCTTTTATCTGTGAAGAAACAGAATTCATGGATTAAACCTTAAAAGGTGGGGGCTGCTGCCTTTCTTTGGTATTGGCTCTCTTAGAACCAGGTTGGGTCAGAACACTGAGCCAGCATTGTTTACAGGGTCAGCCTATTGTCCCTCAACCATCTGGGTCCTCATTTGACCGACTTCAGAAGGATAGAAGGATGAGTCAACCTTGACCGGTCAGGATTGAATTCCTGGCTGTGGGAATGAAGAGTTAAAATGCAATACTACAGTCTCACCACTGCCCCACCACGGCCCTTCCTTCCTTCCTTCCTTCCTTCCTTCCTTCCTTCCTTCCTTCCTTCCTTCCTTCCTTTTCCTTCCTTCCTTCCTTCCTTCTTTCTCCCTTCCTTAGCACTTACCAATAGCCCTTAGACTTACATCCCACCTCACAGTGCCTTTACAGCCCTCTCTAAGCGGTTTACAGGGTCAGCCTCTTGCTCCCAACAATCAGGATCCTCATTTGACCCACCTCGGAAGGAGGGCAGGTTGAGTCAACCTTGAGACTGTCAGGATCGAACTCCTGGCAGTGGGCAGAGTCATCCTGCAATGCTGCAGTCTTGCCACTGTGCCACCACGGCCCTTCCTTCCTTCCTTCCTTCCTTCCTTCCTTCCTTCCTTCCTTCCTTCCTTCCTTCCTTCTTCACTTACTTATATACTGCTTCACAGGGCTTTCCAGCCCTCTCTAAGCAGTTTACAGAGTCAGCATCTTGACCCCCTGCCCAGCAATCTGGGTCCTCATTTTACTGACCTCAGAAGGATGAAAGGCTGTGTCAACCTTGAGCCAGTCAGAATCAAACTGCTGGCAGTGGGCAGAGCTTGCCTGCAATACTGCATTCTAACACTGTGCCACCTTGATCCATCCGTCCTTCCTTCCTTTCCTTCCTTCCTTCCTTCCTTCCTTCCTTCCTTCCTTCCTTCCTTCCTTCCTCTCCACTTAGCAATAGCCCTTAGACTTATATGCCGCTTCACAGTGCTTTCAAGTCCTCTGTAAGCGGTTTAGAGTCAGCTTCTTGCCCCCAACTATCAGGGTCCTCATTTTACCAACCTTGGAAGGCAGAGTCAACCTTGAGCCAGTCAGGATTGAACTGCAGGCAGTCGGCAGAGTTAGCTTGCAATAGTGCAGTCACACCACTGTGCCACCACAGATAGGTGATAGATAGCAATAGCACTTAGACATATACCGCTTCACAGTGTTTTGCAGCCCTCTCTAAGTGGTTTACCGAGTCAGTATCTTGGCCCCACCCCGCAGCAATCTGGGTCATCATTTTATCCACCTCAGAAGGACGAGTCAACCCTGAACCGGTCAGGATCGAACTGCTGGCAGTCGGCAGTTGGCAGAATTAGCCTGCAATACTACATTCTAACCACTGCGCCACCAAGAACGACAATGTTAATGCGGGAGCAATTACAATAAGACTTTTCCAGATTGGGGATAATACAGATAATCCTCAACTTATTACCACATTTGAGGCCAACATTTATATTGCTAAGTGAGACATTTGTTCAGTGAGTTTTGCCCCATTTTACAACCTTCCTTGCCACCGTTGTTAAGTGAATCATTGCAGTTGTTAAATTAGTCACAGGGCTGTTAAGTGAATCCGGCTTCCCACCTTGACTTTCCTTGTTGGAAGGTCGAAAAGGGGATCATTTGACCCCAGGACGCTGCGACCGTCGTAAATATGAGTCATCTGAATTTTGATCACGTGCCCATGGGGATGCCGCAGCGGTCCTAATGTGTGAAGAATAGTGATCGTTCCCTTTTTTCCCCAGTGACGATGTAACTTTGAGCAGTCACTAAATGAACTCTTGTGAGTCGAGGACCACCTGTGTATACAATGATGTTGCAAGCAGGTGTGAAAGCAGGCAATGTGGGTCCTTGCTTGTGCTTGGATTTGCCCAAAGAACTACCATGTTTTGGATATTGGAGGCTCATTACTATTTTGGAAAGGCGGTGGCTCAGCGGCTAAGACGCTGAGCTTGTCGATAGGAAGGTTTGGCGGTTCGAATCCCTAGTGTCGCATAACGGAGTGAGCTCCCGTTACTTGTCCCAGCTTCTGCCAACCTAGCACGTAAAAAAAATGCAAGTAGAAAAATAGGGACCATCTTTGATGGGAAGGGAACAGCGTTCCGTGCGCCTTTGGCGTTTAGTCATGCCGGTCACACGACCATGGAGACGTCTTCAGACAGCACTGGCTTTTCGGCTTTGGAATGGAGATGAGCACCTAGAGCTGAAAACGACTAGCACATATGTGCAAGGGGAATTGTCATGCCCCTGTCAGAGTCTGAATCCAAGGAGGAAGACGAGCAGCTGACAGGGAACGGGAGTGTGGCTCCATTAGCTGTGGAGGAAACTGGGGAAGGGCAAAGTTCAGCTGGGCAGAGCAGAGGAGAGGTAGAACAAGGGAGAGGGAATTCAGAGGAAGACCCAGGCCCACCCCTTCTTCATCCTAGGGCATGCAGGGAGGAACGGAGAAGAGAGCAACATGGGTTGCATGGCTTACGGGAGAGGAAAGGGCCCTGATTCCCTTCATTAGCCACAGCTGGGAATGAGAGTTTAAAAGAGATGCAAGCTGAGTGCAGCATCTGCTGGGAACAAACGTGAGTTTATCTTGTGTTGACTTTGCTTATCTGTGTTCCTGGCATCTTCCCAACTGTGTTGAGTCATTGCCATGCCTTCACATCTGGAATTCCTTCTCCTGCCCTGCCAGAATAATTACCTCATCTTGCCTTGATTGGACTTATAGTTACAGTTTTTGCTGACCACGTTTTGGACTTGATTCTCTGCAGCCAAAGGCTGTTCCTGGGAGAGTTCTTCTCCAGCCCAGAAGGTAACCAGGATGTTGGGGGCAAAGTTGGAGATAATAAAGATAATCCTACTGATTACCAGACTGTGTTGCCTTTGTGCCACGCCCCTTTGGGTCATCACAGGAACCTTTACCTTTATTATTTTGGCAGAAATCAAACCAGATCAAAACAGCGGTTGGCTTGGAAAAACTCAAGGTGTTACAAGTGTTGGATTTGTCTGGCAACCAGATCAGCAGCTTGGAGGGTCTGGAAGACCACAACCTCCTGCAGGACATCAACCTGGAAGATAACCAGGTAAGTTATATACAGCAGAGGAGACTCAGCGGCCAACCTTCTCTGGACCTCTTGCAAAGGCCAGGAGAACCACAGAATGGAGATTGTCCCAGAATCCTTCTCTTTCGGATATACTTGGTGGGGGGGAAGGAAAAGAAGGGGCAAGAAGTTGCTTTGAAAATGTGCTTGAGAAAATGTACTCTGTAAATTGGACAAACCCATATGAATAACTCTTATTTTGCATAATTTATTGCACATATGAGCCATCATCTATCTATCTATCCATCATATCTTTGTTTATCGATCCATGCATCCATCACATCATCCATCCACTGATTCATTCTGTCGTTGTCCATCTAGTAGATAATCATCCATCCATTCTACATCTATATCTACCCTATCTATCTATCTATCTATCTATCTATCTATGTATCTATCTATATCTTTCTTTCTTTCTTTCTATCTCTTTATTATGTCTGCTTATCTCTGTTTATCTAGTCTGTTTATCGTCTTTATCATATTTATCTGTCACTTATGTCTATTATGTCTGTCTGCCTATTTCTATCTATTATGTCTGTTTATTATGTCTATCATGTTTATCATATCTGTCAATCTGTCACTATCATGTCTGTTTATTATGTTTCTGTCTGACTATTTCTATCTATGCTGTCTGTTTATCTATTATGTCTGTTTATCTCTATCATCTGTTTATGTCTCTCTAAAGCCACAAGGGTTAAAAAAACCTGAGTTACTTGATGCTTTTTTTTCTTCTTTTTCCTCTCTGGGCAGCTGAGACGAGAAAGCTCTTGGGTGTCACCTCCTTCCTGATGGGGCTGCTCCATCCATCCATCCATCCATCCATCCATCCAGGATTTTGGAGCATTCTCTTCCTCCTCCCTCTTTCCTTTAATCCATACCTTTCTTCTTGTCCTCACCAGGTGTCTGAACTGAGCGAGCTGGAATACATCGAATCTCTGCCTCTGCTCAGAGTGTTCAACTTGTTGAAGAATCCCGTTCAGGTGAGGGAGAAGTCAAACCATCAATGGAACGTTGACACTACCACTCCAGCTGACAGGGAGTGGTAGTGTGACTCTGGTGGCTGTGGAGGAAACGGAGGAAGGGCACAGTCCGGTTGGGCATTCGGAGGAAGACCCAAGGCCACCCCCGCTTCATCCTAGGGCACGCAGGGTGGAACGGAGAAGGGAGCAACATGGCTTACCGGGGAGGAAAAGGCCCTGATCCCTTTCATTAGTTGCAGCTGGGAGAACAGGGTATAAGTCATCCTGGCCTGCCGTGTTAATTACTTCAGTGTGGTTTGTGTTGGTTTTTTTATTTCTAATTATCTTTACTTTGGGTTCGGACTGCATTTCTTCCCTTCGCAGACTGTTTTTGGAAGAGTTTGATATCCAGCCAAGGATAATTGGACATTGGGGGCCAAGTTGGAGGCATTAAAAGGAATTTATTCTACTTTTGTGACTTAGTTATTTTTGTGTCATGCCCCTTTGGGTCATCACAGTGCCTCTGTGTCTTATCTTGTTTCATCCTCTCCTTGGGAGGATGTCCCTTATCTTATTTACTTGTTGCCTGGATCCAGGTGGATCTTCCTGTTTTCCAAGAAGATTGTAACAATGCATCATGTACCTGTCACTGCACACATTTTGGGTTTTAGGGTGGGGGGGGGGGTTTATATGTAACAGAAAGAGTAAAGAGGAAGCTAACAGAAAGAGTCTAGCTTAACCACACTTAAACTACATAAAATCCTATTATAAAAGAGTAACTTATAATACTTTTCTCTCAGATAATCCTCAACTTAAAACCATTCCTTTAACAACCGTGAAAATGGTCATAAGTCCCTTTTCCCAGGGCAGTTGTAACTTCAGACGGTCACTAAACAAACTCGTAAACTCAAGGGCTCCCTGTACCCTCTTATTTCCTTTGAGCCTCTCTTCCTTCTCTACTTCCCGCGTCAAACTATGAGAGAATAATCTGATCAAGTAACTTTTCCTCTAATTAGCCTGAAATCGAACCAAAAACTGAAACCAACCCATCTATGCATTTTCCTCAGGACCAAGAAGATTATTGGCTGCTGGTGATTTTTATGCTGCTCCATCTGACCGAACTGGATCACAAGAAGATCTCTGTGGAGGAAAAGGTAAATGCCACGACCCTTGGGAGGCTGAACCTTGAGCTAGTCAGGATCAAACTGCTGGCAGTTGGCAGAGTTAGCCTGCAATATTACGTTCTAACCACTGCGCCACCACAGATAGATGATGGATAGCAATAGCACTTAGATTTATATACCCTGCACAGGGCTTTCCAGCCCTCTCTCTAAGCAGTTTACAGAGTCAGCCTCTTGCCCTCAACCATCTGGGTCCTCATTTTACCCACCTCGGAAGGATCGAAGGCTGAATCAACCTGGAGCCAATCAGGATCGAACTGCTGGCAGTGGGCAGTGAGTTAGTGTGCAGTACTGCATTCTAACCACTGCCCCATCGTGACTCACCTTCCTTCCTTCCTTCCTTCCTTCCTTCCTTCCTTCCTTCCTTCCTTCCTTCCTTCCCTCCCTCCTTCCCTTAACACTTACCAGTAGCACTTAGACTTATGTACCACTTCCCAGTGCTTTCCAGCCCTCTCTAAGCAATCTACAGAGTCAGCCTCTTGCCCCCAACAATCGGGGTCCTCATTTTACCCACCTCGGAAGGATCGAAGGCTGAATCAACCTGGAGCCAATCAGGATCGAACTGCTGGCAGTGGGCAGTGAGTTAGTGTGCAGTACTGCATTCTAACCACTGCCCCATCGTGACTCACCTTCCTTCCTTCCTTCCTTCCTTCCTTCCTTCCTTCCTTCCTTCCTTCCTTCCTTCCTCCTTCCTTAACACTTACCAGTAGCACTTAGACTTATGTACCACTTCCCAGTGCTTTCCAGCCCTCTCTAAGCAATCTACAGAGTCAGCCTCTTGCCCCCAACAATCGGGGTCCTCATTTTACCCACCTCGGAAGGATCGAAGGCTGAATCAACCTGGAGCCAATCAGGATCGAACTGCTGGCAGTGGGCAGTGAGTTAGTGTGCAGTACTGCATTCTAACCACTGCCCCATCATGACTCTCCTTCCTTCCTTCCTTCCTTCCTTCCTTCCTTCCTTCCTTCCTTCCTTCCTTCCTTCCTTCCTTCCTTCCTTCCCTCCCTCCCTCCCTCCCTCCCTTAACACTTACCAGTAGCACTTAGACTTATGTACCGCTTCCCAGTGCTTTCCAGCCCTCTCTAAGCAATCTACAGAGTCAGCCTCTTGCCCCCAACAATCGGGGTCCTCATTTTACCCACTCCGGAAGGACGAGTCAACCTTGAGCCGGTCAGCATCGAACTGCTGGCAGTCGGCAGAGTTAGCCTGCAGTGCTGCATTCTCACCACTGCACCACCTTGTAAATCAAGGACTACCCGTGCGCATCATTAACCTACATTTCCCCCTTTTTCTTAACCGGGAGCAGGTTTCCGCTGTGAACAAGTACGACCCCCCTCAAGAAGTGGCGGCTGCTCAGGACCACATGACTCACATCATGTACAGCATGATGCAACCCCAACACATCTTCAACAGGTGACCCCCTTGCCTCTTCCTCCTCTTCCTCTCCTCTCCTTCTCTTTCCAAACTAGGGTGTGTCCCAGAAACACCCTGGCAGTGTGGAATTTAAACGAATCTTGGTTCGCCCAGCAGATGATCCCATTGTGTTAGTCCTCCCCTCGCAGTTCAAAGCAGTGGTTCCCACCTCATTTCCTTGGAAACAACCAGTCAGAGCAGAGGTTTCCTCACACCCAAAATTAGAGGCACAAGGAGCTCTTAACAGCACTCATTGATCATTAAAAACTCCCCTGGGAGTGACAAAAACTTGCAGCTATGATGGCTTCAAGCTGTCTTCTTAATATCAAACAATAGAATCAGAATAGAACAGGAATGGAACAAGAATAGAGTAGAGTAGAGTAGAGTAGAGTAGAATACAATAGAATAACAGTTGGAAGGGACCTTGTAAGTCATCTAGTCCAACCCACTGCCCAAGCAGGAGACCCTACACTGTATCTGAAAGATGGCAGTCCACTCTCTTCTTGAAAGCCTCCAGTGATGAAGCTCCTGTAACTTCCAAAGGCAACTTCTGCTCCATTGGTTGATTGTTCTCACTGTCAGAAAATTTCTCCTTATTTCCAGGTTAAATCTCTCCTTGTTCAGTTTCCATCCATTATTCCTTCTCTGGCCTTCGGGAGCTTTGGAGAATAGTTTGACCCCTTCCTCCTCTCTGTGGCAGCCCCTCAGATATTGGAAGACTGCTCTCCTGTCTCCCCTGGTCCTTCTCTTCCCTAGACTAGCCAGGCCCAGTTCCTGCAATTCCATTCTTCATATGTTTTAGTCTCCAGTCCCCTAATCTTCTTTGTTGTTCTTCTCTGCACTCTTTCCAGAGTCTCAACCACTTTTTTTATAGTGTGGTGACCAAAACTGGATGCAGTACTCTAGGTGTGGCCTTACTAAGGCTTTATAGAGTAGTATTAGTACCTGCCTTGACCTCGATTGTATCCCTCTGTTAATGCAGCTAAGGATTGCATTAGCTTTTTTGGCTGCGGCTGGCTCCTATTTAGCTGGTTGTCCACTAAGACTCCAAGATCCCTCTCCCAGTTCCTGCCATTGAGCCTGGTTTCTCCCAGTCTTTGATTCTCTTCCTTCAAAGTAATTA
The DNA here is from genome assembly GCA_009733165.1 of Naja naja. NCBI lineage: Eukaryota > Metazoa > Chordata > Lepidosauria > Squamata > Elapidae > Naja > Naja naja. Next base: position 50,076,782 of record CM019154.1, read on the forward strand.
AGGGAACAGCATCCCCTCAAGTCTGTACATCGTTTTATTCTTAGAAAACCCTTTAAGGAAAGCTTTGACGGTTCAAAGTCTTGAAACTTTTTGGTTCAACTCTTAATTTTGAAAGAAGACCTCGTTACATTAAATAAAATCCCATCGCTCCATGACCTACTACGCCATCCTAATAGAAATTCATCTATTACAATAATTTGAATTTGAATTCTTTACTGTCATTGTATGTATATACACAGTTCAGCTATTACAATAATGAGAAACTCACCCAGACGTTTTGGGTAATGTTCTTGTTGGCCTCTATGAGAGGCTCCATCAAGCTTTCTCTTCTCTTCCCACAGTACCTTGCCCAGCCTTGATACTCCCTACCCCATGTTGGTGTTGACTGGACCGTTGGCCTGCTGGAAGCGAGAACTTTGTCACCGGCTGTGTCGGAAGTTCAACAACTATTTCAGATACAGGTATGAGTCCTACACATTTGGGAACCTTTGGGGAGTTGGTGGAGGCAGTGTCAACTAGAAAATGCCCCGTTGGTCTTTTTAGTTGCCAGCAGAGAGGGAGTGGAGGAAAGCAGTGCATTCCTTAAATGCCTCAGATAATCACCTTGGCAGCCCAAGATAATCGCCTGGGCGGAGTTTGGGGGAGAGAAGGAAAGACTTCTGCTGCTTCTGCTGCTTTCCTTGCATGAAGCCAAAAGTCAGTCAGTCAGTCAGTCAGTCTCTCTCTCTCTCTCTCTCTCTCTCTCTCTCTCTCCCTCCCTCCCTCCCTCCCTCCCTCTCTCTCTCTCTCCCTCTCCCCTTGAGAACGGAGCTGGAGACAGTAAAGAATGATCGATCGGTAGGAAAACAGGGTGGGGAATTTTCCTGCAGACTTTTTTGGGGATTTTCACAGGGTCTCTGGTGGGATTTAAAACTATGAGTTTGGTGGTCCCTGAGGTCTGAAAGGTTGGTGACCCCTGGACTAGAAGACACCTGAGGTCCCTTCTGACTCTGTCATTCTGTTACTCAGTTCGTCTCTGAATGGGACCTCAGCCTTCCCCACCCCCTGTTAACAGTTCCTTCTCCTTCTGCTTTGCTTCCTGCTCAGCCCCTGCCATACCACCAGGAGCCCTTATTTCGGAGAAGAGAACAAATTAGATTACCATTACGTATCTCAGGAGGAATTTGACAAGATGGTGAACACGGTAAGGAGGGAATCCGGTCTGTTGGGAAGTAACCAAGGAAGGTTGTCAACAGATGCATCCTAGCTCACGTTCAGGACAGACAGAAGGGCGAGGTGTTTGGGCCTTCAGAGGTTGAAGAAGCCTAGAAAGTTTGCTGCCTTGTGTGTCCTTCTGCCCACGTTGTGGTATGTGGGTAACCCTTGGGGGATTCGAACGGGTGTCTTGTGATCTCAGCCAATGGGACAAACTGGTCGAAGAGAATAGGACAAGAAATGGACGATGGAGCCCATGGTGCTCTCTGTGCTCGGTTGTTTCCTTGCGCACGCTTTATGACGTAACTAAGGTTACATCATCAGTGCCAGAAGGGAGAGGGCAAACCCCTCTAGCACTGATGCTATTACCTAATTCGGTCCTGAAATGTCTGCAAGAAAACCACCAAGCTCAGAGAGCACCAAGGACCCCACAAGAGGATGATGATAAGCTGGTAAAATATTAAAACCACACTGTGCTAGTATCCAGGCAGGGCTCATTCGGAATGCCCGTCCTTTGCTGTTTTGCTTCACCGGGGCTTCCGTTTTGCCTTTTTTGCCTTTCCTCATTGCAGGGGAAATTCATCGTCACTTTCAAATATAACGGCTTCTACTACGGGCTGAGCCGAGAGATCATTGAAACCATCGCTAGGGAGGGGCTGGCAACCTGCGTGCATTTAGAAATAGAGGTAGGAAGACACACACACACCCTGGCTGCAGAAGCATTTTCAGGGCTGCGAGGTTTATGCACGTGGGTTTAAAACTGTGTTCTGACCCAATGGAAGCAGGAAGGGCTGGAGAAGAAACCCAGAGGCCGAAGGTAAGACTCCTGTGGGGGAGGGAGGGAAGAGAATTGTGGGAGAAAGAGGGCAGAGGGGCTAAAAGAACTCCCGTGAACCTCATCTTAGGGCAGTGTTTCTCAACCTTAGCAACTTTGAGACAGGTGGACTCCCATTCCCAGAATTCCCCAGCCAGCATACTTTGAGATGGGTGGATTTCAACTCCCGGAATTCCCCAGCCAACTTGCTTTAAGATGGGTGGATTTCAACTTTCAGAATTCCCCAGCCAACATTCTTTGAGATGGGTGGACTCCCACTCCCAGAATTCCCCAGCCAGCATGCTTTGAGGTGGGTGGACTTTAACTCCCAGAATTCCCCAGTCAAGCATGTTTTAAAATGGGCAGACTTCAACTCTCAGAATTCCCTGGCCAGCATGATTTGAGATGGGTAGATTTCAACTCCCAGAATTCCCCAGCCAACTTGCTTTAAGATGGGTGGACTTCAAATCCCAGAATTCCCCAGCCAGCATGCTTTGAGATGGGTGGACTCCCACTCCCAGAATTCCCCAGCCAGCATGCTTTGAGGTGGGTGGACTTTAACTCCCAGAATTCCCCAGCCAGCATGCTTTAAAATGGGTGGACTTCAACTCCCAGAATTCCTTGGCCAGCATGCGTTAAGATAATTGTCCCAAAGTGCTTTTTCAAGAGGCAACTGAACTTATTTGTTTTTCTTTGAAGACATGACGCTTCCCACCCAGGAAGCTTCTTCAGCTCTGGCTAGACCGGGGGAATGGAAGGATTCATATTCCCTGCAGAAGTCTGGTCATTTGCATCCTTTTTAGAAAGTCGTTGAGGCCACTTGGAGCTTTGTCTGCAATCCTCAGGGTCACTTGAGTGGTGCAAATGGGTGTGGAGTCTCCTTGGAACCGCTGAAAAGATTGTGTTGTAGACTGGAGATAGATGATGTCATATCCCTCCCCCTCTGTTGAGGGAGGGCTGTTCAATTGAACTTCCAAGTGGCCTCAACGACCCTCTAAAGGGATGCAAATGACCCTCTGTCTGCAAGGAGTATAAATCCTTCTCTAACATCCAGGCAGAGCTGAAGAACCTTCTTGGATTAAAAGCAAAACGCCTTCAAAAAAAAAAACCCCAGAAAGTCCAGTTGCCTCTTGAAAAAGCACCTTTGGGACAACCACAACCGGGAGGACTGAGAATCTCCATGGACATTTAAGTTAGATGGACTTCAACTCCCAGAATTCCCCAGCCAGCATGCTTTAAGCTATGTGAACATCAACTCCCGGAATGCTGGCTGGGGAATTCTGGGAGTTGAAGTCTTCAAGGTTGAAAAACAATTCCTAAAGAAGACGACTTAGCAAGATTTATAGGCTTCTTAATGTGGCTCAGCCACATAGTTTGGAGAACTCAAAACTAGCACCCTTGGGTTTGTTTTTTTTAATCTTACGGCTTTCTATGTTGAATTGGTCCTTGGTGTTATTTTTAATAAAGGCCCACAAACTCCCAACAGCTAAACTTTCTCTCTGTCTCTCAAAGGGTGTCAGGAGTTTGAAGAATTCCTACTTCGAACCACGATACATCCTACTGATTCCAGTGAACAAAGAGAAATATGGGGGTCACCTCCGCAGGATGGGTCTATTCAGTAGGCCGGAGATTGAGGAAGCTCTCCGTAGGGTGGACATGTACACCAGAGTGAATCAGGATTTCCCAGGCTTCTTCGATGCCGTCATCAATGTAGGTCAGTCTGTTGCTTTATAAAGTAGGTTATAAACAACCCTAATCAGAAGAATCATAATGAAATATCCATTTGAAGCAAATGGAAGTGGACCTTGGATTGCACAGTTGACAGATCCATAACCATCTAACAGTCTTCACTGTGGCTGATTCTCCATTTTGATTACTCAAAGAGGTGTGGACTTCAACTTCCCAGAATTCCCCACTCAGCATGCTTTGAGATTGGTGGACTCCGATTCCCAGAATTCCCCAGCCAGCAAGCTTTGAGATGGGTGGACTTCAACTCCCAGAATTCCCCAGCCAGCAGGCTTTAAGATGGGTGGACTTCAATTCCCAGAATTCTCCAGCCAGCATGCTTTGAGATGCGTGGACTTCAACTCTCAGAATGCTAGGCTGGGGAATTCTGGGAGTTGAAGTCCTGCCATGACTGTTGGGATGCTATGATGATCATAAGTACAAAAACAGGCTGCAAGTTGTAAGTCACTTCTTTCAGTGCCATTGTAACTTTGAACAGTCACTAAAACAAGGGATCGTTGTATGTTAAAGCCTACTTAGATGCATTACAAGAATGATTTGGGTTGCTAGCGGGTGCAGCTTCTCCCACCCTTGACCAAAGCTCTTCTCTTCTTCCCCCAAAACCCTCCAGATGATTACGATGAAGCCTTCTCCAAACTCAGCAGCCTTCTGGAAGAGTTCCTGGGACTGGTGCAGCCTTCCGAATCCAAAGTTGTGAAGCCTACAGCGGGCAGCAAATACCTTTCAGGTACTAAACACGGCTGAATCCTACAACCCCCGTAATTTCTTGGAAGTAGAAAGTCTCATGGGGAATGAAATGATATAGGGCCTGAGCAGGGGCTGGACTAGAACAGTGGTCGCCAATCAGTGGGCCGGGGACCACTGGTGGTCCACGAGAAAATGTTGGTGGTCTGCAGAGAAATGTCACCCTCAAAGCAATTAATCCAGACTGTGCGAGAACACAAGGCTGCGCCACCCACATGGCCTGCGGGAACACAAGGCTTGCGTCGCTTGCATTGTGAACACCACGAGGTAGTGAGGGGAGGGGGGAAAGGGCGGAGGGGGAAAACTTGCCCCACTCGCCCCACGCACCTCGCTTGGCCACCAGGCTGCTTCTTTCTGCTTCTTCCTTCTTCTGCTTTTGGCTGCACGCAAGGAAAGCAGCCAAAGTCTTTCTTTCTCTCCCCCAAACGCCACCAGAAACGAGTCCTTGGGACCCTGCAAGGCCTCCTGCTCCAAGAGGCTGCGCCGGCAAAGACTCATTTCTGGCCGAGTTTAGGGGAGAGAAAGAAAGACTTCTGCATCTTCTGCTGCTTTCCTTGCATGAAGCCAAAAGTGTCTCCTCTCTCTCTCTCTCTCCCCCTGAGAACGGAGCTGGAGATGGTCTCCTGCAATCCCAAATAAAGAACGATCGATTGGTAGGAAAACAGGGCGGGGGATTTTCCTGCAGACTCTTTTTGGGGGATTTTCCCAGGGTCTCCCCACTCGCCGCACACACCTGATAAGGAGTGATTAGAAGATTAATATTAATAGTAGTGCAGACTTTGTCAATAGTTGGACAGTGTTGAGGGAATTATTTGTTTAGCAGAGTGATGGCGTTCCGGGAAAAACTGTCCTTGTGTCTAGTTGTTCGGGTGTGCAGGGCTCTATAGCATCGTTTTGAGGGTAGGAGTTGAAACAGTTTATGTCCAGGATGTGAGGGGTGTGTAGATATTTTCACAGCCCTCTTTTTGATTCGTGCAGGATACAGGTCCTCCATGGAAGGCAGGTTGGTAGTAATTGTTTTTTCTGCAGTCCTAATTATCCTCTGGAGTCTGTGTCTGTCCTGCTGGGTTGCAGAACCAACCCAGACAGTCATAGAGGTGCAGATGACAGACTCCATCATTCCTCTGTAGAACTGGATCAGCAGCTCCTTGGGCAGTTTGAGCTTCCCAAGTTGGCGCAGGAAGAACATTCTTTATTGTGCTTTTTTGATGATGTTTTTGATGCTAGGTGTCCATTTTAGGTCTTGTGATATAGTAGAACCTAGAAATTTGAAGGTCTCTACTGTTGATACTGTGCTGTCTAGTATTGTAAGAGGTGGTACTATGGGAGGGTTTCTTCTAAAGTCTACCACCATTTCTACGGTTTTGAGTGTGTTCAGTTCCAGATTGTTCCGGTTACACCATGAGGCAAGTTGCACAACCTCCCCTCTGTATGTAGATTCGTCATTGAGTCGAATGAGACCAATCACTGTTGTGTCATCGGCTCAGCAGATTGCAAGTGTTTCGCCATGCTTGCAAAATCAGCTCAGCCGGCGTTATCATATATCGTTAATTTGAGGCCTTCAATTTAGGCAGAGGCCTACACCAACTTTAGGGCCTAGTTGTCCTTTTCTCACACCCCTGACTATGGAAGGAGTCCTCACATCATTCTAAACAAATGGCTGTCCAACCTTTTCTTGAAAACCCCCAGTGATGAGCCACCTACAACTCCTCTCGTGGAAGGAGAGTTTGTTTGTTTGTTTGTTTATTTATTTATTTATAATTGGACTTGTATGCTGCCCCCTCTCCGAAAGGACTTGGGGTGGCTCACAACTAAAACACAACAATAAATATTTAAAAAAGAATTAAAGAACTAAAGAGTCAGTTTGGTCTAATGGTTCCACCATTCTGGATATACAAACTAACAGAATAACAGAGCTGGAAGGAACCCGGGAGGTCTTCTAATCTAATCTAATCTAATCTTCTAATCAAGCAAGAGAACCTCTACCAGCGGTCTCCAAATCTCACAACTTTAAGACTCATGCACTTCAACTCCCAGAATTCTTCAGCCAGGAATTCTGGGAGTTGAAGTTCACAAGTCTTAAAGTTGCCAAGTTTGGGGGGCGGGGAGGCCTGCCCTACCCCATGTCAGAAATCAGCAGTCCAGTCTCTTCTGGAAAACCTCCCATGATGGAGCACCCACAATATCTGAGGGCGAAGCTGTTCTGCCGATTCTCTGCCGTTTGTTTTTAGTTCCCAACAAGGAGTCGTCTGCAGCTCTGAAGGTGAGCAGCGTCCGAGGGACCGATGGCGTCGCCCCCTCGCCTACTCCCAACGAATTTATGGATTCTTCCGCCAAAAATTACACCGCCAAAATATCAGCCCAACTTTCAGCGCAGAAGACCCCGGTGGTAAGTACGAGAGACCAGAACCCGTTTGGAGTTATTGATGAAACACAAAAGTCACGTTAACCAAACTGGACACTCGCCAGCACCTACGCTTTGAGGTCCAGGTGGATTTCCAGAAATGTCCCAAAGGTTGTTCTGACCCAGTTCCCCAAACACAGCAAACCCCATGAAGTTAACTCAAAGATGCATTTATTAGGAGCGCCAGCAGCCAAAGCAAATAGTTTCTCTCCCACCGCAGGCTAACTAGTCTGTCCGGCAGAGAGATGAATAGTGGTCTGTCACATCTGTTCGTCTCCACCCCCTGCCTTTTATCCCCAAGCTAGGTTGGGGCTCCGCTAGCAGCGGTGGCTCTTCCATCCCAAGGACCGGCTCATAGATTTCCACTGCTCTCCTCTCCTCTGCTTTCTGTGCATCCATGCATCAGGCACTGAACCCGGCTGTTCCTCCTCTTCTTCATCAGCCACCTCCAGACCTGGGGGCTGTGGACTCTCCATCTGAGGGCTGACGGGCGGCTAAGGCTCCGCCTCTGTCTCTCTCTCTCTCTCTGCCAGCTCCATTCCCTCTTCCCCCTCAGAGCTCCCAGGTTGCTTTGATGCTGACCCTGACTCCCACACCTCCTCCTCCTCCTCTGATTCGACTGCTGGACGGGCCGGTAGCCAACAGGCCACAACATAGGTGCTTTTCCCAAAAGACAACTGGACTTTCTTAGTTTTTTACTTTGAAAAAAGGAAGTTCTTTGTCAGAACTGCCCTCATAGGCTTGAGCTTCGCAATTGCAAACTGTGAGTCTGCCGTGAACCATGGGTGTGGGGAGGCACTTGGGAATGCGGACTACTCGTCATACCACCCAGAGACGCCATCTCAAGGTCAAAGCACTGGGAATGGAACGCAACGGCTCTCCCCCCAGCCTGCTGTCGAAGAGGCCGGTCCCAAAACCACGTATTCCAATACGATTGGACAATAAGGGACCAGCAAGAGGGAGGTACTGGGGAGGAACCCGATGGGGAAAGCCATGGCTCTGCCTTTGCGATTGTGATAATAATCACAAAATAGAGCCGGAGACACGTGAACGATACGGAAGAGCTTTATTATTAAGCTTTTGCAAAAGGGAATTCTCATGGCAGAAGACATTTTAGGAGAAGTTTGAGTTTGGCTAGTTTAGCAAAAAGGACGAGAGGAGGGGATGACATGATAGCAGCCTTCCAGTATTTGAGGGGCTGCCCCAAAGAAGAAGGAGCCAAGCTATTCTCCAAAGCACCAGAAGGCAGGACAAGAAGCGACGGATGGAAACTCATCAAGGTTAGAAGCAACCTGGAATTAAGGAGAAACTTCCTGACGGTGAGAAGAATTAACCAGTGGAACTGCTCGCCACCAGAAGTTGTGGGAGCTTCATCACTGGAGGCTTTCAAGAAGAGCCTGGACAGCCCTTTGTCTGAAATGGTATAGGCTCTCCTGTTTGAGCAGGGGGTTGGACTAGAAGACCTCCAAGGTCCCTTCCAACTTATTCTGTTATTCTGCTATTCTTCTTTCCTTCCTTCCCTCCCTTCGTTCCTTCCCTTCCTCCATCCCTCCCT
>CM019154.1:50086238-50163450 GCA_009733165.1 Naja naja
CACTTTCCCAAGCAGACCCCCCACTCCCAAATTCTCCTTTCTTTACAGGAGGCTGACCGTCTGCGGAGGGCAAGGAAAAGAAGACGCCCAGACACAAACCCCCCTCCCCTCACCTCCCCCTGACGGTCACCGTCCGTCCGGGATCCAACACCAAGCCAGTCCTTCCCCCCATCCCATCCGGTCGGAAGAAGCCCAAGGCGGCCCCCGCAGAGAGCTACGCCTCGGTGGTCTGGCTGAAGCCTTAGCCCAGGGGCACCCGCCCCGTCCCTCCCCCTCCCCAAACGCCTTTGGCCCCCGAGTAGCACCGACTCTGGGCCCCCCCCAAGAAGGAAAACGCGCTTGAACCCCCCCCCCCCGGCATAAGAAAACCTCCCGTTTTTTTTCAATTATTTAAAAAAAAAAGACTTGTTTGGTGACACAACATGCTACTTCTGGTGGGTTCCTGGTGCTCTTTGCGAGTTTATATATACATATATATATATAAATATAAATATACATAACTATATATAGCTCTTAAACCAGATTTTTCTGGGTTAAAAAGGAGAGGTTTAGCCAATTATAATGTTATTTAGAAAAAATATTCCTATTTCCCCCTGCCATAATTTAAGGAACCTGTTGGTCCGTATATCAAAATGAGTGCCTTACTGTATGGTTTTTGAACCTCTCTCCTCTATTTAGCTCCTTTTAAATAAAAGATTTATTTTCCCGTGTGATGTTGGAGGTCGGTTTTTTTTTTTTTTTTAATTTCTAAGTAAGAGTCTTGGGGCTTTGAGATGCCCGACGGAAGTCAAATCTGGCTGTCCGTCATTGCATTCTGTGAACAGATGTGAAACGTTTCCAGGTACAGCTAATCCTCAAACTTACGACCACAATAGAGCCCAGAATTTATTTATTTATTTATTTATTTATTTAGCCTTATATGCCGCCCTCTCTCCCGAGGGACTCAGGGAGGCTCACATAAAAACAACCATATAAATTACAAAAGTTAAAAAGGAATTAAACTAAATTCGACCAAATAATCATTAAAAATTATTTTAAATTTTAGATTTACTATTTTGGGCTTGTGATCTGTTTAATTTCTTTTTAATTATTTATTGTGGTTGTTTTAGTTAGAGCCCAGTCTTCGGAGATGGGGCATACAAGTCCAAATAAATAAATAAATAAATAAATAAATAAATAAATAAATAAATAAATAAATAAATAAATAATAAAAAATAAAAAAATAAAAAATAAAAAATAAAAAATAAAAAATAAAAAATAAAAAATAAAAAATAAAATAAAATAAAAAAATAAAATAAATAAAATAAATAAATAAAATAAATAAATAAATAAATAAAAAAAAATAAAATAAAATAAAACCCATTAACCAATATTTGAAATATTAAAACAACCCCCCCTCAGTCCAAGCCAGCCTGTTGGAATAACCAGGTCTTTAGGCCGCGGTGAAAGGAGCGAAGGTCGGCGGCCAGTCGCAGCTCCAGGGGAAGCTGGTTCCACAAAGTGGGCACCCCTACAGAGAAGGCCCTACCCCTAGGGACTGCCAGTCGACATTGTCTAGCCGACGGTACCCCAAGGAGGCCCTGTCTGTGGGCGCCCACCGGGCGATTGGTATTCGATACTGGCAGGAGACGTTCCCGCAAGTACCCCGGCCCCAAGCCATGGAGAGCTTTGTAGGTAAGCACCAACACCTTGAATCTCACGCGGAGGGCAGCCGGCAACCAATGCAGCTCGTGCAATTCCCGCTGGTAAGTGAAACAGTTAAGTGAACGTGGCCCCATTTTGCCACTTTTCTTGGCATGGTTGTTAAACGAATCAGGGCAGTTGTTAAGCAGATCTGGCTTCCCCATTGATGCCGCTAGTCGGAAGGTCGCAAAAGGGTGATCCTGGGACACTGCAACCGTCATAAGTACATGCCAGTTGCCAAGCATATGAATTTTGATCCCATGACATGTGCAATAGTTGTGTGACAAACGGCCTAAGTCCCTTTTTTCGGTGCCGTCATAACTTTGAACGGTCACTAAGCGAACTGTTGCAAGTTGAGGCCTACCTGGGCCATCTTTCAAACATTCCCTACAAATTTCTTGCTTCTCTGCCAACACATCGTCTGCATATATATGTACACTGTTGTGGCCCACCAGCAGCCAGCAGAGCTGGTGGCAGACTCAAACAGTGAGGCTGTTGGGGCGGAACCTGGGCCAATCCTGGAGTCTGGGGAAGGCTCTGATGAGGGCTCTGCATCGGAGGCAGAGATGGGGCCAGGGCCGTCCGACAATTATCAGCCACCTTTGGAGTCAGATATCAGTGAGGCAGAAGAACAGCTGGAGCCTGTTCCCAGTGTGCGCATGCACAGAGCTGCCAGAAGGGAACAATTACAGAACAAGGGTTGACGTGGGAGTAAGGTGACAGGTGGACACCGAATGGCCCCTCCCATAGGGATTAAAAGAGGAGCAAAAGGGGAGGGGGCTTTTGCCAGAGACAATTTGTTCATTGCAGCTATGTGAAGTTCTCTCTGTGCATCTCAGAGACTCTGTGCTGAGTCCTTCCTTGTCAGCACTGCGTTTGGGAATATTTACTTGGCAGCTCTCCAGGCTAGATAAGGTCTGTGCTCCTAAACACACCCTTGAAAGACTGTTTGCCAGGCCTTTGGCTGAAGGTGAATGCAAGAAATTCACCTTCCTTTAATAAAGGATTTTGCCAGGATAAAGAGTCTGCTTAGTGCTTTTTGGGGAAGCCGAGATCAGAACAGACAGGAAATAAAAACAGATCAGGAAAAAAAGATTTCAAACATTCTTTACTGAATAAATTCTATTTTCAGCCAGGATCCATATAGTTGTTTTTTTAAGGTACACCCATATTACACCTTGCAAACATTTCTCTTTTCAAACCTAAAAGTTTCAAGGGATTCATTAAAACGATCTTGCTTAAAACATGGGTTGTATCTCTACTCAATGAAGTTCATGGTGAAAGTATCCTATCCAAACTTTATCCCCAGTGTGTGTGGGTGTGTGTGAGGGCGAGGTATTGTGTTGACAGAAAATATCAAAATTACCATTAAATATGAGAATGATTGTGTTCACGAGACAAACCAGGTTCACAACGAAGGGACTTCTCCATTTTTCCCTCCAACAAACACGTCTAGTTGGTTGACTAGCTAATACTAGTTGGTTGACTAGCTAATACTAGTTGGTTGACTAGCTAATACTACTTGGTTGACTAGCTAATACTACTTGGTTGACTAGCTAATACTACTTGGTTGACTAGCTAATACTAGCGGGTTTTATTTGTGGATGAGCCAAAGGACAGTTCAAGAACTCCTCTCTTTGTGTCGGCTTCAAGCAACGGCGGAAGACAGGAACAAAAGTCACTTGCACACTTGGAGGCTGCTAAAGTTAAACCAAGCCTGCATTCAAGCAACTGACTTAGATTGGAAACCATCTTTGGCCAACCAAGAAGAGTCTTGCAAAACCCACAATCGAGTGATGTCGATTAACCACTTTTCTGGGTTGGCATCAAGTGTTCAACTCAAGAGGTTGGCTCTTCACAAAACCGTTGCACGCCAGTGGAAACAAACAAACCAGGTTTAAGGGGAACCTGGTTTACTTGGCCATGTGCTTGCTGCCTTCCTATCTTTTAAGGGTTTGAACCCCCAACCATGTTTGCATGCATGCTTGTGCATGCCTTCTTAGATTAAAGAAGGCCCTGGATGTGAATTAATTCCAGGGCATCACAATTTAACACGAGCCAATTTTGGCTATGGGGAAGATGAGGAAATTCCCCAAAACCAGTAAGAACGAAAATGGTGGGTTTTTTTTTTTAAATTCAACTTTGCCTGATTCTCAGCGACTAGACAAAGTTGGGCATGGTTTTTTGGCAAGGTTTTTTTTTTGAAGTGGTTTGCCATTGCTTCCTTCCCAGGGCTCAGAAAAAGTGTGTGGCTCAGTTTTTAAGGCGTTGTGCCTAAAACAGGACTAGAACTCCCAGTTTCCTGGTTTCTGGAGCTTTTAACCACTTCATCAAAGCAAGCAAAATTCAGATGAGATGCATTTATGGATAAAAGAAAAAAGAACACTTTTCCTTTATGTTCCTCAACCTAGCAACTTTAAGATGCTTGGGCTTCAGCTCCCAGAATTCCCCAGTATGGAGTTGAAGTCCACGCACCTTAAAAATTGTTGAGGGACACGGATTCATAGCACCAAGGAAAGCAACTCTACTTGCTTGTCAATGCAGATTATAAATATAAATATGCATAAACATTGCAAACAAAATAATAAAAAACCATCAAAATCTACAGATGGTTAAAGAAAGTGGTCACAGAGTAAAAAAATAGCTTTCTTTAACTCGTGGTCCTCTTATCAGGAAGAGGAGCAGAATATGGATGGGTATGTTTGTTCAGATGGAGATCTGGTTTGGAGAAGACCTTATCCCAGACAAGAAGGTTCCCCAGATAGACCAGGAACCCTTGCAGAGTTCCCATTTTAAATCAATTCAGAAACCAGTTTCCCAGTTGGTTCAGAGTGGTGTCGCTTATTCCATTGTTCCTGGCCAACATCTCCATTCAGACACTCAGAGGAGAACATCTGAAGAAATTCTGGAACAATCTTCAACAGCGTCCCTCAAACAAGTTTTCAGAAGTTGTGTGGACTTCAACTCCCAGAATTTCTCGTGAGTTGGAGTCTAAATGTCTTCTTGAAGTTGTTGAGGTTGAAGAAGACTGTCCTGGGTTGTCCCAAAGGAACCTGAGAGATAGCTATCCTGTTTGGCCAAGGTTTTGTCTCTCAAGAAAGTTGGGTAGTCTTCCTTGTCCTTCACCAATAGGCCATTTTTATCTAGGGACACTTAAGTATTCTAGATCAGGGATGTCCAACCTTGGCCACTTTTAAGACCTGTGGACTTCCCAGAATTCCACAACCAGCCATGCTGGCTATGGAATTGTGGGACTTGGAAGTCCACAGGCCTTAAAGTGATCAAGATGGGACATCTCTGTTCTAGATGAAGGTCATGAGATTTGGTTTCTTCATGTGTATCAGAGAGAAAGATCTGGAGAGCTATCTAGCTACCTTCTATCCACAAATTAACAGACACAGAGAGAGCTACTGCTTGGTCAATCTGATTTCTGAGGAACCAACTTTGGATGATGCTTGTTGGGCCAAGATGACAAATGGCTGCTCAACGCTCCCCTCCAACCCCAAAGCAACTTGATAGCTGTCCACATCTTCTTAAGCCCTGCCCAAGGACACCCAAATCTCACTGGCATGGCTCTTCTGTCCCCAACAGGCCACAAGCTTCTGCAGATGTTCTTCCACCATGACCTGGATCACTCATGAAAGGGGAAAATGAGCCAGTTCTTCACTGTAAACCAGACTATCATACAGCGACTTCCACATATCATCATCATCATCTTTTAACAACCCCATAATCCCTTGCGGGGGTGGAGTCTGAATGGAGCTAGCAGATTGTTTTCATGGCCGGATGCCTTTCCTGTTGCCAATGCAGAGTTTTGTTCATATTCTCATCACGCCCAGAAAGATCTGCCTCTACCTAGGATAAAACTCACATCCTCCTGACTGTGAGGTGTGTGCTCCACTTCTAGGCCACCGCACCGCACCGCTCCAGCAACTTCCACATATATTTGTTTTAAAAAGTCCGAGTTTGATCCCAATAATTTGATTATCCGTGAACCGAAAGAAGCCGATGTTGAATATGTGGGGTTTTTTTGCAAACTTTGGGGGCAGAATTACCCAATTAATGGAGTCGCAGGAGCCACCAAACCATGGATCAGATTCCTTTTCAGTCAAAGAAACCAGCTTATCATTCTCACCTCAACAACCCAAAGATACACAAAAACCATATTTCCCCTTCTCCAAGGGAGGTGCAGCCCAACTTGGCCCAGCCAAGAGTTGCAACTGTTGTATTACAAAAATTCAACCTTCCCGGCCTGCCCAGCGAAGAATCTGGGGCTCCTTTTTCTGTCCGAACAGTGTGAAAATGTCCACCTGACGGAAAGCTCTCTCCCTCCATCATTCCTGCTTCTTCTTCTCCGCCTTCTGGGATCCACAGGGTCGTGCGAATCCCAGATTTTTCCACACTTCCGTGTACAACAGCATCCCCACAAAGACCAAGAAGGTGCCCAGCCAATGCCAGGCGGTGAAGGAGTTCTGGAAGTAGAGGATGGAGAAGATGAGACTGACGAACTTCCTCAGCGTCACGACCAGCGTGACGGTTAAGGAGGTGCACTCGGTGGTCAGGATAAAGACTCCCCGGATGCAGATGTATCTGAGGAAAAGGGGCGGAGTTAAGGGAAAGGAGCAAAAAATAATAATCAAAGGAGATTGAACAGAATAGGCTAACAAGAGCTGGAAGGGACCTTGGAGGTCTTCTAGTCCAGCCCCCTGCTTAGGCAGGAAACCCTACACCACTGCAGGCAAATGGGTTATCCAATCTCTTCTTTAAAACCTCCAGTGATGGAGGAAGGAGGGAAGGAAGGGAGGGAGGAAAGAAAGGAGGGAGGGAGGAAAGGAAGGAAGGAAAGAAGGGAGGGAGGGAGGAAAGAAAGGAGGGAGGGAGGAAAGGGAGGGAGGAAAGGAAGGAAAGGAGAAGGAAGGAAGGTTATCCAAATGGGTTTATTCATATAAATATGAATAAAAATAAAAATAATAAAAAAAATAAAAAAATTAGCCACAGCTGGGAAGAGAGTTTAAAAGAGATGCATGCTGAGAGCGGCAGCTGCTGGGAACAAACGTGAGTTTATCTTGTGTTGACTTTGCTTATCTGTGTTCCTGGCGTCTTCCCAACCGTGTTGAGTTATTGCCGTTCCTTCACATCTGGAATTCTTGCTCTTGCCTTGCCAAACTAATTACCTCATTTTGCCTTGATTGGACTTATAGTTACAGTTTTTGTTGACCACGTTTTGGACTTGATTCTCTGCAGCCAAAGGCTGTTCCTGGGAGAGTTTTTCTCCAGCCCAGAAGGTAACCAGGACATTGGGGGCAAAGCTGGAGCTAATAAAGAGACTCCTACTGATTATCTGACTGTGTTGCCTCATCACACTGCCTCCACCTAAGATTGAACTCACAGCCTCCTGGTTGTGAGGCCAGAGCTCCATCTTCTAGGCCACCGCAACCACTCCAAAACCTTAACAAGTTGCAGGACTCTGAAGAAGTCCCCCTCTGTCATAGGGAAGCCAGGAATGTTGGCTGAGCCTCAACTTCACCATTAATGTCTGCTAGATATCTTCCAAATAAGTACAAAGGATACTGAGTTATGACGTTCATCATGAGATAGAACCACATGATGGGTAGGTTGAGCCCAACCAACGGCACTTGGATGAGTCCTGTTGGAGAAGAGAAGACAGTGAGTTAGGAACCTTTAAAGCAGTGGTCGCCAACCTGGTGGGCCACGGACCATTGGTGGTCTACGAGAAAATTTTTGTCATGCCCCTGGTGGAGACTGACTCTGAGGAAGAGGAGGAATAGCCAACAGGGAGTGGAAGTGTGGCTCCAGAGGTGGTGGAGGAGGCTGGGGAAGGGCAGAGGCTGGCTGAGCAGTCAGGGGAGGACCCAGGCCCATCCCCTATCCATCCTAGGGCACACAGGGAGGAGAGGATCAGGGTAAAATGTGGTCTACTCGGGAAGAGAGGGCCATGATCCTCTTCATGGATTGCAGCTGTGAGATATGCATAAGAGTTTGGACCTGCGTGCTAACAGACGCTGGAGACAAATTAGTGTTTTATTCCTAAAGAAGGTTTATCTTGGTTGGCATTCTTCCAACGGACTGTACCTGGTTATCTTCGTGAAGTTGGCAATTATCTATCCTGGTCTGTTGTGGGACTTTATTCAGTGCGGTTTGGTTTTGGTTTTTGCTTCGTTCTCGGCTCTTTGAATTTGAACTGTGTTTCTTTCCTTTGAAATGTTATTTTGAAAATAGTTTACTCCTCCACTGGGAACAATTAAACAGTGAAGCCAAGTTGAAGGCATTAAAGGACTTTTAGTTATGTTTTGGGTTTTGTTATATTTCTGATGTACATCACAATTTTGGTGGTCCGCAGAGAAATGCCCCCCCCCAAAAGCAGTTAATCCAGGCTGCGCGGGAACACAAGGCTGCGCCGCACACATGGCCTGCAGGAACACAAGGCTTGCGTCATTTGCATTGCGAACAACACGAGGTAGTGAGGGGAGGGGGGAAAGGGCGGAGGGGGGGAACTTGCCCCACTCGCTCCACGCGCCTGGCCTGGCCACTGGGCTGCTTCTTTCCGCTTCTTCCTTCTTCTGCTTTTGGCTGCACGCAAGGAAAGCAGCCAAAGTCTTTCTTTCTCTCCCACAAACTCCGCCAAAAATGAGTCTTTGGGACCCTGCAAGACCTCCTGCTGCAAGAGGCTGCACCGGCAAAGACTCATTTCTGGCAGAGTTTGGGGGAGAGAAAGAAAGACTTCTGCTGCTTCTGCTGCTTTCCTTGCATGAAGCCAGAAGTCTCTCTCTCTCTCTCTCTCTCTCTCTCCCACCAAAGTCAGCAAGCCACCGTCAGTCAAAATTCATATTAGTGGTCCGCGGGATTTAAAATTATAAGTTTGGTTCAAAAGGTTGGCGACCCCTGCTTCAAAGAACATACAACATGCTAAGCAACTGGTCTTAAGTGGAGTAACTCCACTCCGTCCTGAAGAGGACAACTCCACAGTTACCAGACTCCTAATTTTAAGCAGCACCTGCCATATTTCGGTTACAACTTAAAAATCAGCTCTCCGTATCAACTCACTGGTTTGACTGAAGAGAAGTCCATGCCTGTAAATATCTGGAGCCAGAAAGAGAAACCCCGGAAGAGGAAGGGCGTGCTAGGAGGAAAAATAAAACAAAGAGTTTTGGAACAGAACTGGCAAAATTAAGTTTTGCAGCACAATCCACATCATGCCTGCAGATCCTGGAGCACAGCAGAAGAGTTGAAGGCCACCCACCTTAAAGCTTATTGGGCAGGGAATTCTGGGAGTGGAAGCCCATCCAACTTAAAGCATGCTAGCTGGGGAATTCTGGGACTTGATCCACCAACCTTAAAGCTATTGGCCAGGGAATTCTGGAAGTGCTCCCATCTCAAAGCATGCTTGGCTGGGGAATTCTGGGAGTGGAAGTCCACCCATCTCAAAGCCTGCTGGCTGGGGAATTCTGGGAATGGAAGTGCACCCATCTCAAAGCATGACTGGCTGGGGAATTCTGGGAGCTGAAGTCTGCCCATCTTAAAGCATGCTGGCTGGGGAATTCTGGGAGTTGAAGTCTGTCCATCTGAAAGCATGCTGGCTGAGGAATTCTGGGACTTGAAGTCCACCCATTTTAAAGCATGCCGGCTGAGGAATTCTGGGAGTTGAAGTCTGTCCATCTTAAAGCAGACTGGCTGAGGAATTCTGGGAGTTGAAGTCCTCCCATCTTAAAGCCTGCTGGCTGGGGAATTCTGGGAGTTGAAGTCCACCTATCTCAAAGCATGCTGCCTGGGGAATTCTGAGACTTGAAGTCCACCCATCTTAAAGCCTGCTGACTGGGGGATTCTGGGAGTTGAAGTCCTCCCGTCTTAAAGCATGCCGGCTGAGGAATTCTGGGAGTTGAAGTCCTCCCATCTTAAAGCCTGCTGGCTGGGGAATTCTGGGAGTTGAAGTCCACCTATCTCAAAGCCTGCTGGCTGAGGAATTCTTAACTCCTGCAAATTGAAACGAGATAAAATGGACCGGGGACACTTACATTGTAGAACAAGGCTTCCTTCGAGTGTTTTCCAAACTTCTTATAGATGGTTTCCTGGAAGATCCCCATTAGGGCGGACATGAGGAGGGCAAAGGTCAAGGCCGCGATTCCTAAAACATAATGGTTGAGACCAACCTGCTGGATCTGCCCTTCAGCAGAAAATCCCCAAGACTGGATGAGCACTCAGGTTCTGCAAAAGCTATTTAGCTAAAAGTAAGATTTCCCCAATC
Source organism: Naja naja (assembly GCA_009733165.1). NCBI lineage: Eukaryota > Metazoa > Chordata > Lepidosauria > Squamata > Elapidae > Naja > Naja naja. The sequence goes on from CM019154.1 coordinate 50,096,185, forward strand.
TCAGGTTTGACTACGCAAATACATCCGCCTACTTTTCTTGGCAACGATACAGATTGTGGTTGGAAACTGCCTTATTCCAGGATATTTTTCAGCTTCCCAGTTTACTTCATCTTAGCTTGTAGGGAACAAACCAAGGTTGCTTAAAGGTTGTCACTCAGCAAAAACAAACTTAAGAGACCTTAAGTATAGCCTTGAACGGCACTATTCAATGCAGCATGAAAACATATTCATAGAAATTGTAGCTCAGCGTTGAACTGTGGGGTCCTTGGTGCTCTCTGAGCTTGGTGGTTTACTTGCAGACATTTCATGACCAAACTAGGTAACGTCATCAGTGCTGGAATGGAGGGGGAGTTGTGGAGAAGAGGAGGAGGAGGAGGACTGTGGGGTCCTTGGTGCTTTCTGAGCTTGGTGGTTTTCTTGCAGACGTTTCATGACCCAACTAGGTAATATTATCTGTGCTAGAAGGGAAGGGTTTCGCTCTCTGTTTATAAAGGAGTGGTTTGCCCGGTCAGTGTTGGTGGGTTTCAACTGGGAAACTATGAGCATCCCAGAGCAGGCTGAGAAGCCTGGCACACTGACAAAACAGCCATCAGCGGGCAGATAGAGATAAATAACATCTACACGCCATTCGAAAGAGGCCATCAAAAAGCTAAAAAGGAAACCAAAAGACCAAAGCACCTCCCCACCAGCAATCCACACCCAGATAAGAAGACATGAACACCAAGATTAACACTAGACCAACAACCAAGCCTTAAAGGACGCCCCGATCAAGGAACTACCAATTAAGACAAACAAGCTAACAGTAAACAACAGCCTAATCAAGGACGACAAGAATACTCCAAGCAACATCGATAGAGCAAGCTGCTTGTGTATAAACTAAGGGCCCCCAAACTTGGCAACTTTAAGACTTGTGGACTTCAATTCCTAGAATTCTGGGAGTTGAAATCCACAAGTCTTAAAGTTGCCAAGTTTGGAGAACCCTGGTATAAACAAAGAGCAAATCCCACCCCCTTGTAGCACTGATGATGTTACCTAGCTGGGTCATGAAATGCCTAGAAGCAAACCTCCAAGCTCCCAGAGCACCAAGGACCCCACAGTCATTCCTTCTCTTCCCCCTCTTCCCCTCCTCCTCCTCCTCTCTGCACACCCCCCCTCCCTTCTAACACTGATGATGTTACCTAGCTGGGTCATGAAACGCCTGCAAGAAAGCAACCAAGCTCAGAGAGCACCGAGGACCCCACAGTCCTCCTCCTCCACTTCCTCTCCACAAACCCCATCCCCTTCCAGCACTGATGATGTTACCTAGTTGGGTCATGAAACGTCTGCAAGGAAACCACCAGTCTCGGAGAGCACCGAGGACCGCATGAAAATACATTCTTGGCCCTGTAGCAAAATATTTGTCTGTGCACAGCCCCCCCAAAGGCCAGCCTTAACACCGCCAAACAGCCCACGCCCCTTCTTATTTTGTGAGTAATTCCCGTAGGTTTTGTTTTCTGATCGACGGAGTGAACACTCCCAAGATTAGATGGTCCAGCCGAGCCCAGCCAAGGCGTGCCAGGGAAAGGCCCGGATGCCAATATATGAAAGCGTTTTCGCTAGTGTGATTAATGCACCTGTTGCCTCTGTTGTGTAGGCGGAGGGAGAAACCACATCACAACTTTGAACAGGCCTGGACAAAGCACCAAAACAAAACAAAAAACCCAAAAACAGCTGGCAAGAGAACAAAGAGGAGAAGGCCAGGCCCCAAATGACACCCGACTGAATGTGAAGTTGAAATGAATCGGATGCAATTCAATGACTACACTAATTCTTAGTATGATTTTGGAATCACCCTCCTCCTTCCGCCACACTATAAAATGGAAAAAAATATAAATATGGTGGCTGGTTCAATTTATGGAGCTTGGTTTGGAAACAGGAGTCTGTTTCGTGCCCTTTCCCAGTTCTCATCAAGCTCAGAAGAGAGTCAACCGTGGGGAGCGGTTACAGACCTAGAAGCCACCAGAGAAAGGCAGAGATGCTGTCCTCGTCTTCACTCGAACCCGACACAGAGCTCTACAAGGGGCGGGAGGGAGGGAGAGGGAGGAGGAGGGAGGAGGAAGGAAGGAAGGAAAAGGAAGGAAGGAAGGAAGGAAGGAAGGAAGGAAAAGGAGGGAAGGAAGGAGGGAGGAGGGAAAAAAGGAAGGAAGGGAGAGGGGAAGGGGAAGGAGGGAAGGGAAGGGAAGAAAGGAAGGGAGGAAGGGAAGGAAGGAAGGGAAGGAGGAAGGAGGGGGGAGGAGGAGGAAAAAGGAGAGGAAAAGAGGAGGAAGAGAAAGGCAAGGAACGGAATGGAAAACAAAAAGGAAGGGGAAGGATTAGAAAAGGAGGAAGAAGGACGGAAAAGAAGGAGGAAGGGGAAGAAAACAACAGAGAAAAGGGAGAAGAAGGAGGGAAGGAAGGAAAGGAAGGAAGAAGAGAGAATGATGGATGGAACAAAAGAAGGAAGAAAGGGAGGAAGGAGAAAGACAGACAGACAGGAAAGAAGAAAGAAGGAAGGAAGGAAGGAAGGAAGGAAGGAAGGAAGGAAGGAAGGAAGGAGGAAAGAAAATAAATGTCAGCTTCTGCAATTGATCTCTTCTTACAAGATTCATCAACAGGCATCACATTCGGATCAAAGATTATAAACAAGCGCAACTGATACATTACCGTAAATACCACCCATAAAATGCAGCCCTGGAGGGAAGGTTTCCCCAAATCCCACCTCGAGAAAGAGAGGATCTGCAAGACCTCAGCGTCCCTCTTCCTTTTCCCTCCTCCCCGCTCTCACGCTAGTCCTCATGATCTCCAGCAAAGATGGCGGCTTCTGACAGGCAGCTCCAGGCAGTCCTCGACTTACAACCATTCGCTCAAGCGACCGTTCGAAGCCACAGCAGCACCAAAACAAAAGGGAACTGAGGGCCGGGTTTTTTCTGCACTTACAACCGTAAAAGGTGGGGGGGAAGTTAACCGTCTTGCTTAGCAGCATAAACTTTGGGCTGAATTGCGGTTGTAAAGTCGAGGACTAAGCTGTGTGATCGTAAGGCGGCGTAATACTGGAACACGAACGCTGACGCCCTTTTAGTTCTTTGGTTTCAAATTCTCATTTCCCTTCCTTGTTCTTTTTCTTTCTTTCCCTTCAGTCTCCTTACTTGCTCTACCTGCCAATTTTTTTAACTGGGCAAGTCCTCGGGGACTTCGATTTGCTTTTATTATATTTGTCTTAGTCGTTGTATTTAATGTTATTTTTTTCCCCCTCTGCTGTTGCTCCTTGGAATTGCTTTGCGGACCAATAAATCAACTTAAACAGAGAGAAAATTCAAACAGGAAAAAAAATGAGAGCCTCCCCCATTTTTATTTTTTTTAATGACTCCCCTGGCCTTTTCTGCACACAGCTGCAATGTTCCAGCTTTAAAATCCATTGAAAAAGTCACAAAATCGATAGATAATTGATGATGTTCTCTAATATATAGACAGAATAAAAATATATTTATGCACAAGTTAATATCTGTTATTATTGCACATGATTGCTATATAATTATCACCACAAATAGCTGTTATTGAGTAATATACTTTTTATGGTTTTTTTTTCTCTTTTTCGTTCTTATGTTTTATGTTTTTCTGTTTATGTTTTATGTGGTTTTTTTTAATGTAATAAAATTCAATAAAGTTTTTTTTTTTTAAAAAAAGAAAAAGTCACAAAACTATCCCAAAAACAAAATAAAACAAACTAGACCAAGTGGTCTACCTGGCTGGATTTAAGCTAATCTGGGCTGGCCCTGGCTCACCTGGCCAGGTAAAAGATGAAACCACAAAAAAGGGGCAAGATCCACTTTCCTGCCAATGTCCTTCTGCTGTGTGATGTGCATGAATTACATATTAAGAGTTTCAGCTGTGAAAATGAGGAACATAAGCAATGCCATATTTATCTGATTTCTGAACTATGCTGGGATTTTACTGGACTGTTATATAACTGTCTTTAGGAGAAAGAATGACAGAATCTGGGGGCGGAGTGAAAAGGGGCACTGGCCTTAGAATCCTTATGTAGTCACAAGCGAACTAAACCAGGCCATTTTGGGTCAATTTTTGGGCCGTTTCAGGCCGGTTTTGGGGCCGTTTTCAGGCCATTTTTGCTCCCCAAAAATGGCCCAAAACAGTCTGAAAAACGGTCCGAAAACGGCCCCAAAAAACAGGCCGAAAAATGGGCTGTTGGTGGGATTTGCCAATTCGCCAAACTGCGCCTAATCTTATCTACTGGTCCGCCAGAACCGGTGCGAACTGGAAGCATCCCACCTCTGAGAGTGGGGCATGCTGGGATGCACGTCTAATCTTGGAAGACACAACAGGTATTTAACAGGGAGAAAAAAGGGACTCACCAGTTCTTTGGCTGACATGAGAGTACAGGTGAAAATGCCCAGAGAGACCAAAGCGATAGAGATGTATTTGGAGACAGCGTACCTGGGCAAGAGGAGGAGGGCAGAACTTCAACAGAAGGGAACGGAACAGCCCGAGACCCTCCGCTCCGCTTTGCATGAGAAACCCCTCCAAGCTTTGAGAATCTCAACTTTGTGGCAAGAAAGAAACAGCCAGTTTGGTCCCGTGGTGAAGGCGCCTGGCTAGAAGCCAGGAGGAAGTGAGTTCTAGTCCTGCCTTGGGCATGAAAGCCAGCTGGGGGAGTTTAAGCCACTGTCTCCTGGTGACTGACCCAAAGTCACCCAGGTGGCTTTCATGCTTAAGGCAGGACTAGAAGTCACCATCTCCTGGTGATGGGCCCAAAAAAATCAGCCAACTGGCTTTCTTGCCTAAGGCAGGACTAGAACTCACCATCTCCCGGTGATGGGCCCAAAGGCACCCAGCCGGCTTTCATACCTAATGCGGGACTAGAAATCACCGTCTCCTGGTGATTGATCTAAAGTCACGAAGCTAATTTTCATGCTTAAGGCAGGACTAGAACTCACAGTCTCCTAGTGATTGGCCCAAAGTCACCCAGCCATCTTTCCTGCCTAAGGCAAAACTAGAACTCACCGTCTCCCGGCTTCTCCCCTGGCGATTTTACCACCAAACCCAACTGGCTCTCTCTTGGTCCCTAAAGAATGGCTTCTTCTTCCATAGCAACCACAGACAGCCTTTAAATCCCACACACCCCTCCAGGAATAACAGCAGGAAAGCCAAATCTCAGCACTACAACTCCCATTTTTTGTTTTTCAATCGGAGTAGGGCAGTGATGGTGAACCTTTTTGTTGTGGATGTGCCAAAAGGGTGTGCGCGTGCCAGGACCCACAATGTAATGCGCCCCATCCCCCTTGCGCATGCGCACACAACACCCCCCCACCCTGCTCCTTTACCTGCACTGTCCATGTGTGCGCATCCCAGCTAATTTTCGGTCCGTTGGAGGCCTTTTCGCCCTCCCAGAGGCTCGAGGGAAAGCCTTTGCAGCCTCGGGAGGCCAAAAAATGGTCCTTCTGGAAATACCGGAAGTGCCCGTTTTCAGCCTCCAGAGGGCCTCTGGAGCTTGGAGGAGGCCATTTTTGCCCTCCCAGAAGCTCAAAAGAAGCCTTTGGAGCCTCGGGAGGCTGAAAACGGGCACGTTTCGGCACTTCTGGTATTTCCGGAAGGCCTGTTTTTCGGCCTCCCTAGGCTGCAGAGGCTTTGCTCGAGCCTCCGGGAGGGCGAAAAGGCCTCAAACAGGCCGAAAATCAGCTGGAAAGTGCACAGTCTTGGGTAAGTTGGGGCTTCGTGCCCACCAATGGCTCCGCGTGCCATTTGTGGCATGCATGCCAAAGATTCGCCATCACGGGAGTAGAGGGTCTCTTTGAGGCGGACAAGGAGAACATCTTGTTCCCAAGCATAGTCCTTCCCACATACTGGTTTGGCCCCAACCCCTTCCAGAAGACAAGCCCTCCCCCTCCTCAGGATTACTTAATCCACTCCCCGTAAACCCCCATAATTCTTCAGAAAACCAGGAAGTCAGGTTGATGCCCCCAACTCTCAAATTTTGAAAAGAACTCCGAAGTTGAAAAATGGAGCTCAAAACCAGAGAGCGCGGGAAGCTCTTGAAATCTTCCTGACCAACAGGTAGTCCCCGATTTACGACCACAACTGAGCCCAAAATTTCTGTTGCTAAGCGAGGCAGGTGAGATTTGCCCGATGTTGTGACCACGCTTTGCCACAGCCGTTAAAGCGAATCACCGCCGTCGTTGAGTGAGTCACACGGTTGTTTAGCGAATTCGGCTTCCTCCCTTGGCTTGCCAGATGGTCACAAAAAGGGAATCACGTAGCATACACCTGCCCCCTGGGACACCACAACCGTCATAAATAGGAGTCCGTGGCCAAACATCTGAATTTTGATCACGTGCCCACCGGGAAGGCTGCAACGGTCATAAGCATGAAAAACGGAACTAAGTCGCTTTTTTCAGCGTTGTCGTAACTTTGACCTCTCAATGAATGGTTGTCGAGGGAGATTGTCAGTCCTCCAGGTCGTGGGTTGTCCCAAAGGTGCTTTTTTCTCAAGAGGCAACTGGACTTTCTGGTTTTTCTTTGAAGATGTTTCGCTTCTCATTTGAGAAGCTTCCTCAGTTCTGATTGGATGGTGGGAAATGGAAGGATTGATATTCCTTGCAGACAGCTAGTCATTTGCATCCTTTTAGAGGGTCATTGAGGCCACTTGAAGGTGTGTCTGTGTCCTCAGGGCCACCTGAATGGTGCAAATGGGTGTGGAGCCTTCTGACTGGATGGTGGGGAATGGAGGGATTTATACTCCTTGCAGACAAAGCTGGTCATTTGCATCCTTTTAGAGGGTCATTGAGGCCACTTGGAGGCTTATCTGTGTCCTCAGGGTCACCTGAGTGGTGCAAATGGGTGTGGAGCCTTCTGACTGGATGGTGGGGAATGGAAGGATTGATATTCCTTGCAGACAGCTGGTCATTTGCATCCTTTTAGAGCAGGAGTGGGCAACTACGGCCCCTTTATGGCCTGTGGACTTCAATTCCCAGAATTTCTGAGCCAGCCATGCTGACTCAGGAATTCTGGGAACTGAAGTCCACAGGTAATAAAGAGGCCATAATTGCCCGCCCCTGTTTTAGAGGGTCATTGAGGCCACTTGGAGGTTTATCTGTGTCCTCAGGGTTGCACCTGAGTGGTGCAAATGGGTGTGGAGCCTTCTCGGAAATGCTGAAAGGACCGTGTTGTAGACTGGGGATAAAGGACACCATTTCCCTCCTTCTCTGTTGAGAGAGGGATGATCAATTTTGAGATAGATGGCCTCTTGGACCCCTCTCTCAAATCAGTAATCCTCTCTGTCCAAAATGTGGACTTTGCTCTCTTCCAAAGAGTGGCCTTTGTCTTATAAATGCAGGTGCTGAATCTAATCCTGATGGATTTGTTCTGCTATGTTGCGTCATGTGTTTGTGATGTGGCTGTTTTGTTTCCCCAGTGTACAGATCTGCCCACAGCTCACTCCATTGTACTGCATAGGCCTCGTTGCTCAGTTAGTGATGAAAAATCGAAACAAAGAAAAACAATGAAGCCCAGTTGCCTCTAGAAAAAAGCACCTTGGGGATAAATGAACAGTTGTAAGTTGAGGACTGCCTGTACACGCATGGTCCTTCGGGCGCAGCCCCAAGGAGAAGCCATGAACCCGTCCTTCACTGTGATGACCCGGGGTGTGGCGCAAAAGCCCTTTTTAAATCCTGTTTTCCCAGCTGCAGCTCATGAAGGGAATCAGGGCCCCTTTCTCCCCCGTAACCCATGTTGCTCCCTTCTCCGTTCCTCCCTGCGTGCCCTAGGATGAAGAGGGTGTGAGCCTGGGCCTTACTCTGAATGCCCAGCCGGACTGTGCCCTTTCCCAGTTTCTTCCACAGCCACCAGAGTCACACTCCCACTCCCTGTCAGCTGCTCAACCTCCCCCTCAGAATCAGATTCCAACAGGGGCATGACACTGGTGAATGGCCAGACTCTGGTTTCGTGCCCACCGGAAGAAGCAACCATCTTACCTTTTCTTCAGAATGATAATCCCTAGTGCCATGCTGGCTATCAAAGAGCCCTAGAGGAAAAGAAATGGAAAAGAAGGATTTAAAAAAAGCTATCAGGATTCCGGCAGTTACCCCCATTTAAATCATGAGTCTCTTTTGAAGGTTAAGAAGGTTGAAGGTGGATATAGTCACTATATGGGCATTAAATTGAAGACTACCACAGGTGATCCTCAATTTAGTACAGGTGTACTAGGTGACTTTGGGCCAACAATCAGGAGTCGATGAGTTCTAGTCCTGCCTTAGGCATGAAAGCTGACCAGGTGACTTTGGGCCAATCAGCAGAACACGGTGAGTTCTAGTCCCACCTTAGGCATGAAAGCCGACTGAGTGACATTGGGCCAATCACCAGGAGACGGTGAGTTCTAGTCCCACCTTAGTCATGAAAGCTGGCTGGGTGACTTTGGGCCAATCAGAACACAGTGAGTTCTAGTCCCGCCTTAGGCATGAAAGCCGACTGAATGACTTTGGGCCAATCACCAGGAGACAGTGAGTTCTAGTCCCACCTTAGTCATGAAAGCTGGCTGGGTGACTTTGGGCCAATCAGAACACAGTGAGTTCTAGTTCCCGCCTTAGGCATGAAAGCCGACTGAGTGACTTTGGGCCAATCACCAGAGATTGAGTTCTAGTCCCGCCTTAGCCCTGAAAGCCACCTGGGTGACTTTAGGCCAATCACACTAAGCCCAATCCACCTCACAGGGCTGTTGTTGAGGAATAAAAAGAAGTATTAGCTACGTTCATCTCCTTGAGTTACTAATAAAAACATTAAAGGTGGGGTACAAACAAATAAATATTAAAATCTGGAATAAAATCTCACCGATCTAAATATCATATGCAGGGGCATCGCGATGTTCAGGTTGAGGGCGTAGTTGTTCACCACACTGACTGTGAAGAACATGCCCACCATAATGAGGTAGAACCTAGAAAAGAGAGAAGTCCAAAATTATTCACCTGTTCTGTCCTAGGCTTCCCCAAAAACCACTAAGCAGACTCTTTGTCCCGGTAAAACCCCTTTTATTAAACGAAGGTGAATTTCTTGCATTCACCTTCAGCCAAAGGGCCCGGCAAACAGTCTTTCAAGGGTGTGATTAGGAGCACAGACCTTATCTAGCCTGGAGAGCTGCCAAGTAACTATTTCCAAATGCAGTGCTGACAAGGAAGGACTCGGCACACAGTCTCTGAGATGCACAGACAGATCTTCACACTGCGGCAACGAAGGAATTGTTTCCTGCAAAAGCCCCCTCCGCTTTTGCTCCTCCTTTAATCCCTATGGCAGGGGCCGTTCCCCATCCACCTGTACCCTTACTCCCTTGTTCCTTAGCTGTTCCCTTCTTCTGGCAGCTCTGCGCATGTGCACACTGGAGCAGGCTCCTGCTGTTCTTCTGCCCCACTGATCTCTCACTCCGAAGGCAGCTGATAACTGTCAGACGGCCCTGGCCCCATCTCTGCCTCCGACGCAGAGCCCTCGTCCAAGCCTTCCTCAGCCTCCAGGACTGGCCCAGGTTCCTCCCCAACCTCCTCACTGTCCAACTCTGCTGCCAACTCCGCTAGCCACCGGCAGGCCACAACATCACCTTCCAAGTTAGGTGGGATGTGAGTTTCCTGGAAGGCAGCCCCCTCCCCATTTGAAATCCCTCTCCTCTCCTTGACTTCTTCCCAAAGCAGAAAGAAGGATCACAAATCAAATACAGGTAGTCTTCAAGTGACTGTTTAGTAACACGGTCGTTAAATGAATCTGGATTTCCCCCCATTGGCTTTGTCAGGTCGCAAAAGGGGATCATGTGACCTTGGGACGCTGAAAACTGTCATAAGTACATGTCAGTTGCCAAGCCCCTGAATTTTGATCACGTGACCATTGGGGATGCCGGAACAGTTATAAGGGTGAAAACCCATTGTAAGTCACTTTTCTCAGTGCCGTCACTAAATGAACTGTTGTAAGTCGAGGACTACCTGTAGTTCGTTGTTACAGAAATGGGTAGCATTCACTAATTAAAAAGCTGAGATTGTAGTTATATTTTGCACCTCACTGCACTGAAAAAAGTTGGAAATTGCTGGTTTTTTCTTTCTTCCCTACCCTTCTTTCCTTTTTCCTTTTCTTTCCTATTTCCCCATTATCTTGATTTTCAGTTGCATTTTATATTAGGACAAACTCGAATAAAAATTATATTTAAAAGCAAAAGAGATCGGTCATAACTGACAGGAATAATGAGCTGCTTTCCTTGTCCTTCCTCATATCCCCATTATCTTGATTTTCAGTTGTATTTTATATTATGATCAACTCAAATAAAAATTGCATTTCAAAATAAAAGAAATTGGCCATATCTGACAGGAAAAATGAGCTCTTTTCCTTCCCTATTTCGCCATTATCTTTATTTTCAGTTGTATTTTATATTAGGACAAACTCAAATAAAAATTATATTTAAAAGCAAAAGAGATTGGCCATATCTGACAGGAAAAATGAGCTGTTTTCCTTTTCCTTCCCTATTTCGCCATTATCTTTATTTTCAGTTGTATTTTATATAAAAATTATATTTAAAAGCAAAAGAGATTGGCCATATCTGACAGGAAAAATGAGCTGTTTTCCTTCTCCTTCCTCATTTCCTCATTATCTTTATTTTCAGTTGTATTTTATATTAGGATAAACTCGAATAAAAATAGTATTTCAAAATAGAAGAGATCGGCCGTACCTGATGGGAATTGTGGGCTGTTTCCTTCCAAAGTTTGCTTCAAAGACGAAACCTTCCAAAGCTATAAAGAAGAACTGAGAAAACGTGATCAAATTCCCGCTTCCTGGAAATTCCCTGCATTGGAGTTAAGACAAAGAAGAAAAGAACGTCACAATTTGTCTGCAGCTTTGGGGGGGGAAATCTTGTACCAACCAAATACAGTAGCTCTTCTCCCACCAACTTGGAAATAAAAATAAGAAATATAACCAAGCAAGAAAAAGGTGAAAAAGCAGCTCAAATTCCATGCGCTTTTGGCAAATGGAAGTGATCAAGACTCAGAAAAAAATAAATGTAATAAAAGTGCTATGGTACAACTGTGAAAACAACAGTTATGACATACAATACTATGTAGGTAAAAGAGACTACACAGTATGACTATGTTTTGTGATCCGCCGGTGGCCTGCGGGGCTGGCAGCAGAGTTGGATGGTGGGGAGGAACATGGGCCAGTCCTGGAGTCTGGGGAGGGCTCGGACGAGGGTCCTGCATCTGATACAGAGACAGGGCCAGGGCCATCTGGGAGTTATGTGCAGACGCCGGAGCCTCCAGAATCTGACATCAGCGAGGAAGAGGAACAGAGGGAGCCTGTTCCCAATGCGTGCTTGTGCAGAGCTGCCAGAAGGCAAGAACTGTTAAGACAAGGTGCTAGTAACAACTTATAAAGTCCTAAATGGCTTGGGGCCAGGGTACTTGCAGGAACGCCTCCTGCCAGCATCACACTCCGATCGCCCAGTACGCTCCCATAGGAGGGTCCTCCTTGGGATACTGTCGGTTAGGCATTGTCAACTGGCGGTGCCCAGGGCTAGGGCCTTTTCTGTGGGAGCGCCCACCCTATGGAACCAACTTCCCGTGGATCTCCATTTGGCCCCTGATCTCCGCTCCTTCCACCGGGACCTGAAGACCTGGTTGTTTCAACAAGCCGGTCTGGACCGACCTAGGGGGTGTGGGTTGTTTTATTTGTTTTAATTTAATTTAATGATTGATTAGGCTTGTACTGGTTTAATTTTTTTTATTGTAATTGTATTGGGTTTTTATTGTTCGCTGCCCTGAGTCCTTAGGGAGAAGGGCGGCATACAAGTCTAATAAAATAATAAAGACAAAAGGGGCAACTCGGGAGTAAAGTTTGGAGATGATTGGCCCCTCCCATAAGACATATAGGAGGAGCAAAGGGACAGGAGCCTTTGCAGGAAGCAACTTTTGTTCATTCAGGTCGGTTTATACTCTGAAGCTCCGTGCTGACTTTTGTGCTCCGTTTGGCCTTGTACAACTAATGGGCAATTTAGTCGTTGGCAGCATTTCAAGGGAGATAAAGGTGGGTGCTTATCAGCCTTATCCCGAAGGACTGTGGCAGACTTCATCGGACTATTTTTTAAAAAATAAATTTTATTGAACAAAAAAGGAAAAAAAACAACATTTAAAAACAATGAACGTGGTGTAATCCTCCTGACACACCTAGTACCCAAATTTATCCCCTATATGTTGGAAATGTGTTAAGGAAAATGGATCGTATTATCATGTATGGTGGAATTGTAGAAAAGCCCAAAACTTTTGGCACAAAATCCAGAGATGGTTAGAAGAGATGTGTGAAATTAAAGTAGAATAGAAACCGGATTTTTTTTTATTGGGAATCAATTTAGAGAAATATAGTAATGATATAATATATCTAATAATACATGTAATCACGGCTGCAAGATTAATTTACGCCCAAAAATGGAAATGTAAGGAAATACCAGGCGAAATAGAAATAATTAGAAAAATTTGGACATGCGCAGAAATAGACAAATAGACACAAGAATTAAAAAATAAGGACGAATTCGAATATTATAAAATACAGGGAAAGTTTTACCACTGGTTGGAAAAAAGGAAGGATTAGGAATATTAAAAATGACTAATATTATGTATATAGAATGTAAATATATATTATGTATTATGTATGTATTTTTCTTCCTATGAATTAGCAATGTAAAACAACCAGGTGTGTCAGGAAGATTACACCACGTTCACAGTTTTTTTTCCGCTGGACTATTCATAAACTGCTTGGGGCTCATTACAGGCTGTGAATGCATATAATTCACAGCCGTTGAAATAAAATCGAGGTTTTTGGGAACAGCGTGTGATTGTTACTGTCTCAGGAAGTCTTGGTCAGAACACTATGAGAATAATGGTTAAAACCAAGGTGTATAATATGGTGTGTATTTGAAAAGGACTTGATATAGGCAGTATGCTGCCGTTGCAAAACTGGAAATGTGATGTATAATAACAAAAAATGTACAATAAAAATATGATAAAGAAAAAAGAAAAAACCAGAGACTCTGGACTACCGAAAACATCAGTAGCTGACCGAAGACAAATTTTGTAGCTCAAGGTTGAACTGAGGGCTCCTTGGTGTTCTCTGAGCTTGGCTGTTTTCTTGCAGACATTTCATGACCCAACTAGGGAACCTCATCAGTGCTGGTAGGGAGGGGGGTTTGTGGAGAGGAGGGGGAGGGGGAGGAGGAGGAGAACAATTACAACTGTGGGGTCCTTAGTGCTCTCGGAGCTTGGGGGTTTCCTTACAAGACATTTCATGACCCAACTAGGGAGTATCATCAATACAGAAGAGAATTTATTTATTTATTAATGGGATTTCTATGCCGCCCTATCTCCCGAAGGACTTAGGGCGGCTCACAACAATAAAAACAGAAATACAAAATTTTAAAAAAAACTATTAAACAAGAAACCCCAATTACACATTAAAACATTAAAAAGCAACCAACAAATCTAAAAGCAATTTTAAAAAACCCCTTCAGTCCAGGTTGGGCGATCGAAAAAGCCAAGTCTTCAGGTCGCGATGGAAGGAACGAAGGTCAGGAGCCACCCAAAGCTCCACAGGTAGTTGGCTCCAAAGGGCGGGCGCACCCACAGAGAAGGCCCTCCCCCTGGGAGAATGGGGTTTGAGGAGAGGAGGAGGACTGCAAGGTCCATGGTGCCCTCTGAACTTGGTGGCTTCCTTGCAGACCTTTCATGACCCAACTAGGGAACATCATCAGTGCTACATGAGAGTGGGGTTTGTGGAGAGGAGGGGGAGGGGGAGGAGGGAGGAGGAGGAAAAGAACAATGGGATGCTTGGTACTTCCTGAGCTTGGTGGTTTTCTTGCAGACGTCTCATGACCCAACTAGGGAACCTCATCAGTTCTAGAAGGGAATGGGGTTTGTGGAGAGGAGGGGGGAGGAAAAGGAGAACTAGGACTGTTGGGGAGTCCTTGGGGTTCTCAGAGCCCGGCTGGTTTTCTTGCACAGACGTCTCCTGACCCCAACTAGGGAACGTCATCAGGGCCAACACCAACCACTGAACTGCCAGCGAAAGAAACCCGAAGCGGGGCTGCTGTTCAATGCGGGGGAAGGACCCCCAACGCCGCAGGGCAGAGCCCAGCCCAGCCCCCCACCTGGCACCCCCACTCACCGGATCAGCAGCTCCAGGAAAACCACGTTGCTGCAGCATCCCGCGAAGACCAGCCCCACCGCCAGAGACGGGTGCATCCTGGCCAGCAAAGAGCACCGCGGCGCCTCCAAGCTCCAAGCCGGCACCCTGCGCGGCGCCCACGCTTCCTGCTCCGGCCCCGCTTCGCCCGCCCTTCGCCGCTGTAGTTCTTCAGCCGCCTCCCCGCCGGGCAACCTGACGGCGCTCCCGAGATGGGCGGACTACGCCTCCCAGGAAGCCCCGCGCGTCCCGCTTTTGTTACACGTGTCCGTCTCTCCGCCAGGCCGGGGCTCCCTTCCGGTCGGCTTCCCAGAGGCCTTCTGGGAGTTGGAGTCCTCCGTCCTTCACAGGAAAAATGTATAGTAAAGTGAACGTGAAGAAGAAAAAAAGGCAACGAGAAGATAGAAAAAAGTGAAAGAACAGAAAGCATGAAATGTTGTGTTATGTTACGCAATGCTATTATTATATTATATTATATATATTACATTACATTACATTATTGCATTGCATTGCATTGCATTGCATTGCATTGCATTGCATTGCATTGCATTGCATTGCATTGCATTGCATTGCATTGCATTGCATTGCATTGCATTGCATTGCATTGCATTGCATTGCATTGCATTGCATTGCACAGATGGTTCTCAAGTTATTTTTCACACAACCATTTCAGCATCCCTATGGACACGCGATCAAAATTCAGATGCTTGAAAACTGCCATGTATTTATGATGGTTGCAGATGTCCCGGGATCATGCGATCCCCTTTTGTGACCTTGTGACTGATGATGTTCCCTAGTTGGGTCATGAAACGTCTGCAAGAAAACCACCAAGCTCAGAGAGCACCCAGGACTGTAAAGGATTAATGTAAATGACCATATAGTTTCTAGAAAAACTACAAATATATTTCTGGGTGTTGATCTTCACCAGACAGAATCCATACCTTTCTCCTTTTTAGGCTGATCTAAAAAGATCAAAGTAATCCAAGCATATACCTGTTTTGCTCAACTACTTCTTCTCAAGCAAAGCTTACTCTGAACCACAAATTCTTTGTGCTGATTCGGACGAATTCTGGTATCAATCAGGATTTTATTTTTTTTAAAAAAAGACTTAAGTGTCATTTCTGATGGTTGCTTTTAGGAGAAAAAATATGCAAGCAATTAACTTGGTGGCTCTCTGCCCATAAAGGGTCAAGAGGCAAACCCATATATTAAGCTGGGCACCCCTTTGATGCCCGGAAGAGATGAAGTGCTTTGAGATTATTAAACATGAACAGAAGGGAAAAATCCATCATTTGTACCCCAAAGATTTGCATTTAATAAACCATGAAATACCTGGGAGTGTAATGTACTTTTGATCAGTGGTGCCTGCAACCTTTTTAATAAGACCGGATCCCAAATACATCGTAGCTTGGAGTTGCTTTGAGTTTGACCCTGGTGGGCACAGAATTCAAGACAAAGAATATTTGCAGAAGGTTGAGGGTTAAAGGCTTCCCAGATCATTGGACTAGACAGCTTTATATGAGAAGGGAAATCATTTGTGGACTTTCTATGTGCTGAAGATCACAAATACTTAATAGAGGGATTTGAAGGAATAGAATAGAATAGGGAATAGAATAGAATAGGTATAAAACAATAGAATAGAACGGAACGGAATGGAATGGAATGGAACGGAACGGAATGGAACAGAACAGAATAGAATAGAATAGAAAATAGGATTAGAATAGAATAGATATTAAACAATAGAATAGAATAGGAATAAAATAGAATAGGAAGAGAATAAAATAGAATAGAATAAAATAGAATACAGGTGAAACTCGAAAAATTAGAATATTGTGCAAAAGTTCATTTATTTCCATAATGCAACTTAAAAGGTGAAACTAATATATGAGATAGACTCATTACATGCAAAGCAAGATAGGTCAAACTGTGATTTGTCATAATTGTGATGATTATGGCTTACAGCTCATGAAAACCTCAAATCCACAATCTCAGAAAATTAGAATATTGTGAAAAGGTGCAATATTCTAGGCTCAAAGTGTCCCACTCTAATCAGCTAATTAAGCCATAACACCTGCTAAGGGTTCCTGGGCCTTTAAATGGTCTCTCAGTCTGGTTCAGTAGGAATCACAATCATGGGAAAGACTGCTGACCTGACAGTTGTGCAGAAAACCATCATTGACAGCCTTCATAAGGAGGGAAAGCCTCAAAAGGTAATTGCAAAAGAAGTTGGATGTTCCCAAAGTGCTGTATCAAAGCACATTAATAGAAAATTATGTGGAAGGGAAAAATGTGGAAGAAAAAGGTGCACAAGCAGCAGGGATGACTGCAGCCTGGAGAGGATTGTCAGGAAAAGGCTATTCAAAAGTGTCAGGGACTTTCACAAGGAGTGGACTGAGGCTGGAGTCAGTGCATCAAGAGCCACCACACACAGACGGATCCTGGACATGGGCTTCAAATGTCATCAGAAGCGACTTACCTGGGCTAAAGAAAAACAGACCTGGTCTGTTGCTCAGTGGTCCAAAGTCCTCTTTTCTGATGAGAGCAACTTTTGCATCTCATTTGGAAACCAAGGACCCAGAGTCTGGAGGAAGAATGGAGAGGCACACACTGCAAGATGCTTGAAGTCCAGTGTGAAGTTTCCACAGTCCGTGTTGATTTGGGGAGCCATGTCTTCTGCTGGTGTTGGGCCCCTTTTGGATACGTGGACTAAATGCCAAAGGCGCATGGAACGTTGTTCCCTTCCCACCAAAAGGGTCCCTATTTTTCTACTTGCATATTTTATGTGTGTTATGTATGCAGGTTTGAATGTCATTGGTTAAGTTTGAACTGTTCTTGTAAAATGTCAGAAATGATTGGTTTAAAAAGTGCGGGAAAACCCTGCACTCTGATTGGCTGGCAACTGCAGCTGCTGGCTATAAGTAGCAGCCGCAGCCCAGCCAAATCGGGTCTGTTATGAGCTGTAGTCACTAATAAACTCTTCACTGAAGCACTCCGCGTCTGACTCTTCATGCAAATCTAACAATGTGCTTTCGAACAGCTAGGTTGGCAGAAGCTGGGATGAGTAATGGAAGCTCACTCAGTTATGCGGCACTAGGGATTTGAACTGCCAAACTACTGACCTTTCTGATTGACAAGCTCAGCATCTTAGCCACTGAGCCACTGCATCCCCCAAAAGAGATCTTACACGGCCCCTAAGTATATAGCAGAACTTCTGGATCTGAATGTCTTTCAGCCTCTTTTCCTTGGCAGATTTACTACTTTCTTGTTTTACGATCCCATGAATACACTGTCAAGGTGCGGAGTTACTTGGCAGGCACACACCAACTCAGGCAAATTCATGTTTTCCCCCGCAAGCTGAAAAACACACAACTATGCAAGGAATCTGCTCCTGTCAGTTTTCTTAATGGTGGAGAAGGGGCCCGAAAGAAAAGCATGGGGGAATGTTCCCATCCCAATGGTCTAATCTGGGAACCTGAGATATGGGAATTATTGTAGGAAGCTTCTAGTTCCAACAGAATATTTCTAGCTCAGGGTTGAAATGAAGGGACCTTGGTGGTCTCTGAGCTTGGTGGTTTCTTGCAGATGTTTCATGACCCAACTAGGCAACATTATCAGTGCTAGAAAGGAAGGGGGTTTGTAGAGTGGAGGAGGAGGAGGAGGAGGAATAGAGTAGAGTAGAGTAGAGTAGAGTAGAGTAGAGTAGAGTAGAATAATAGAGTAGAGTAGAGTAGAGCAGAGTAGAATAGAGTAGAGTAGAATAGAGTAGAGTAGAATAGAGTAGAGTAGAGTGGAGTAGAATAAAATAGAATAGAATAGAATAGAATAGAGAATAGTGTAGAATAGAATAGAGTAGAGTAGAGTGGAATAGAATAGAATAGAATTCTATTATATAGCTAGTAGAATATAGAATAGAATAGAATAGAATAGAATAGAATAGAAAATAGAGTAGGTGAATAGAATAGAATAGAATAGAATAGAATAGAATAGAATAGAATAGAATAGAATAGAATAGAATAACAGAGTTGGAAGAGACCTTAGAGGTCTTCTAGTCCAACCCCCTGCCTAGATAGGAAACCCTGCACCACTTCAGACAAACGGATGTCCAATCTCTTCTTAAAAACTTCCAGTGTTGGGGCATTCACAACTTCTGGAGGAAAGTTGTTCCAATGATTGATGTACTATGCTGTAGCTCTTTCTTTAAGACACGGGTGTCCAACCTTGGCAATATTGAGGACTTGTAGACTTCAGCTCCCATAATTACCCAGCCAGCCATGCAAGCTGGGTAATTTCTGGGAATTGAAGTCCACAAGTCTTCAACTTGAAGTCTTCAAGTTGAGTTCACAAGTCTTCAAGTTGGCTGGGGAATTCAAACATGGCTGGCTGGGGAACTCTGGGAGTTGAAGTCCACAAGGAAGAGGAGAAATGTGGGGTCCTGGGTGGTTTATTGCAGGTGTTTTATGACCCAACTAGGTAACATCATCAGTGCTAGGAGGGAGGAGGAGGAGGAAGAGGAGGAGGAGGAGGAGGAGGAGGAGGAGGAGGACTGTTGGGTCCTTGATAGTCTCTGAGCTTGGTGGTTTCTTGGAGCCATTTTATGACCCAACTAGGTAACTTCAAGTTGACTGGGGAATTCAAACATGGCTGGCTGGGGAACTCTGGGAGTTGAAGTCCACAAGTCTTCAAGTTGAAGTCTACAAGGAGGAGGAGGATTGTTGGGTCCTTGGTGTCTCTGAGCTTGGTGGTTTCTTGCAGACGTTTTATGACCTAACTAGGTCATCTCATCAATGCCAGTAGGGAGTAGGGTTGGAGGAAGAAGAGGAGGAGGAAGAGAAGGAAGAGGAAGCGGAAGTGGAAGAGTTGAAAGTTTGCAATGGTATGGCATGGAGAACATCAACTGCAGAAGTGAGAGGTCCATATTCCTCCCTCTTTGAACCCTTTCCTGGCACCACCACATCCCTGGCTACCCAAAGCACCTGCTCTTCCTTCCACCCCACTAATCCATGCCTGCTCGAATCTACACCCTGCCTTTTCTAGGGAAGCCAACTTGAAGTGCTTGTCCCAACGGGGCCCTCGCTGGCTTCTTCGGTTGACGGAGGGGGTCTCCATCCAAGGAAGGCGGGTAAACCTGATGACCCAGAGGTGGGCCTCCATGTCCCACCGATGCTGCTTTGAAGACGCTCAACGAGGTGGGGCGAGGCACAAGTCTGGCATGCATGCGCTTGTTGGCTGGCTTCAGGGTGGTGATGAACATCTCTTCCCTGCTGATTTATGGGGCTGGCCGATTTGTGTGGGGAGGGGAGCTCGTTTGGGTCCAGTGGTTGAAGACAATACAGGGGGTGGGAATCATGGACGGCGTTGAGCTCACGATTTGCTGCTGCTTTTTTTTTTTTTAAAGAAGAGGGAGTCATTCTGTTTTTTTTGGTTTTTTTTACTACAGCCTCCGGGGTGTGTGTGAATGTTTCATGAGCCAGCATCAGAAGGGCTGAGGGAAGGGGAGACACTGTATAATGCTGCAGCACCGGCCGGCCCCATTGAATTCAGGGGAGGGAGGGGGGGGGCGTCTTTTCTTTGGCCTAGTAGAAGTGGGGTTGCAGCACGTGTGGCTGGGCAAGACGGAGCATGTTGGCTCGGCCTGTGTGTGGCTTCCAGGGTCTGCCTCGTTTCTTAGGATTTTATTTTATTTTTATTCTTTTGTAAAAAGCTCTTTTAGGTTTTTTATATTTCAAAAAGCATCCCTTTTAGTGACCAACCTGGCTCCAGGTTTTTCACGTTTCCATGCAAACATGACCTTGGTTACATATTCATCGTTCACATATCGTATCATCACATTTCATATTTTCTATAAATTTTCTCAGATATTCTTATATTGTCTCTTAGGATTTTTAGAGGGCGAGAAGGAAGGGATTGAAGCGAAGTAATCAGCCCTACATGCAGGAGGTTATTTTGGCCAGCTGCCCTCAACCTGGTTTGTAATCTGGACCCTTCCTTCCTTCCTTCTCTTCCTTCCTTCCTTCCTTCTCTTCCTTCTTTCTCTCCCTTCTTTCCTTCTTTCATTCATCCCTCCCTCCCTTCTTCCTTCCTTCTTTCTCTTCCTCCCTCCCTCCCTTCTTTCATTCATCCTTTTCCTTCTTTTCTTTCCTTTCTTTCTTTCTTCTTTCAACTTTCTTTCTTTCTTTCTTTCTTTCTTTCAACAACAATTCTTTCCCTCCATGCTTCTTTCCTTATTTCCTTCTTCGTCCTTTTCCTCCCTCCTCCTCCTTCCTTCTTTCATCCTTTTCCTCTCTCCCCCTTCCTCCTCCTCCTTCTTCCCTTCTTTCTCCTTCCTCCCTCCCTCCCTTCTTTCATTCATCCCTTTTTCCCTTCTTTCTTTCTTTCTTTCTTTCCTTCCTTCTTTCTTTCTTTCTTTCTTTCCTTCTTTCCCTCCCTGCTTCTTTCCCTCGCTTCCTTCTTTCATCCCTTTTCCTCTCTCCCCCCTTCCTCCCTCCCTCCCTTCTTCCCTTCTTTCTTTCCTTCCTTCCTCCCCCCTCCCTTCTTTCTTCCTTCCTTCCCTCCTTCCTTCTTTCCCTCCCTCCCTCCTCCTCTTCCTCCTTCACCAGTAGCCAACTTGTGCTCATTGCTTTCCGACTTAATCCATTGCATGGCTTCCCTCTCCACCTGAAGGAATTAACCCACTTTGCACACTTCTGGTGGCTTTCCACTCTAGACCAGTGGAGGAGGGCTTATGGCACGGAAAAGTTGACCTCAAAGAACGCCCTTTGTGTCTCTCTCCAGACAGAGAACTGCTTAACACAGGTTAGTTATTTGGGGTGGCCCATTGTCTCTGAGAAGGAAGAAAGGCGAACCGATTCCTCAAAGCCCCTGAAGGCAGGACAAGAAGCAACAGGTGGAAACTCATCAAGGAGAGGAGCCACCTGGAATTAAGGAGAAATTTCCTAACAGGGAGGACAATGAACCAGTGGAACAGATGTTGGGGGTGCTCCATTGCTGGAGTTTTCAAAAAAGAGACTGGGCAGCCACCTGCCCAGAATAGCGCAGAGTCAAGTCTCCTGATTCAGCAAGGGGTTGGACTAGATGACCTCCAAGGTCCCTTCCAACTGTTGTTCTGTCGTTCTCTGCTTCTCTCCATCTTTTAGGCCTCACCTGGGACAGCTGCTTTCCTCCAGGGTGGTTGAACCTGAAGAGGCATTCCTGAGGTGGGCTTTGCGCAAGAGGTATCCCCCTCCCCATTTCTCTTTCTCTGTCTCTCTCTTTTCTTCCTTTCTTCCCTCCCTCCTCCTCCTCCGCATTCCTTCCCTCACGGGGAAAGGAAACAGGACCCCTCAAAAGCCAGCCTGACAGCCTCCGTTTGTCGGGGGGATTAAAGAACGAGTCCTTGTCAATCAGTCCTCCTCCTCCTCCTCCTCCTCCTCTCCACTTGCATTCATTTTGACTCAGATTTGCTTCCAATCCACCCTGTTGAAAAGGCTGGAAGGAGAGCCTGCAGACCCCTGCCCAGCCCAGCCCAGCCCACTTCGCTGGGGGCCTTCGGATGTTTCTTGAAGTCCTCAGGCTTACCAACCCAGAAAGGAGGGACTCACAACGTGTGGAAGTCCAAGGCCCCGTAAGTAGACTTGGTCTCTCCTTCCTTCAACTCTGCCTGGGTCTCCCACCAGAAGGGGAGGCTGGCCTCGCTCCACATGGGCGCCCGATGGGACCGAAGCCCAGCCTTTTCCTGCCGCCCTGATCCCACCACGTCCTCATGCCTTGACTTGAATCCATACCCAAGAGGACGGGGACGTGTTGCTGCACCAAAGGGAAGCCTTCGGGCGCATTGCACAGCAGTTAAACTGGAGTTCTTGGCATCGCATTTGAGAATTAACTTCTGATTACTGTGGTCTTTTCTTTTTCGTATTTTTAAAGGCTTGTTTTTAATGTATGTATTGTTTATTTGTCTGATTATTGTACAGTGGAGGGAGAGTGGGAGAGAGAGATATGATTGAGAGAGAGAGACAGGCAGGCAGGCAGGCAGGCAGGCAGGCAGGAAGACATACAGTAGATGGATGATAGAGAGAAGGTGGGTAGGTTAGTAGATGATAGAGAGATAGAGGTAGAGATAGGGTGATAGATAGTTAGATGGATAGATAGATAAATAAAAAAATAGAAATAAGAAAAAAGAAGTAAGATAAATAAATAATAAATAAATAGACAAATAAATAAATAGATAGATAGATAGATAAATTAAATAGAATAAATAGATAGATAAAATAAATAAATAAATCAAAAAGAAAGTAAGAAATAAAATAAATAATAAATAAATAAATAAAATAATAAACAGACAAACAAATAAGATTAAAATAAAGAAAGAAAGTAAATACAAATAAAATCGTAGATAAATAAATAAATAAAATAGATAAAATAAATAAATAAATAAATGAATAAATATAAATAAATAGATGAATGATGGAATAAATAGATAAATAGATAAAGTAGATTAATAAATAAAAGAAAAGAAATACATAAATAAATAATAAATAAATAAATAGAATAGATAAACGAACAGACAGATAAATGAAGATACATGGACAGATAGAGAGAGAGTGTAGGTAAGTAGAAGATGATAGGTAGGTAGGTAGATAGATAGATAGATAGATAGATAGATAGATAGATAGATAGATAGGACGGACAGACCGACAGGCAGGCAGGCAGGTAGGCAGGGTAGATAGATAGGTAAGTAGGTAGGTAGTAGATGGGTAGAAAGGTGGATAGATAGATGATAGACAGATAGTTGATAGAGATATATATAAAAGTAAATAGGTAGATGATAGATAAATAGACAGATAGACAGACAGACATCCAGCTGGCTTTCATGGCTGAGGTGGAACAGGCTGGGTGACTTTGGGCCAGTCCCTCTCTGTCAGTCCAACCCACCTCACAGGACTGTTGTTGTGGGGAAAATAGGAGGGGGAAGAAGTGTTAGGTATGTTCACCGCCTTGAGTAATAAAGGTGGAATATAAATAAATATATCATATTGGTTCCCAGTGCCATTACCACCACCCCACACACAAATGCCGTGCCACTTTGGAAATGGGAAATGTGACACACACACACACACACACACACACACACACACACACACACCGTCAGAAGTTGGAGGAGAGGTAGCCTGCCTACCAGGGCCAAGGTGTTGGTTGAACCTTATTCACTGCTACTACAGTTCCCACTGAACTTAAAATGTTTTTTTTTCAGTCACCGGACGTTGCATTTCCAAACTTTCAGTGATGCCTTTTCCCCTGGAGGGCCATCTTCTGTAGAGCAATGAAAGCCTCGGGCATCAAGATCATCCTTGCTCTGGGGATTCTCCTGGATGGGGCCTTCAAGTTGCCTGCCCCAGAGGGTAAGGAAGGAGTATCTTTCTTGGATTGCAAGATTCTTAGCCTAGCACGCCCTAGTATTCCGGGGAAGTCTATCGTAACTTTGAATGGTTGCTAAGAAAACAGGGAAGGAAACTCCCATCCTTTTTTATGTGAGGACAGCATTCCAAAATATGACCTGTCAATCAAAAATCCAGAATTCATTTATTACAGGGGTCTCCAGCCTTGGCAGCTTTTAGACTTTTAAAGTGATAGGTTCTATTCTGTTCTATTCTGTTCTATTCTATTCTATTCTATTCTTTATTCTATTCTATTTTCTATTCTATTCTATTTTCTATTCTGTTCTTTATTCTATTCTATTTTCTATTCTATTCTTTATTCTATTCTATTCTATTTTCTATTCTATTCTATTTTCTATTCTATTTTCTATTCTGTTCTATTCTCTATCCTATTCTATTTTCTATTCTATTCTTTCTTCTATTCTATTTTGTATTCTATTCTTTCTTCTATTCTATTCTATTTCCTATTCTATTCTATTCTTTATTCTAGTCTATTCTATTTTCTATTCTATTTTCTATTCTATTCTATTCTCTATCCTATTCTATTTATTCTATTTTATTTTATTCTATTCTTTCTTCTATTCTATTCTATTTTATTCTATTCTTTATCCTATCCTATTCTATTCTTTATTCTATTCTATTCTATACTATTTTCTATTCTATTCTATTCTCTATCCTATCCTATCCTATTCTTTATTCTATTCTATTCTACTTCTAGACTGCAATTCCCTGAATTCCCCAGCCAGAATTCTGGGAGTTGAAGTCCAGAAGTCTTAAAATCGCCACGGTTGGAGACCCTGTGATGTAATCCACCCATGGTGGAAAAATTGACCTCTCTCACAAAGTTTCTTCTTGTTTTGGTTCGTAGTTGGAACACACAAGAACCTCTCCACCAGCACACTTTCTATGGTACCGTCTGGAACAACACTTCCGACCAATCTCCCACTTACAAATACAAACCAATTCACGTTTCCAACAGTTGCCTCTTTTGAGACAAGCTTCAATGTCGCAGCCACCACTCAGAATCCTAAGATCCTGGATCCCACCCCTTCAACCCCTTTGGCTCGTCCAGGTAAGCTCCCCAACTCTAGCCAGACTTGAAGGGATCTGAGAAGGATTTGGTCGCCAAAATGTAAGAAGAAATGTTGAGACTCTGGAAAGAGTGCAGAGAAGAGCAACAAAGATAATTAGGGGACTGGAGGCTAAGACATATGAAGAACAGTTGCAGGAACTGGGCATATCTAGTTTCATGAAAAGAAGGATTAGGGGTGCCATGATAGCAGTCTTTCAATATCTCAGGGGCTGCCCCAAAGAAGAGGGAGTCAAGCTATTCTCCAAAGCACCTTAGGGCAGGACGAGAAGCAACGGGTGGAAACTAATCAGAGAAAGAAGCAACCTAGAACTAAGCAGAAATTTCCTGACAGTGAGAACAATTAACCAGTGGAACGATTTGCCTCCAGAAGTTGTGAATGCTCCAACACTGGAAGTTTTTAAGAAGAGATTGGACAACCACTTGTCTGAAATGCTTTAGGGTTTCCTGCCTGAGCAGGGGGTTGGACTAGAAGACCTCCAAGGTCCCTTCCAACTCTGTTATTCTATAGATATTTCTATAGATGTCTGTTGCTGTTTTTATTTAAAGTATCTCGTGGTACTTCGTGAGAATGTATATTAGGCAGTGGGAAAAGAATTGAGCATCGTAGAATCACAGAATCCCACAATTCTAGCGCTGGAATTTATTTTGTCATGTTTCTGTAGTACTCTATTAGAGGTGGAGACTCTTTGAGAGGTGTATGCAACGAAATTTCATTTGAATGGTATGCTGATCAGTGTACCTTCAAAGTGACCATAAAGTTATTCTAAGTCTAAGAAGAGATCTTGGACGTCTTCTAATCCAACCCCCTGCCTGAGGTGGAAAATCAAATGCACAGGTATAGAAAAAAACCCAAATGCACAGGTATAATATAGTTGGTTCCTAGCTTAATATAGCAACTGCAAGGAGAAATCTTGGAATCCTAGTGGACAATCACTTAAATATGAGCCAGTTGCAACTGCCAAAAAGCCAATGAATCATAGACTGCATTAACAGAGGGATAGAATCAAGATCTTGTGAAGTGCAGGCTGTTAAACACCTAGCACTTAGTTCCAGCATGCATCAGTCCCGGCTTCCTTTTCACTGTCACAGGCCTTCAGGAACTTCTGCGGCCGGCAAGGCTTTCCTGAAGGCCTCTGCAGCCAATAACAGAGCTCTGGATCGATCCAGAGCTTTGTTATCAGCTCCAGAGGCCTCCAGGAAAGCCTTGCCAGTCTTGCTGGCTGCAGAAGGAATGGGCCAGTGAGGCAGGTGTCAGGGTCTGCGAGGCCTGGCTACACCTGTCCAAAGGTAAGTAGTAGGGCAGCTCCACCCTCCCATCCCTACCCTAACTTAATTTTTACCCGTGCACTTTGGAGTGGGCAGGATTTTAATTAGGGCTTATTTTGGGGGTAGGTCTTATATTGGGTGCATGTGCAAAATTGGTGGCTCAGGCTGTTAATTGCCTGCACTTAAGTTCCAGCTGCCTACAACTGCTGTAGGCTCGAATCCCACCAGGCTCAAGGTTGACTGAGCCTTCCATCCTCTCGGGGTAGGTAAACTGAGGACCCAAGATTGTTGGGGGCAATAAGCTGACTTTGTAAAAATGCCGCTTAGTAATAAGCAGGCATGTACAATGGAAGGAAGGGTATTGCTGAGCGCATTGGGTTGCGCTCCCAAAATTGTAAGCCACTCTGAGTCTTCGGAGAAGGGCAGCATATAAATGTAATTTTTTTTAAAAAGTGTGCTAATACTGGTACTTTATAATGCTTTGGTAAGACCACACTTGGAACATTGCATCCAGTTTTGGTTGCCATGAAGTAAAAAAAAAAAATCAGACTCTAGAAAGTGCAGAGAAGAGCAAGGAAGATGACTGGGGGACTGGAGGCTAAAATATATGAAGAACGGTTGCAGGAATTGGGTACATCTAGTCTAGGGAAGAGAAGGACTAGGGGAGACAAGATAGCAGACTTCCAATATTTGAGGGGTTGCCCCAAAGAAGAGGGAGTCAACCGGGGTGGGATTCTACCTGGTCGATCTGGTTCTATAGAACCAGTTGTTATGATTATGCCCAGTTCGGAGAACTGGCAAATTGTGCCACTGGCCAGCCCGCCCTGTCCACTCACTCCTTACTTGGCATATGCGCGCCATCAAACTTGCCTGCGTTTGGTAAGTTGCTATTTTTTTTTCTTCCCCCGCCCCGCCCGACCATCAGCGGTTCTGCTGTGCCGGGAGATTTAGATTAGCTAGAAAGCAGGAAATCCTTGGATTTCTTGCTTTCTAGCTAATCTAAAAGCAGAGCTGAACCTTCCTTAGGACTGAAGCTTCTATTTTTCAGTGCAGACTCAGGTAGCAGATTGCAGAATCATAGATCTCTCAGTGAATCCGTGATTCTGTGAGCAACTCAATCTGCCTGCCTGCTTTGCCTGCTTTGGGGTAAAAGTTGTTCTCTTTTTTATAAAAAAAAATTCAACATTTACATAAATGTTTATAATATGTACATACAAGCCATGCCCAGCCAGTCACATGACCACTAAGGCACACCCATAAATCAGGCCACACCCACAGAACCAATTGTTAAGAAATTTGAATCCCACCCCTGGGGTCAACCTATTCTCCCAAACCCCTGAAGGTCGGACAAGAAGCAACAGATGGAAACCCATCAAGCAGAGAAGCAACCTAGAACTAAGGAGGAATTTGCTAATGGTGACATCAATCAACCAGTGGAACGACTTGTCTCCTGAAGCTGTGGGTGCTCCATCACTGGAGATGTTCAAGAAGAAATAGGACAGCTATTTGTCTGCAGTGGTACAGTGTCTTCTGCTTGAGCAGTGGGTTAGACTAGAAGACCTCCAAGGTCCCTTCCAACTCTTTATTATTCTATGTTCTGTGTTTTCACATTCTTCTTCTGCTGCTTTTGGTATAGTCTTTAGCCTGCTTAAATGACTCTCCTCAGAATTTAACATTCTTGCTTGTTACTTCACAGAAACTAGAAAGATTAATCAAAGGCACTCCTTTTGATTAAATCATATGAAGAACGGTTACAGGAATAGTGTCATGCCCCTGGTAGAGACTGACTCTGAAGGAGGGGGAGGAACAGCCGACAGGGAGTGGAAGTGTGGCTCCGGAGGTTGTGGAGGAGGCTGGGGAAGGGCAGAGGCCGGCTGGGCACTCAGAGGAGGACCCAGGCCCATCCCCTCTCCATCCTAGGGCACGCAGGGAAGAAAGGATAAGTGACAGACGTGGTCTACTCGGGAGGAGAGGGCCTTGATCCTCTTCATGGGCTTCAAGGGGCGACTGGGGAGTAAGGTTTGGAAATGATTGGCCGTCCCATAAGACATAAAGGAGGAGCAAAGGGACAGGAACCTTTGCAGGAAGCAACTTTGTTCGTACTGTTCAGTTTGAAGCCTGAAGCTCTGTGTGGACTTTGTAACTCTGTTTGGCTTTCTACAGTTAATTTGGCACTTTAGTTGCCGGCAGCACTTCAAAGGAGAGAAAGGTGGGTGCTTATCTCGAGGGACTGTTTGGGACTCATTGCGGGCTGGGAATGAACATAATTCCCAGCACTGAAATAAAACAAGAGTTGTCTGGACTAAGCGTGGGCTTAATTACGGTCTCAGGAACAATATTTTCCTCTTCCTCCTAGCCTGTAGCAAATTCAAAGCGGATATCGCTTTCCTGGTAGACGAATCCTCGAGCATTGGTCCAGACAACTTTATCAAAGTGAAGGATTTCCTCTTCTATCTGGTCTCTAATTTCCCCCAAATTGGACCTGAAGGTACCCAGGTAAATTCTTGTCTCGTGTGTATTTGTTTAGGAGGGGTCCTGGGTGCTCTCTGAGCTTGGTGGTTTTCTTGCAGACGTTTCATGACCCAACTAGGGAACATCATCAGTGCTAGAAGGGGGTGGGATTTGTGGAGAGGAGGTGAACCTTTTTGTCGTGGTGTGCCAAAAGTGCGCACGTGCACGATAGCATGCGTCCGCGTGTGCCAGCACCCACAATGCAATGTGCCCCGCCCACCCTGCTCATGCACGCACAACACCCCTGCCCTGCCCCTTACCTGCACTGTGCATGCGCGTGCCTCTGCAGCCTTGGGAGGCCGAAAAACAGGCCTTCCGGAAATACACTTTTGGCACACTACAACAAAAATTTTCACCATCACTGATGTATGCTTTTAAAAAAAAACTTTAACAACACAAAAATGCAGCCTTTGCCAAATTGGCAACATTTTTGGACTTTCCTAGCAGGAGAATACAGGTAATCCTTGACTTATGACCAGTATTGAGCTCAAAAGTTCTGTTGCTAAGCAAGGCAGTTGTGAAATGCATTTTGCCCAATTTTACTAATTTTTGGGGGGGCTACAGTTGCTAAACGAATCACTGCAGTTGCTAAGTGGAACAGGCAGTCATTAAGCGAATCTGCCTCCCCCCCTTGACTCTGCTTGGCTGGGAAAGTGACAAATGGGAGGGTTTTAATGTTTATTGTTTTTACGTCTTATATTTGGGCTTGTCTTTGTTTAATTATTTTTTAAATATTTATTTATTTATTATTTATTATTTATTAATTCGACTTATATGCCGCCCCCTCTCCAAAAGGACTGGCTTACAAAATAAAACACACAACAATAAATTAGTTAAAACCAGATTAAACAATCAAGCCGAATTAACACTAAAATTGCAGAGATAAAACTCTAAAAAGACCACCCCACCCCAGGGTCACAGCCCGGATTGGTTAAACAACCAGGTCTTCAGGTCACGGAAAGTGCGGAGGTCAGGGGCCAGGCGAAGCTCCAGGGGAAGTTGATTCCACAGGTCAGGGGGCAACAGAGTAGGCCGTCGTCGGGGACCGCCAGCCGGCACTGTCCGGCTGGCGGGACCCAAGGAGCCCCTGTCTGTGGGATCGTACAGGGCGGTTGGTGTTCGATGTCGGCAGCAGTCGCTCCCTTAAATAATAGGGACCCATGTCGTGAAGGACTTTGTATGTTAAGGATAGAACCTTGAACCTCACCCGGAGCGCAACCGGCAACCAATGCAAGCCACGCAGGAGGGGGGCAACATGGGAGAACCGGGGAACTCCCATCACCACCCGCGCCGCTGCATTCTGCACCAGCTGCAATCTCCGGATGGTGTGCAAGGGCAGTCCTAAATAGAGAGCGTTGCAGTAGTTATTGTATATGTTTTTAGCTGTGAGCCGCCCCAAGTCTTTGGAGATGGGGCGGCATACAAGTTCAAGTATAAATAAATAAATATAAATGTGATCGCGTGACCCCGGGGCACTAAAACCATCATACATACCTGCCAATCATCCAAATGGGGATGGCCATGGGGATGGTGCAATGGTCATAAATGTGAAAAACAGTCATATAAGTTACTTTTTCGGTGCCGTTCTAACTTCCAATCATCCCTAAATGAATGGCTGTAAGTCAAGGATGTCAGAGTATATTCATTAACTGGCAGAGACATGGTGAACAAAGTCAGCAAGTGAGTAAGCATGGCAACAGAGCAGCCAATGGGAGTTGACAGCCTGGGCGTGGTTTGGCTCTGTGTGCTTTTGTTGAGAAGTGAAACTGAAACTAGAGCTCTGCTCTGTGCTGCTGCTGCTTGCTGTTTGTGTTATGTTACGTTAAAAGAATCTACAAGTGGTATTGTAAATTTTACTTCATATTATTATGTTTATAAAGAAGTTAAAGATCCCGCTCAATCAGTCATCTGTGTGTTTTCTGGACTTGAATTTCTGCTGAAAACTCTGACAAAGGATTACCTGTACTTTCTAGATTTCTGTAGTTCAGTACAGTGAAAAACCGAGGACCGAATTCCATTTGAACACTTTTCCGGACCGGATCCGAGTTCAAAACGCTCTCAGGAGGCTCGTCTATAATGGCGGGAACACAAAGACCGGTGGGTATTGTATTCAAGAAGGAGGCTTCATCTGTTTTGTGTTAATTCATCAGTTTGGGTTGTGTTGTCATGCCCCCATCGGAGCCTGAATCTGCGGGGGAAGAGGAGCGGGAATTGGAGCCGAAGGAGATCGAAGGGGCGGCTTTGTTGGCTTGGGAGGAAAATGGGGAGGAGCAGGCCAAGTCAGGCCTTTCAGGATTAGGACAGCTTGTAGGCAGGGAGGAAGGGGGGCGGGACAGGATGACCAAGAGAGGTTAAGCAATGAACATGAGAGACAGGCAATGAGCAAGGACCGCCCACTCCTGATCTCTGAGCACGGAGCGTGGAGAGAAGGTGGGAACAGCGCAGGCTGACCTGACTACTTGGGAGGGGAGCGCCCCGCCCCTCTTCACAATGCAAACCTGGAGACTGAGCCTTAAGGAGACGCTGCAGGGAGGGAAATTGGTCAGGAGCAAACGCTTAATTCATGGAGGGTTGTGTGCCGTTGCTGACACTGGATGTTTCCTGGACTTCTTGCCTCCTGAAACCATTGCTGTATTCCTTTGCTTCCTGGACTCATTGACTTATTCCCTTCCCCTGACTGATTTCTTGTTTTGCAGCCGTTGTGCTCACATTTTTGTGCTGGACTACTTGCACCCAGAGGCTGCTGGAAGGCTCTGTGTGTGTGTGCATGTGTGTGTGTGCCATGCTCCCAGGTCATCACAGGTTGTGTGGCTATACATCCTAAGTGCTTATACAAGAATAAATTCTCTGATGAATTAATTCAGGCAGTCTTTAACTTATGGCCATCCGTTGAGCAAGGTTTTACACCTAGGTAGGTAAAACCCAAGACACAAGTACAGATTAGGTGAAACCTGGTGTGATGACCCAAAGGGGCGTGGCACAAAAGCAACAAAGTCACAAAAGTAGGTAAAGTCCCTTTAATACCTCCAACTTGGCCCCCAATGTCCAGTTATCGTCGGCTGGAGAAAAAATTCTCCCAAGAACAGTTTTTAAAGGGAAGAAATTAAGTCCGAACCCAAAGTACATATAGATTATAAATAAAAACCAACACAAACCACACTGCAGCACTTAACGAGACAGGGCAGGATAAGGAATTGCAAACTTCCAAAGATAACAAAACACACACAGTTGGGAGGATGCAGGAACCCAGATAAGACTTGACAAACAAAGATAATGCACGCTTTGCTTCCAGCAAGGAGCTGTGCGCAAACACCCTTTTTAAATCCTGTTTTCCCGGCTGCAGCTAATGAAGGGAATCAGGGCCCTTTTCTCCACTGTAACCCATGTTGCTCCCTTCTCCATTCCTCTCTGCATGCCCTAGGATGAAGAGGGGGTGGCCCTGGGTCTTCCTCTGAATGCCCAGCTGGACTGTGCCCTTCCCCCATTTCCTCCACAGCCACCGGAGCCACACTCCCACTCCCTGTCAGCTGTTCCACCTCCCCCTCGGAATCAGATTCCAACAGGGGCATGACACCTGACTCAAAAATGGTAACTGTGAGAGAGACCTTGGAGTCCTGATGGACGATCACTTAAACATGAGCCAATCGTGTGCGGTGGCAGCCAAAAAAGTGAATACAATCCTTAGTTGTATAAACAGTGACAGAATCAAAATCACGCAAAGTATTAGTACCACTTTATGAAGCCTTAGTAAGGCCACACCTGGAATCCTGTATCCAGTTTTGGTCCCCACATTACAACAAAGATGTGGAGACTTTGGAAAAGGTGCAAAGAAGAGCAACTAAGGTGATTAAAAGCCCTGGAAACAAAAACATACGAAGAATGGTTGCAGGATTTCGGGATGTCTAGTTTAATGAAAAGAAGGACTAGGGGAGACATGATAGCACTATTCCAGTAGTTGAGGGGCTGTCATAAAGAAGAGGAGATCAAATTATTTTCCAGAGCACCAGAAGGCAGGACAAAAACAATGGATGGAAACCCATCAAGGAGAGAAACAACCTGGAATTAAGGAGAAACTTCCTAACAGTGAGGACAATTACTGGCCACCAGAAGTTGTAGATACTCCATCACTGGAGGTTTTAAGAAGAGACTGGACAGTCACTTGTCTGGAATGAGATAGGGCAGTGGTGGTTAATCTTTTGGGGCTCCTGTGCCAAAAATTGTGCCAGCGCTTGCACGTTCGCGCTCGCGTGCCAGCACCCAGAAGGCAATGCGCACCCCCGCATGCTCCTTATGCATGTATGTGCAATCCCCACCCACCCCCACAGCCCTCTTACCTGCACTGCACCTCACAGCTGATTTTTGGCCAGTTTGAGGCCTTTTTGGCTTCCCAGAGGCTTTAGGAAGGCTTCTGCAAGCTTTGCAGGCCGAAAATTAGGCCTGTTTTGTCACTTCCAATATTTCCGGAAAAACAGGAAGTGATGAAACGGGCCTAGTTTTTGGCCTGAAAAGCCTGCAGAAGCCTTTCCGAAGCCTCTGGGCGGCTGAAAAATGCCTCAAACTGGCCGAAAATCAGCTGTGAGACATGCGCATGCCCAGTGAGGTAAGTTTGCCTGCAGCTTGTGTGCCGGCACAAATGACTCTGCATTCCACCTGTGGCATGTGTGTCATAGGTTCACCATCACAGAGATAGGGTCTCCTAATTGAGCAGGAGGCTGGACTAGAAGACCTCCAAGGTCCCTTCCAGGCTCTATTGTATTGTAGTTCGAAGTTACAAAGCCACTGAAGCAAGTGTGTTTATGATTGGCCCTCTCACTTATGAATGTTGCAACAACATCTATACAGTTGTGCAATCAAAATTCACGTGTTCTGCAATCCGCATGTAGTTATGATGATTGCCAGGGTCCCAGGGTCATGGGATCATTAGTTTTGACTTTCCTGGCCATCTTCCCGCAAGCAAGGTCAACGGGGGAAGACAGATTCATTTAATGGCCACATAATTCATTTTAAACAATTGCAGCGATTGGCTTAACAACTGCAGGCAAAAAAGGGTCGTAAAATTGGGTGTGGTTCATTTAACACCGTCTTTCTTAGGCAAGGGAAATTCTGGCCCTTTCAAACTCTGTTATTCCTTTCCAAGGACCTGGGACTATCCAAGGCAGATATGGATAGTTGATGGTTTTTAACCGATATCGTCCGCAGGATGTAAGCTGTTCCGAGTCAAGCTGCCTTCTGCAATTGACCGATGGGGATTTTGTCAACGTCTTTCTAAGTTTCTGTGTTTATTCCCAGGCAGAGGGATCGCTTACGTGTTGAAAGAAATATTTCAAGTCTCCAAGGGAATGAGGCCTGCCGTCCCTCACATCCTGATCTTGCTGACTGATGGCCCCTCCCTGGATGAGGTGCTGCCCCCAGCTAGACTGGCTCACATTCTAGGTAGTTATGAATTTCGACCAGTGGTGGGATTCAAATTTTTTAACTACTGGTTCTGTGGGCATGGCTTGGTGGGCATGGCGTGGTGTGGTATGGTGGGCATGGTGTGTCGTGGCTTGGTGGGCGTGGCTTGGTGGGCATGGCAGGGGAAGGATACTGCAAAATCCCCATTCCCTCCCCACCCCACTAACCTGCTTTCCAGTTCCGTTCTCCTGTACAGGGCAACCAAAGAAGACCCAGCCGATCAGCTGGGACTCAATGGGAGGCAGAGAAGAGATGGGGGTGGGGCCAGTCAGAGGTGGTGTTTGTTGGTTCTCCGAACTACTCAAAATTTCCGCTACCGGTTCTCCAACACTGGTCAGAACCTGCTGAACACCACCTCTCATTTTGACCTCCGGGATTTGATGCTTCTGACATTAAGAACGTTTGGATATAAAAGGTGCTACAAGATGCTTTGGGCTTCCGTGTTCTGCTTACCTTATTGATCCCAAAGGAAAACAGTCATGAATTTCAGTCTCCCTCCCCTCTGTACAAAAGGAAGAAAATAGATTAATAGACAGCAGAGTTCTACCTCCATCTCTATCTTCATCTCCATCTCTCTGTTTCTCCATCTCCATCGTTATCATCTGCCTCTCTGTCTCTGTCTGTCCCTCCATCCATCCATGTCCATCCATCTCCATCTCTTTCCATCTCCCTCCACCTTCTGTCTTCCATCTCTCTCCTTCCTTCCATTCCTCCATTCCATCCACCACTATCTCTATCTCTGTCTATCTCTCCACCTCCTCCTCCACTTCTACCACCTTCTCCACCTCCGTCACTATCTCTACCTCCACATTCACCCTCACCTGCACCTCCATCTCCATTTCTCTGTCTTTCCACCTCCACCTTCATCTTCACTTCGTATATCTACCTTCACCTCCACCTCCATCAGAGATAGGGCCTTAGTGAGAACAACTGGCATAAAATCCCCCAGGAAACTTCTGTGATTAAGAGGAGCTAGAACCTGAATCTCCTCAGGTTCAAGACCTTCACCACAGTTCAGGACCTTCACCACAGTTCCACACTGGTTCTTGGTTTGAGATGGAGGGATTGGCCCAGAGTCTCTCAAAGTATCTGAAGGCTGAAAGGTTATCTCTGCTCCTTGTCCAACATCGTTACGATGAGTCCATATTGGCTCTATGGCTGAAAGAGAAAGACCAACCCAACATCCTCCAGAGAACTTCCATGGCTGAAAGGAGTCTAGAACCTAAGCCTCCTCACTCCTAGGCCAGCATCTCTGTACCTTCCTTTGTCTTGGATTGAAAGAAGTGGACTGGCCTAAATTCACTCGGGTAGTCTCTATGGTTGAAAGGGCCTTGAACCCAAATATCTTTGCTCCTAGCCCAGCACTTCCACACTGCCTTTGGAGTTGAGGAGGAAGGACTGGTCCAGAATTACCCAGTTAGCTTCCATGCATTGAGAAGGTCTAGAACCTGGTCTCTCCACTCTTAATCTGGTATCCTAACCTCTCTTTCTTTCTCTTTGTATTCTGCCTGTCAACCTTTTCAGATAGACCAGACAGGAAACACAATTAGGTGAGTTAATTCTAGTTTATCGTAAGGCTACATTAACAGAATCTTACAAGTTTGAAAGTACAAATCTCCCGCTGTCTCTTTTAGAGACTGAGAATTTAGAGAGGTTCTTTTCTGAGTTTGTTTCTCTGTCCATTATGCAGTTGTGGGCTATGTCCTCTCTTATCTAATCATTCCCTAGGCCAGTGATGGTGAACCTTTTTGGCCTCGTGTGCCAAAAGTGTGCGTGCGCACGCATGCCATCACCCATAAGTCGATGCATGCGGGGGGCCCCACACCCCCTGCGCATGCACGCACAACCCTCCATGTGCATGCATGTCTCCTGCATGCACCCCACCTCCCACACATGCGCAGCAGCTACCCGACGATCAGCTGGCAGGCAGGCAGTGGACCTCCTCTGGGGCAATGGCACGCATACTGGTGGAGATGGCTCTGCATGCCACTTCTGGCACACGTGCCATAGGTTCGCCATCATGGCCCTAGGCAGTATCTCTTCCCCTGTCTCCCGAGGTCATTCCTACACTGCCCCAATGGCAAATTTGGGACACTATACAGGTAGTCCTTGACTTACAACTATACATTTAGTGACAGTTCGAGAGTTACAAAGGCACTGAATAAAGTTATAATTGTTTATCACACTTATGATCTTTGCAGCACCCATATGGTCACGTGATTTAAATTTTGGATGCTTGGCTACTGACTCATATTTATGACAGTTGCAGTGTCACAGGATCCCTTTTATGACCTTTTCGTGACCTTGAGCAAAGTCAATGCGGAAGCCAGATTCACTTCACTTCCATGGGTGATGACCTGGGGTGTAGCACAAAGGCAACACAGTCATATAATCAGTAGGAGTCCCTTTATTAGCTCCAACTTTGCCCCCAATGTCCTGGTTACCTTCTGGGCTGGAGAAAAACTCTCCCAGAAACAGCCTTGAGCTGCAGAGAATCAAGTCCAAAAAAATGGTCAACAAAAACTGTAACTATAAGTCCAATCAAGGCAAGATGAGGTAATTAGTCCAGCAAGGCAGGAGCAATAATTCCAGACATGAAGGCATAGCAATAAGTCAACACAGTTGGGAAGATGCCAGGAACACAGATAAGTGAAGTCAACACAAGATAAACTCATGTTTGTTCCCAGCAGCTGCTGCTCTCAGCGTGCATCTCTTTTAAACTCTCTTCCCAGCTGTAGCTAATGAAGGGAATCAGGGCCCTTTCCTCCCCCGTAAGCCATGCAACCCATGTTGCTCCCTTCTCCGTTCCTCCCTGTGTGCCCTAGAGTGAAGAGGGGATGGGCCTGGGTCTTCCTCTGAACCCCCTCTCCCTTGTTCTACCTCTCCCCTGCTCTGCCCAGCTGGACTTTGCCATTCCCCAGTTTCCTCCACAGTCAATGGAGCCACACTCCCACTCCCTGTCAGCTGTTTGTCTTCCTGCTTGGATTCAAACTCCGACAGGAGCATGATACCATGTCACTAACTGAACAATCGCAGTGATTGACTTAAGAACTGTGTCAACAAAAGGTCGTAAAAGGGGCAAAACTCATGTAGCTTCTGTCTCACTGAGCCACAGAAATGTTGGGCTCCATTGGGGTTGTAAGTCGAGTACTGGTTATAGGCACCGCACTTCAATCCTTCTTTCCTTGTGGATGGTTGATTGTCTCTTTCCTGTCCTGCAGGGATCCAAATAATTCCTATAGGGATTTCAGGAGCTCACACAGAGCAATTGAAACAGGTTCTCCTACATCGGAATTTAGAACGTCTCTTTCACGTCGACACTTTTGACGATTTGACTCAAATCATCCAAGAACTGGTGGAAATAATTTGTTTGGGATCCCAGAAAGGGAACAGAGACACGCCGCAGCATTGGAAGGTAAATAAGCATCCTTTGGCATCCTTCTTTTGGCTACAGGGCAAAGGGGTCCTATTCTATTATGGACTATACCATCATCCTACCATATTTTCCCAAAAATAAAACCCTGTCTTATATTTTTTTTTGCCAACCAAAAAGGCACCAGGTCTTATTTTCAGGGGACGTCATCCACTCACTAACCTCACTTGCATGCGTCACCCCCGGCCTCCTTTTCGCTGTCAGAGGCCTTCAAGAACTTCTTCTTCTGCAGCCGGCAAGGCTTTCCTGAAGGCCTCCGCAGCCGGTAACAGAGCTCTGGATCGATCCAGAGCTTTGTTACCAGCTCCAGAGGCTTTCAGGAAAGCCTTGCCGGCCTTGCCGGCAGCGGAAGAAATGGGCCGGCAAGGTGTCAGGGTGTATGAGGCCTGGCTACAACTGTCCAAAGGTAAGCATTAGGGCAGCTGTACCTCCCCATCCCCACCCTAGCTTAATTTTTACCTGTCTACTCTGGAGTGGGCGGGATCTTAATTAAGGCTTATTTTGGGGGGTAAGGCTTATATTGGGCACACATGTAAAAATCAAGCTAGGCCTTACTTTCAGATAAGTCGTATTTTGGGGGAAAAGGTATATATACTGAAAAGATTATGGTTGTCTTGTGAAACCCAAATTTGGCTCTAGGTTCTGTCTCAGTTTACCTTCCCAACAAGCTACAGAGTTGGAAGATCATTTAAAAACAGCTTATTAGGGTACCCAGTGGTGCAATGCAACTGGTGTAACAACTGGTTCGGTGAGTGTGCACTTCGCCAAACTGGCCATAAAATTAGCTACTAGTTAGCTACAGGTTCACCCGAATTGGGGAGAACTGGTAGCAGCCCACCTGTCATGCCACTGTCGGAGTCTTAATCCGAGGAGGAAGATGAACAGCTGATAGGGAATGGGAGTGTGGCTCAGTTGGCTGTGGAGGAAACTGGGGAAGGGCAAAGTCCAGCTTGGCAGAGCACGAGAGAGATAGAACAAGGGAGAGAGAGTTCAGAGGAAGGCCCAGTTCAGAGGAAGACCCCTCTTCATCCTAGGGCATGCAGGGAGGAATGGAGAAGGGAGCAATGTGGGTTGCATGGCTTACTGGGGAGGAAAGGGCCCTGATTCCCTTCATTAGCCACAGCTGGGAAGACAGTTGATAAGAAAGGCAGGTTGCATGCGGCAGGCTGCTGGGAGCAAACATGACTTTATCCTGTGTTGTCGGGGCTTATCTGTGTTCCTCACGTCTTCCCAACTGTGTGAGTTTTGCTGTGCCTTCAAGTCTGAAATTCTTGCTCCTGCCCTGCCAAACTAATTACTTCAGTTTGGCTTGTTTGGACTTTAAGTTACAGTTTGTGTTGACCATGTTTTGGACCAAAAACATGTGTTGACCAAAAACATGTGTTGACCACGTTAATTTTCTGCAGCCAAAGGCTGTTCCTGGGAGAGTTTTTCTCCAGCCAGAAGGTAACCTGGACATTGGTGGCAAAGTTGGAGATAATAAAAGGACTCCTACTGATTATCTGACTGTGTTGCCTTTGTGCCACACCCCGGGTGATCACACTACCCCTACCTAATGGATATACTCTGGAAGTAGCTATCCAGAATCTCTGCCTTTTCTGACAATCCAGCTCTGGATTGTGCTGACTCTTATCCTGCTCAATTCCCCGCACTTGGGACAGGGGCAAAACCCCTTAAGCATATCAATAAATTGTTTTCAAATAAATATTCATAAGAATGCATTTAAAGTTGTAATCCTAGATCCATTTAGCTGGGATTTAAGCCTCTTTAACTTGGTGGAATCCACCTGTGTAGACTGTAGACATATTTGGTTGTATAATATCAATCCCTCAGCTCTTCTGGATTAAGTGGGTGGGGGCAGAATGGACTAACTTATGTCCTTGCATTCTAAGTTTGCCAGCAAAGCAATGGGGCCACCAGAGCAGCTGTTTGATGATCCAATGAGGTCGCCCATCGCCAGTTCCCCTCCTATTCATTTGACAGCATTCGCCACGCAAGGACCTTGTGACCCGCAATGCTTGGAGGTAAGGCAGGTGTGGGTGGCCTCTGAACCTGGGGGCGGGGCTCATTTATAGTTTGTAGTTTTACATTTGTAGTTCTACAGAGGAATCATTGAGTCTGTCATCTGCACCTCTATAACTGTCTGGTTTGGGCTCTGCAACCCAACAGGACAGACACAGACTTCAGAGGATAATTAGGATTGCAGAAAAAACAATGGCTACCAACCTGCCTCCCATTGAGGACCTGCATACTGCACGAGTCAAAAAGAGGGCTGTGAAAATATCTACAGACCCCTCACATCCCGGACATAAACTGTTTCAATTCCTTCCCTCAAAATGACGCTATAGAGCCCTGCACACCAGAACAACTAGACACAAGGACAGTTTTTTCCCGAACGCCATCACTCTGCTAAACAAATAATTCCCTCAACACTGTCCAACTATTTACAAAGTCTGCACTACTATTACTATTAACCTTCTTATCACTCCTTATCACCCATCCCCTCCCATTTGTGACTGTATGACTGTAACTTTGTCACTTGTATCCTTACAATTTATATTGACTGTTTCCTAGTATGATTGATTGCTGATTGTACCCTATGACTATCATTAAATGTTGTATGTTATGATACTTGACTCTTGACGGATGTCTCTTTCCTTTTATGTACACTGAGAGCATTTGAACCAAGACAAATTCCTTGTGTGTCTAATCACACTTGGCCAATAAAGAATTCTATTCTATTCTATTCTATTCTATTCTATTCTATTCTCATTCTCATTCTCATTTGATTGGACTACTGCAATGCGCTCTACATGGGGCTGCCCTTGAAGAGCACTCGGAGACTTCAGCTGGTGCAAAATGTGGCTGCGCGAGTGATTATGGGTGCACCTAGGCGTGCCCATATAACATCTATCCTCCGCGAGCTGCATTGGTTACCGGTGGTCTTCCGGGTGCAATTCAAGGTGCTAGTGACAACTTTTAAAGCCCTTCATGGCTTAGGAGCGGGATACCTGCGAGACCGCCTACTGCTACCGTATGCCTCCCAGCGCCCGGTTAGATCTCACAGGGAGGGCTTGCTCTGGATACCGTCGGCCAGGCAATGTCGGCTGGTGGGTCCACGGGCGAGGGCCTTCTCTGTAGCGGCACCGCCCCTTTGGAATATGCTCCCCGCAGAGATTAGAACCATCCCTAATCTACTTGAATTCTGCAAAACCGTTAAGACCTGGCTTTGTTGGAGGGCATGGGATTGCTTGTTCTTCCCCCGTGTATGTCTGAATTGATATGAATGAGTTTTTGTTTTTACACTGTATAGAAATTGTTTTATCTTATGCCTGAGTTCCCGTTGAAGTGAGGATATAAATTTAATTAATTAATAATAATAATAATAATAATAATAATAATAATAATAATAATAATAATTCTCTTCTAGTTCTGTTTTGGGTTACGATTGAGAAAATGGGAATTCAAGTCTAATCTGAGTTACAGAGGCCACCTGAGGGATTTGGGGCTAGTTGTTCTCTCTTAATCCAAGAGTTAGGGTCACTCTTTGGGGGAAGGGGCTGAGCTAGGAGAGACAGACTTCAGGGCCTGTCTTTGCCCAGAGATGGAAGATCTTGTAGGAGAAGAAAAAGTAGAGCCTGGAGGTGCAGTCAAGAGAGGAATCAGCCTGGAATCCTTACGTTGCCACAAAGGCTCCAAGTCTAATCCCCCTTGAATTCCATTGACTTTTCTCTAGCTATGTATTTTATGTAGATATCTAGTTTTTTTCTACACTAATTTAATGCTAACCATTAGTTGACTAGATTCTTGTGTCTAGGTGAGAGAAGTCAATCTTAACTAGAATTTGTGGTCCTGATTCTTCGCACCTGACAGTTCTTTGGAGGAAGTCGGGCCAGTCTTTCTCCTTCAGCCCACTCCCCACTGTGGAATAGCAGTGGTAGTATTGGATGAGGAGCAAGTCTAGAAATCGTTCTCAACTGACAACCGTCATTGAGCCCAAAATGCTGGCTGGGGAATTCTGGGAGTTGAAGTCCACAAGTCTTAAAAGTTGCCAAGTTTGGAGATCCATGTTCTAAAACAGGGGTCGGCAACCTTAAACACTCAAAAGAGCCACAAGGTCCTAACCGGAAGTCCCCCGTTCAATTCTGGAGCAGACCGGAAGTTGGGTATCCTCCTAGTGCAGCATCCTTTTTCCTCTGCCAACCGGAAGTCCGGTTCCCCCATAGAGTCTCCTCCTAGTGTGGTGTCCTTTTTCCTCTGCCAACTGGAAGTCCAGTTTCCCCACCATAGAGTGTCCTCCTAGCGCAGCGTCCTTTTTCCTCTGCCAACTGGAAGTCCGGTTCCCCCCACCATAGAATCTCCTCCTAGCCTCCTTTCCTCTACCTGTCCTAAACTGTTCTGACCCAGGCTTCGTCAAACGTAATTAAACATAAACTAGTTTGAAAAGCAAAACCTATTTTATGGCAATGCTGGGAATTGCTTTCATTCCCACCCAGAACTAATCTTAAATCATTCCCCAAAATAAGCACACACCTTTCAGTGCTGTGGAATGCTGCCAAAAACAGAAGTATCCAATTAATTATAACAGAAACCAACCGAAGTACCAGAGAAAACCAACCAGAGTACACAGAGCTTCAAGGAGGACTCAGAATCTATCGAACTACTTTGCTTCCTGCAAAGAGTTCATAATTGAGGCCTGACTTTTATCCCTTATGGGTGGGGCCATCACCTCCCAGCCTTAATCCCAAGTCTGCTTCAGCTGCTCTCACCTTCTAGCAGCTCTGCGCACATGCGCACTGGGAACAGGCTCCCACTGGGAACAGGCCTCACTGCTGCAAGACTCTGGAGGCTCCGGAGGCAGCACCCCACTCCCAGATGGTCCTGGACCCATCGCTGCATTGGATGCAGGACCTCATCCAAATCCTCTCCAGACTCCCTGACTGGTTCCCTTTCATCCTCACTGCCCGACTCTGCTGCCATCTGCACCGGCTGCCAGAGAACCACAACATAAACAAAAGCCCTATCAATTGTGGAGCCGACCGGCAACAGGGAGCCACAGCAGAGAGATGAAAGAGCCATATGCAGCTCCAGAGCCGTGGGTTGCCGACCACTGTTCTAAAACATGGAGGAGAAGAGAAGCATTCTGGGATGGATACATTAGGGACCAAAACCTCTGGAATGACACTTGACTCTGCTTCTACAGAGCTTTGCAGGAGGAAGTTTGCACCGAGGTGGAAGCTACGACCCATTTGCCTTCGCCACCAAGGGGGAAAAAGGAGAACGGGTGAGTAGATTTCCGCTTAATCAAATAGATCCGTTCCGCCTTTTATGGGGGGACTGTTAAGCCCTCAACAGGAGGTGGGCCATGTTTCTCACAATATCTTCTTCTCCTTTCCGCTTTATTTAGGGATTTCCGGGAAAAGACGGCATCCCGGGATTACCTGGCCGACCTGGACGAGTGGGCCTGCCAGGGTCTCCTGGATTAAGAGTAGATATTTTATACCCTTAAGATCACAACTGCTTTATAAAAGTTACCCTGATGATTTCGTTTTTAATAGCTGCTGCTTTTTCTCTCTCCCTCTCTCTCTCTTAATGGAAAGGGACTCCCGGGCATGCAAGGAGATCGAGTAAGTTGCATGTAGAGAGTTTCTGCTAGTGGTTAAAATACCAGGCTGGAAGCTAGGAGGTGGTGAGTTCTAGTCCTTAGCAGGCTTTCATGGCTAAGGTGGGACTAGAACTCACCATCTCCTGATGATTGACCCAAAGTCACCCAGCTGGCTTTCATGCCTAAGACAGGACTAGAACTCACTGTCTC
This sequence comes from Naja naja, assembly GCA_009733165.1. Lineage (NCBI taxonomy): Eukaryota > Metazoa > Chordata > Lepidosauria > Squamata > Elapidae > Naja > Naja naja. The sequence continues at coordinate 50,139,390 of CM019154.1, forward strand.
CTGGTGATTGGCCCAAAGCCATCCAGCCGGCTTTCATGCCTAAGGCAAGACTAGAATTTACTGTCTCCTGGTGATTGGCCCAAAGCCATCCAGCTGGCTTTCATGCCTAAAGCGGGACTAGAATTCACCACCTCCTGGTTCCCAGACCAAACTGGGTCTCAGTATTGGATTTCTGTGCTATACGAGTGCATGGTTTTGAATGCTCCTGTTTTGGCACCAAGCTAAATCCGTTTTCTCTGCATGGTTTGTACTAGGGACTTCCTGGATTCCCAGGCCCATCTGGGCCTAAAGGAGACAGAGTGAGTTTTTGTTTCATGCTTTACACTAATACACAATAAAACCGTGTTGATACCATGCCTAAGATGTCATAAGTAGCCTTAGCTCTATGCCAGAGAGCTGGAAAACGACAAGCATGTATGTGCAAGGGGAGCCTTTGCCTTTTTAAAGAACTTGTGGCTCTCTAAGTACATCATCTAACGAGACAGACAAGCAGGGATTGACACCTGACAAACCATCAAGCAGAACACACACCCAGTATAATTCAATGGTCAGCAATGGTATGTACATTAATGGGTCCTCCTCAGGTCAGGAAAAGCCATTTTGTGGTTTTATACGGAAGTAGATTTGGGCTCTGCCAGATAAGCAGTACATAAACACAATGTCTCTTCTGCAGGGGGAACCAGGATACGTGCTAGGAAGCATGGAAGTCATCTCAGGAAAAAGTGGGCAGCCAGGTCCTCCGGTAAGCAAAAGAAAATATTTCGACGGGTCATCGGTGCTCTCTGAGCTTGGTTGTTTTCTGGTAGATGTTTTATGACCCAACTGGGTAACATCATCAGTGTTAGGAGGAGGCTTTAGAGAGCGGAGGAAAAGAAGAAGGGGAGGAGGAAGAAGAGGAGGAGGAAGGGTGAGGAGGAGAAGGAACGACTGCAGGCTCCTTGGTGCTCTCGGAGTTTGGTGGTTTTCTTAAAGACAAAGTCTTAAAGACTCCACTGTGATCCTCTTCCTCCTCCTCCTCACTCTCCACCATTCCTTATACCCCACTTCCTTCTGGCGCTGATGATGTTACCAAGTTGGGTCATGAAACGTCTGCAAGACGAGTTCAGAGAGCACAAATGGCTGCACAGTCCTCCTCTTCCTCCTCGTCCTCGTCCTCGTCCTCTCTACAAAACCCATTTCCTTCTGGCACTGATGATGTCACCTAGCTGGGTCAGGAAACGCCTGCAAGAAATGCTCAGAGAGCACGGAGGACTTCATAGCATCATCTTGGGAGCAGGAAGTAGAATTGTAAGCATCTCTGCCTCATACCGGCTGGGGAATTCTGGGAGTCGAAGCCCACGCCTCTCCAAGCTGCCCAGGTTGAGAAACTCTGCTCTAATACCTGGCTTAATATATTTTATATACGTTATTTCAGGGCCAAAAGGGGCAGCCGGGGGTTCCCGGTGTAGCAGGGCCCCCAGGCCTGCCTGGCCTACCTGGACCCCAGGGACCGCCTGGCTCATCGGTGAAGGTATGTAACATTTTGTGCATTGCGTCTCATGGGCTGCCCAAGTTGTCAATGCTTCCCGCTGCATTTGAAAGCCAACCTCTATTGCCTCCTTGTATGGGACACGGCAGCTCAGTGGCTGAGATGATGCTGCGCTTGTTGATCAGAAAAGTTGGCAGTTCGGCGGTTCGAATCCCCAGCGCCGCATCATGGAGTGAGCTCCCGTTACTTTGTCCCAGCTTCTGCCAACCTAGCAGTGCGAAAGCACATTAAAAAAAACGCAAGTAGAAAAATAGGGACCACTTTGATGGGAAGGGAACAGCATTCCGTGCGCCTTCTTTGGCGTTTAATCATGCCGGCCACATGACCACAGAGACGTCTTCGGACAGCACTGGCTCTTTGGCTTTGTAACGGAGATGAGCAGTGCCCCCTAGAGCCGGAAATGACTAGCAAGAATGCACAAGGAGAACCTTTACCTATATTGTCTCCTTGGCTTGTAACTAGACTTTTCAGCCAATCAGTTGAATGCATAAAGGCTAAAACTTATGAAGAACGGTTGCAGGAACTGGGTATCTCTAGTCTAATGAAAAGAAGGACTAGGGGAGACAGGATAGCATTTCCCAATAGTTGGGGGGCTCCCCCAAAAGAAGAGGGAGTCGAGCTATTCCCCAAAGCACCTGAAGGCAGGACAAGAAGCAATGGGTGGAAACTAATGTGGTCGTATGTCGAGGACTACCTGAATGCTTTCACACCGTTGATTTTATCTGGGGGTAGCAAAGGTGTTGTGTTCTGGGAATGTCGGTACAGGCATTTGCATTTATGCAAATGAAAATTCATCAGGGAGATAAGCAACCTGGAACTAAGGAGAAATTTCCTAACAATTAGGAACAATTAACCAGTGGAACTCCTTGGCACCAGACGTTGTGAATGCTCCAACACTGGACGTTTTTAAGAAGAGATTAGATAACCATTTGTCTGAGATGATTCAGGATTTCCTGCCTTAGCAGGGGGTTGGTCTAGAGGACCTCCAAGGTCTCTTCCAATTCTGGCATTCCTATTCTACTCTGCTCTACTCTACTCTACCCTACTCTACTCTTCCTTGTGTGTCCAATCACACTTGGCCAATAAAGAATTCTCTTCTCTTCTCCTCTCCTCTTTCTTCCCTTCCCTTCCCTTCTCTTCTTCCTTGTGCGTCCAATCACACTTGGCCAATAAGGAATGCTCTCTTCTCTTCTCTTCTCTTCTCAACAATTAGAACAATTAGAACAACAAAAGCCTTGGTGGTGCAGGCTGTTAAATGCCTAGCACTTAGCTCCAGCTGCCTGCAATTAGTGCAGGCTCGAATCCCACCAGGCTCAAGGTTGACTCAGCCTTCCATCCTCTCGGGGTAGGTAAACTGAGGACCCAAGATTGTTGGGGGCAATAAGCTGACTTTGTAAAAATGCCACTTAGTAATAAGCAGGCATATACAATGGAATGAAGGCTATTGCTGAGCGCATTGGGTTGCGCTCCAAAAATTGTAAGCTGCCCTGAGTCTCCGGAGAAGGGCGGCATATAAATATGAATTTTAAAAAAATTAATCAGTGGGATGACTTGCCTTCAGAAGTTGTGGGTGCTCCATCACTGGAGGTTTTAAAGAAGAGATTGGAAAATTATTTGTCTGCAATAGTAGGGTCTCCCACTTGAGCGGGGGGTTGGTCTAGAAGACCTCCAAAGTCCCTTCAGTGATTCCGTTTTTCTGTTCAATGTTTCAGCCCTTTGTGACATGTCCTGCTCTTTCAATTACAGGGTGAAGCTGGAGAGACGGGCCTCAGGGTAAGTAGTATTTTTCGTTGTTTAGTTCCGGTTCCTGTTTTAGACTAAAGAAGAGATTCTTTTCCCATGAGGTCTGTGTCTCGGTGGCGCAGTGGTTAGGGTGCGGCACTGCAGGCTACTTTTGCTGACTGCCGGCGGCCTGCAATTTGGCAGTTCGAATCCCACCAGGTTCAAGGTTGACTCAGTCTCCCGTCCTTCCGAGATCAGTAAAATGAGGACCCAGATGGTTGCAGGCAAGAGGCTGACTCTGTATAAACTGCTTAGAGAGGACTGGAAAGCACTGGAAAGCAGTATATAAATCTAAGAGTTATTGGTAAGCGCTAAGGAAGGGAGAAAGAGAAAGGTTAGGAAGGGAGGAAGAAGGAAGGAAGGAAGGAAGGAAGGAAGGAAGGAAGGAAGGAAGGAAGGAAGGAAGGAAGGAAGGAAGGAAGGAAGAAAGAAAGAAAGAAAGGTGTCAACTCGTAAAGCATTCCTATGCCTGTTTTTGAGTTGCCATAAACAAGTGGGGGGAGGGAAGAAATCTAAAGGAGCAGGGCACCAGTTTAAAACCAAAAGTGCATTCCACACTTATCTCACAAAGATTGTAACTAAGCGACCGACAGGTATCTTCTGCCCACGAAAATCCTTCATTGGAGAACATGATTGATGACACCCAGCCCATGAACGTGCTTCATTGGAGAATCTGATTTATGATTCACCCAGGGGGGAGGGGGAAACAGGGTCACAGGGGACTGTAAATGACATAGGCCAGAGTTGGCTTCATTTAGGCTAATGCCAGACATGTTGCTCCTAATAAATCTTTTGAATTCTTTTGCGGCTCATGATTTAATTAGGGCAATTGCTGGAATCCTGACAGAAGGAAGGAAAGAAGGAAGGAAGGAAGGAAGGAAGGAAGGAAGGAAGGAAGGAAGGAAGGGTCATGGTGGCACAGTGGTTAAAGTGCAGTATTGCAGGAGGCTACTTCTGCTGGCTGCCGGCGGCCTGCAATTTGGCAGTTCGAATCCCACCAGGCTCAAGGCTGACTCAGCCTCCCATCCTTCCGAGGTGGGTAAAATGGGGACCCAGATTGTTGGGGGCCATAGGCTGACTCTGTAAACAGCTTAGAGAGGGCTGTGAAAGCCCTGTGAAGCGGTGTATAAGTCTAAGGGCTATTGCTGTTGCCATCTTTTCACGTTCATCCTTACTCAGAGGTTTCCACATTGGAAAAGCTGAAGGACTATGGAAGTAAAGAAACTGGAGGGCTATGGAAGTTGAACATGAAAAATAAACCCATGAAGATCACCAATGGCTCAACTACATGTTACTTTGAAAATGGGGCATATGTATGTGTGTGTGCCTAGTTATTAATACACACACACTCACACACACATACATATGAATGTGAAGTCACAACTGCCAGATCCCTGCCTGGTGTTGGCCTTCATACACATTGAACCTAGGATGTACCGTAATCTCTGGAGGACAAGCAAGATATTATGTTATTACTCACAATACAGGTAATCCTCGAGGTACAACAGTTCGCTTTTGTGACCCAAGTTACAGTGGCACTGAAGAAAAGTGACTTTTCCACACCTATGACTGTTGCAGCGTCCCCATGGTCATGTGATTCGGATGCTTGACGCTGACTCACATGTATGATGGCGGCTGTATCCGTGGGGTCACGCGATCCCCATTTGCGACCTTCTGGCATGCAAAGTCCAAAGGGAAAACCAGATTCACTTAACAACCATGTTAACTCATTGAACAACTTGATTTGCTTAACAACTGTAACATGGTGCTCCTCTTCCTTCACCTCCTCCTCTTCCTCTTTCTCCTCTCCACAAAACCCACTGATGATGGTCCCTAGTTGGGTCATGAAACATCTGCAAGAAAACCACCAAGCTCAGAGAGCATCAAGGACCCTATGTGATTAGGTATTCTCAAGTACAGTATCATTTAAAAAAAAAAAACCCGATTTAAATTATTATTTTATTGGTCCAAAACCCGCTTCAAAGGTCTTAATAAAAGAGTGAGTCAGGCATGGGAGCATTAATTAACCTCATATTTTTATAATTTGCTGTTCTTACATTACTATGCAAACCGGCTCTTGTTATTTCAAGCGTCTCTGGAATTTTTAATGGAGTTCTCTGTGCAAATATTATGTCTCGGAATATAACCGTGCATGAATGATACCATGGGTTCATAAAATTATGAATTAGAGCACATGAAAAGAAGCATATTGGGGTAATCGTGTAGAAAATGGTGTATAATTGGACGTCTCTGTGTGAAGACGATTGAAAAAAGATTTGCAAAGCGATGCAGAAAAAAGAGAGATGAATTTGTACACGAACAAAGGAAAATTTTGTAGAAATATTAAGATTCTATTCCTAGCAATGAAATGACCTTTCAGTTATAAATAAGAGAAGAGATAAAATCTCTTTGCTACCCCCAGATAAAATCAACTGTGTGAAAGCATTCAGGTAGTCCTCGACATACGACCACAATGAAGATTAGAAGTTCTGTTGCTAAGCAAGATGGTCGTTAAGTGAGTCGCGTCCCATTTGATGAGCTATTTAGTCACGGTTGTTAAGCAAATCACTGTGGTTAAGTAAATCACATGGTTGTTAAGTGAATCGGGCTTCCCCCCCATTGACTTTGCTTGTTGGAAACCAATTGGGAATGTCACAAAATAGCGATCATGTGACCCCGGGAACCGTCATAAATACATGCCAGTTGCCAAGCACTCAAATGTTGATCATGTGACTGTGGGGAATGCCAGGACGGTCATAAATGCGAGGACTGCTCCTTGGTCACTTTTTTCAGTGCTGTTGTAATTTGGAACAGTCACTAAACAGATTGTGATGACCCTGGGGTGTGACCCAAAAATAACTAAGTCACAAAAGTAGAATAAATTCCCTTTAATGCCTCCAACATGGCCCCAAGGGTCCAATTATCCTTGGCTGGATATCAAACTCTTCCAAAAACAGTCTGCAAAGGGAAGAAATGCAGTCCGAACCCAAAGTAAAGATAATTAGAAATAAAAAAAACCAACACAAACCACACTGAAGTAATTAACACGGCAGGCCAGGATGATAAATTGCAGACTTCCACAAGATAACGCAGCAACCACAGTTGGGAGGACACCAAAACCCAGATAAGCCTCAACAAAGATAATGTACACTTTGCTTCCAGCAAGGAGCTGTGTGCAAACGCCCCACTTATATCCTGTTCTCCCAGCTGCAACTAATGAAAGGGATCAGGGCCTTTTCCTCCCCCATAAGCCACGTTGCTCCCTTCTCCATTCCTCCCTGCATGCCCTAGGAGGAAGAGGGGGTGGGCCTGGGTCTTCCTCTGAATGCCCAGCTGGACTGTGCCCTTCCTCCATTTCTTCCACAGCCACCAGAGCCACACTCCCACTCCCTGTCAGCTGCTCAATCTCCTCCTCAGAATCAGACTGCAACAAGGGCATGACACAGATTGAGAACTACTGGCTGTCAGGATTCCAGCCCTAATTAAATCATGAGCCTCGAGCCAAACTTCAAAAAAACTTCAAAGGATTTATTCGGAGTGACATGCTGGCATGACTTCTGGTTGCAATGACCTGGTTCTTGCTAAGACCACGGCTGGATTTCTAAATCACAAGCTGTCAATCATCTTTTTTGCCTGGGTCAGTGTGTTTTGTAAACCCAACATCTTTGTTTTTTTAGGGTCCCCGGGGCAGAAGCGGGATCAAAGGAGAGAAAGGAGGAAGAGGAGAATCGGTGAGTGGGATCTTCTGCTCCTAACTGGATCTCTTCCTCGCATGGAGGAAGATCTGTAAGAATGTTTTTACTCAAGGGAGACAAAACCCCTAGTAAGGACAAAGCAGGTAACTTGGTAGCCATCATTTATAATTAGCTCCTTGTGCCCTGTGGTTTAGAAGGGCTCACACAAAGCATTCGAAGTGGAGTCTCCAACCTTGGCAATCTTCAGGCCTGTGGACTTCAACTCCCAGAATTCCCCAGCTAGTCATCTCTTTATCTCTTTATCTCTCTACCATCTCTCCCCCATCATCTGTCTGTCTGTCCGTCCCTCCATCCATCCATCCATCCATCCATCCATCTATCTATCTATTCATCCATCCATCTATCATCTATCGATCTATCAATCTATCATCTATCATCTATCATCTAACTCTATCTATCTATCTATCCATCCATCCATCCATCCATCCATCTATCATCTATCGATCTATCTATCAATCTATCATCTATCATCTAACTCTATCTATTTATCTATCCATCCATCTATCATCTATCGATCTATCTATCAATCTATCTATCAATCTATCATCTATCATCTAACTCTATCTATCTATCTATCCATCCACCTATCATCTATCGATATATCTATCAATCTTTCTATCAATCTATCATCTATCATATAACTCTATCTATCTATCTATCGGAAGTTGTGGGAGCTTCATCACTGGAGGTTTCAAGAAGAGACTGGACTGCCATTTCTCAGAAATGGTGTAGGGTCTCCTGCTTGGGCGGGGGGTTGGACTAGATGTCCTACAAGGTCCCATCTAACTCTGTTAATATCTGTCTATCTACCTACCTATCTGTCTATCTGTATCTATCTGTATTTATCTATCTACCGGTATCTATCTATCTATCTATCTATCTATCTATCTATCATCTATCTATCATCTATCTGTCTGTCTGTCTGTATCTCTCTCTCTCTCTCTATCTATCTATCTGTATCTATCTATCTATCTGTCTGTCTGTCTGTCCGTCCGTCTGTCCGTCTCTATCTATCTATCTATCTACCTATATATCTATCTATCTATCCATCCATCCATCCATCCATCCATCATCTATCTATCATGCCAGAATCCTGACAGAAATAAAGCACAGGGAAAGTGCAGGGGCATCTGGGCGGGGCCAAATGATCACTGGAACTATCGTTTTGCCCGAACCAGTCCGAACCAGTAGAATCCCACCCCTGGGTGTGTCCTTATCTGAGTGGAAACCTAACGAAGAGACTCTCTTTGGACTTTTCCAGGGGAAACCTGGCTTACCTGGTCCAATTGGACTGGATGGTCTACCTGGACTTCTGGGAGCCAAAGGTGAAAAGGTATTTGTCAACATCCAGCTGGAGAATCCAAATCATACTCCAGCTTCACTCCATCTCTGGAAATCTTAATGTTGATTGAATACGCTGCTTGGTTATGTGGAAGCAAAACGAATTCTGAGGTTCCAACCCCAATTCGTAGGCTTGAACAATAGTTTACCCAGCCAAACCCTGTCAGAGTTTGCAGCACACCTGACCAGCACACAAGGGAGTAATTCTGCAGGATTCATCTACATAGGAAATGTTATTATTATTATTATTATTATTATTATTATTATTATTATTATTATTATTTTATTAGACTTGTATGCCGCCCTCTCTCCCTAAGCACTCAGGACGGCGAACAATAAAACCCAATACAATTACAATAAAAAGACATTAAACCAGTACAAGCCTAATCAGTCGTTAAAATTTAAATTAAAACAAATAAAACAACCCACACCCCCGAAGTCAGTCCAGACCGGCCTGTTGAAACAACCAGGTCTTCAGGTCCCGGCAGAAGGAGCAGAGATCAGGGGCAAAATGGAGGTCCACGGGGAGCTGGTTCCACAGGACGGGTGCTCCCACAGAAAAGGCCCTACCCCTGGGCACCGCCAGTTGACAGTGCCTAACCGACGGTATCCCAAGGAGGCCCCTCCTATGGGAGTGTACCGGGCGATCGGAATGTGATGCTGGCAGGAGGCATTCCCGCAAGTACCCTGGCCCCAAGCCATTTAGGACTTTATAAGTTGTTACTAGCACCTTGAAACTAACCCAGAAGGCAACCGGCAACCAATGCAGGTCGCGCAGGAGGGGTGTAATATGGGAGTATCGGGGCACCCCCAACACAGCCCGCGCGGCCGCATTCTGCACCAGCTGCAACCTCTGAGTAATCCGCAAGGGTAGCCCCATGTAGAGAGCGTTGCAGTAGTCGATTCAGGAGGTGACGAGCGCATAAGTGACTGTTCGCAGGGCATCTCGGCTCAGGTAAGGGCGGAGCTGGCGGACCAGCCAAACCTGGGCAAACGCTCCCCTGGCCACAGCTCCCACTTGCTCCTCCAAACTGAGCTGTGAGTCCAGAAGGGCACCCAGATTCTGCTCCCTGTCCATGGGGGGCAACACCTCTCCCCCCATGACCAAAGTTGGTATATATATATATACTGTTGGAAGAATTATCCTTCTGTGCTCAGTTCCAAGTGGGGAAAAAGACACTGGAAACATGGAAGCTGTTTGGAAAGATGGCTTAATGGTGGACAGGACCACCTGGCTTGGAGCTCCAAAGTGAAAAGGATGATCACATGCTTCAAGGTGAAGGAAAAGAGACAGAGAGGTCCAAGATGCTGAGAGACCCTTATACCCTCTGTTGGGCCCCACCTTAATGTTTCCTGTTCCTGTGGAGGAAATGTATCCCATTAGCTGTCAGACTCCCAGGGGCGGGAGGTCTTAGCTAACTTTGTAGGCTTTGTCTGGGCCACATGGCTTCACCTGAGTTCCAGGTTTGGTTGAGCCTTGCTGGATAATGATGTAATGAAAGGGCTTTAGGCAATTCCTATAGCTCTACCTGGAGATCTTTGTTATGTAAAATATTCTGACCCAGGTCTTAATGGCCCACCCATTAACAAAGGCGGGGGTGAGTTTCTGCTTCTGAGTTTCTACTTTTTTTAGGGGAAATATTCTGCCTTTTTAATGTTTCCTAGGATATTTCATTTTTCTAGGAGAGGGGTGTCCGTAAAATACAGTACCATACAGCCAAAGTCAGCATAGAAAATTAGGAACACAGAAGCAAGTCATCACAGAGTAGAGAGATACAGAGGGTGAAGATCCAAGGACAAACCGACTCTTAGATACAGTCCAGCAAGTCAAAGCCACGCCCAGACCCCAAACTTTATCTTATGGCCCCATACAAAACAAATAATTATGTTTTGGTTTCCAAACAGTCCCCATTGGTTGATGTGTTATCATATCAATTCTAGCTCATAATAACTTACCATATTTTTTGGAGTATGAGATGCTCCAAAGTATAAGATGCATCTAGTTTTTGGGAGGAAAACAAGGAGGAAAAAATCCCAGCAATTTGTCTCCTTGCAGCAAACAGCAAACAGCCTGTTTCCGCTTCAGCACAGCCTGATTAGCACAAGCAGCTGATCATCAGTTAGATCGACTTCCCAACGAGCAGCTGTTTCAGGCGGCAGGGATTGCATTCGCCTATTGCCAACTCCATGTGCCCCATTTTCAGCCTTCGCATCACGTTTTCAGCCTTCGCAAGCCCCGCCTCCACATGCCCCATTTTCAGCCCGTTCCAGGGGGCGGGGATCAGAATGGGCGGAAAATGTGGCACGCAGAGGCCGAAAAGGGGGCACGCGGAGACCAAAAATGGGATGCAGAGGCCAAAAATGGGATGCGGAGGCTGAAAATGGGGCATGCAGAGGCGGCAATACGTAATGACAATCCCTGCAGCCTGAAACACCTGGTTGTCGGGAGGCCGATCCTACCGACAATCAGCTGCTTGTGCTAATCAGGCTGTGCTGAAGCTGACCAGGCTGTTTGCTGTAAGGAGGCAAATTGCTGGGAGGCAGAAGCCAAAGGGTAGGGGCTGGGGGGTGGGCAGGGCTTCGGCAGCATTCGCTGTATAAGACGCACAGACATTTCCACCCAGTTTTGGCATATACGGACAAACCCTCCAATACTGAAAGTGCCGAAATGGGACTATTTTTTGGCCTCCAAAGGCTGCAGAGGTTTCCCTCGAGCCCCCGGGAGGGTGAAAACAGCTTCCCCGGAGCTCCAAAGGCCCTCTGGAGGCTGAAAATGGGCACTTCCAGTATTTCCGGAAGGCCCATTTTTCGGCCTCCCAAGCCTGCAGAGGCTTTCCTCGAGCCTCAGGGAGGCCGAAAAAGGCATCAAACGGGCCAAAAATCAGCTGGGAGGTGTGCGCATGCGCAGTGCAGGTAATTTGGGCTGGGGCTCACATGCCCGCACAAATGGCTCTGCATGACATCTGTGGCACACGTGCCATAGGTTCACCATCATGGTTCTTGTCCAAGCCCCCACCACTTCTTAAGGCAACCCAAAACTTATGTTTGTAGTTCTTTTTTCAGATATGCACAAGGGTGGGATTCAAAAATCCCAGCCACTGGTCCTCTGCCCAGTTGCTGGGTGGACGTAGCCATGGTGGGTGTGGTGTACCAAAACTTCTGGGAGGGCCATTCCTCAGAGTCTGGAGGCTCCCCTCGGGCCTATGAGAGGGTGAAAATGGCCTCCCCCGGGCTCTGGAGGTCCTCCAGAAGCCAGAAACAGGCCTGTTTCCGGACTTCCGGAACTTCTGGGAGGGCTGTTTTTCGCCCTCCCAGAGCCTCCATGCAGACCCTGGACATACCTGCATCCAAAATGAGCCGTGTGGGAGGGCAGGGGAGGGGTGCGCAGGGCCGGTCAGTTCAACTTCCAGTTCAGCGAACCAGATGTAAATTTAACATCCGGTTCACCTGAACCGGCCCAAAGCGGTTGAATCCCACCCCTGGATATACATCATAGCAATAGCAATAGCCCTTAGACTTATGTACCACTTTAAAGTGCTTTACAGCCTTCTTTAAGTGGATTACAGAGTCAGCCTCTTGACCCCCAACAATCGGGGTCCTCGTTTTACCCACCTTGGAAGGATGGAAGGCTGAGTCAACTTTGAGCCTGGTGGGATTCGATCTGCCAAATTTCAGGCAGTCGGCAGGCAACAGTAGTAGCCTGCAGTATTGCACTCTAACCACTGTGTCACCGTGCTTTTTCTGCTGGGTTTCTGCTTGAATCCATTTTTTATGTGGTGCACCATCCGGTATCGATTCATGGAATTGGCTGGCCTTCCCTAAAGTTTATCAATCTATCTATCTATCTATCTATCTATCTATCTATCTATCTATCTAACTATCTATTGTCAGGAGGAACAGCCGACAGGGAGTGGAGGTGTGGCTCCAGAGGTTGTGGACGAGGCTGGCTAGGCAGTCAGAGAAAGACCCAGGCCCATGCCCTCTCTATCCTAGGGCACGCAGGGAGGAGAGGATAAGGGAGAGATGTGGTCTACTGGGGAGGAGAGGGCCTTGATCCTCTTCATGGGCTGCAGCTGTGACAACTGAATAAGAGGACTGACATGCGTATGGGCAAGAGCTGGAAACAAAGCATAGAAATATCTCTAGTTTATGGTTCCTCTCTGAGTTTGGTGTCCTTCCCAGTGTGTGTTCTGTTATCTGTGGACGTCTTCAAGCCCTTATCTTGCTGGTTTGTGTTGTTTTTTTCCTCCTTCTGCGTGTGTGGGAGTTTTTTGTCTTCCGTCAAGGATATTTGGAGCTTGGAAGCAAAGTGAAGGAATAAAAGAGGCTTCATCTGTTTTTTGTGACTGCGTTTGTTTTGTATCCCACCCTGGGTCATCACATCTATCTATCTATCTTCACTGCTTCTAGGGTGAGATTGGAGTTGGACTGATGGGGATGCCAGGATTTAAGGGAACCGAAGGAGATAAGGTAAGCATTGATTCTGTAATAACCAATAATTTCCTTTAATTACAAGTTCAAAATAATATCTACGGACAAACAGAAATATCTTTTGATGGACTATGGAATATTAAACCTCTGGAGACTGTAGCTGACCTCAAACAGCAGTGAGCAACCAGTACAGCTAGTCCTTGACTTACAACCATTTTTTAAAAACATTCACATTTATATGCCGCCCTTCTCCGGAGACTCAGGGCGGCTTACAATCTTTGGAGCACAACCCAGTGTGCTCAGCAATAGCCTTCATTCTACTGTATATGCCTGCTTATTACTAGGGCTTTTTTTTGCCCCCCCCCCACCCAAGCATGAATGTGTGAGGGGAACCTTTACCTGTACCTTATAATTCATGAAGGCAAGAAAAATAGTGACACAGTTCAAGTGTTCATGGCTAGCAAGCAAAATTGGGAGTGTGACCCTGAGCCTTTAATGCTTAATTCCCCTTTGAAGCTCCTGTTTTGTTTTCCTGTTTTCCTGGATTAATCTTGGTCTGGGGTCTTTTGTTTTTCCTGTCCGAGGGGTTAATCTTATCAGGGTGGTAGGAAAAGGGAGTTCTGGTATGCCTTAGTGAGTTATTTTCAACCTGATTCCTCTACTTAAGAGTTCATTTCGGCTGGTGTTTTTGCCTGGGGTTTGAATTTCTTAAAGGGGAAGGGCTGCTTTAAGTCTTTTGGCCTTGTTTTAGTGGTTCCTGGAAATGTCCTTTTGGGGTGTACTTCCTGCAATAGGATGCAATTGTCTTCTTTGTTTGGCTTGCAGGGAGCTATGGGACATCCGGGACCCCTGGGGCCAAAAGTGAGTTTTGAAAGATGGTTTCCGTTAATATTTCAAAATGAAAGGTATCTTTGGCAAAAGCCTGAAGATTTTCTGCTGATGGATTTACAAGATAATCCAAAATTAAAATTAAGAAGGAGAAAATAAATTCTCTTTTCTCTTTCTCTACCCTCTGACTAGCTTTGGATACTCCATACAGATAGTCCTCGACTTACAACTATAAATGATCAGAGAATTGCAGTTAAGTCATGCTGTTGTTAAGCGAGCCATCAAGCGACCATGCCTGATTTTATGGCAGTGGTCATTAAATGAATGCCATGGTTGTTAAGCCAACATTGCAATCATTAAGGGAAGCCATTTTAGCCCAAGGGAGGTTTTTGCCAAAAACCAGAAGTAATTGTCAGTTTCTGGGGGGGAAAAACACCCATAAATCACAGCTATTTGATTATGGGATGTTGCAAATGGCTGTAGATGGGAGGGACTCATCCATCAGAATTTCAGAATTGGGTCAGAAGTAGCTCTATTATTATTATTATTATTATTATTATTATTACTATTATTATTATTTCCAAGGTTAAAATACAGAATCAAGGGGAAAAAAGGGGAAAAAATTACAATACGGAAACAAAAACAAAAAAAGAAAAGAAAACGACAATACAAAAAGGAAAAGAAAAAAGAAAAAAGTATATAAAACAAAATATCAAGGAGGGTTGCATGCGTGATTAGTACTTCTTTTGGAGTCTGTGGTAACTTCGAATGGTCGCTAAACGAGATTGGTTGTAAGTCGAGGACAACCTGTACTCAGGGGTGGGCTGCTGGGGGCTCGCAGGGGCTCAGGAGAACCCCTAGCTAAGACTCTGCAGGGCTTGGAGAGCCCCCAATAACCTCAGAAAGACAAGCAGCAAGGGAAATCTCTTAGTAGGCTTAGTTGAACTTCTGGGCATTCAGCCAAGAGCAATTCACACCTCGTCAAAGTGTGGCAAGCTAGATAAACAGCCCACTCAGTGCTTGCGAGGGAGAGCCATTGAGAAAATCAGATAACATAGCCACTAGCTTCCGAGGGGATTAATTCCCCAATAATAAGAATCACATAACTCACCAGAAACTCCACTAAGACTCCAAGATCCCTCTCGCAGCCACTGCTATTAAGCCCGGTTTCACCCAGTCTTTTATTTAAGTATTAAACGCACAAAATAATAAACAACTTTTCGGTATATATCTGTTTTTAGGTAATTAGGGCAAAGAAGCGACGTCGAGTTGGCCATGCCCACCCAGTCACATGACCACCCAGCCACACCCACCCAGCCAGTCATTAGGGCAGAGGGCCTCTTGCTAAAAAATTTGAAGCCCACCCCTGCCTGAATTGAATTCCTACCTAAGTAAATGTCCATGTGTAGTTTTGTGTGTGTGTGTGTGTGTGTGTGTGTGTTTGTGTGTGTAGGTAAACAAGGAACACTGGGGGAAAAGTTGCTACAAATAGTCTTAACTTTTAAAAAAATGAATTATTTTTTCAATTAGCTGAATTATTGTTTTAATTAGCTAAAAATTGAATTGTTTTAAATTATTTTTAACTGGCCCGAATCTGACCCATGTTCTTATGCTTAGTTCTGTTTTTCTAGCAGAAATTCCTCCTGAGTTGTTTCAGGAAGGAATGACTCTCTTCTGACTTTCTCTTTAGGGGGAACAAGGATTTCCAGGGGAAGAAGGAGCCCCTGGTTTAAGGGTAAGAATAGCCACAAAGATTTGTTGATTCTTTTGTCTGTTTGTATCCTGCCTTTATTATTTTTATTATGATTATTTTTTACAAATAACTCAAGGTGGTGAACATATCCAACGGTCCTTCCTCCTCTTCTTTTCCTCACAACAACAACCCTGTGAGGTAGGTTGGGTTGAGGAAAAAGGACTGGCCCAAGATCACCCAGCTGGCTTTCAAATCTAAGACGGAACTAGAACTCACTGTCTCCTAGTGATTGGCCCAAAATCATCCAGCTGGCTTTCATACCTAAGGCAGGACTAGAACTCACTGTCTCCTGGTGACTGGCTCAAAGTCACCCAGATGGCTTTCATACATAGGGCAGGACTAGAACTCACTGTCTCCTGGTGACTGGCTCAAAGTCACCCAGATGGCTTTCATACATAGGGCAGGACTAGAACTCACTGTCTCCTGGTGATTGGCTCAAAGTTACCCAGACATCTTTTATGCCTAAGGTGGAACTAGAACTCACTGTCTCCTGGTGACTGCCCAAAGTCACCCAGACATCTTTTATGCCTAAGGTGGAACTAGAACTCACTGTCTCCTGGTGACTGGCCCAAAGTCACCCAGATGGCTTTCATACATAAGGCAGGACTAGAACTCACTGTCTCTTTCTGAGGACGGGGAAATGAGACCATAAGCCCATTAAAATCATATGATATTCCACTGAGCGATGGCATTGATAGTCCCAATTTTTTGCATAGAATCCTAGAATAACAGAGTTGGAAGGGACCTTGGAGGCCATCTATTCCAACCCCCTGCTCAAGCAGGAGAGTCTCTATTCCAAATATTAGCTTCTACCCAGGATCAAACTCACAGCCTCCTGATTGTGAGGCAAGAACTCCACCTCTAGGCCACCAGAGCTGCCAGTGACGACTAAGTATATGGAAATTTTGCTAAGCGCCGACTAACTATATGAAAATCAAACCTTTACTGATTTACTCCACTCTGCAGATTTACTATAAAAATGGTGTTTATTCTTTTTTATTTTTTAATCCAGGGTAAAAGGGGACAAGATGGTATCAAAGGAGAAAAGGTGAGGTACATTTTATGCTTTTTCTGGGGGGCGGGGTGAGGGAAATTTAAATCTAGTTTTGTGACTCACTATAACCCCTGCCTCAGGGATGGAATTCAAATTTTTTAACAACCGGTTCTGCAGGCGTGGCTTAGTTGGTGGGCATGGCTTGGTGGTCATGTGACTGGGTGGACATGGCTTGATGATCATGTGACTGGCTGGGCGTGGCCAACTCAACATCACTCACATTGAGGCACGCATCTCCTCTCCTGGCCTCTCGTGACTGTGGGGATGCTGCAACAGTCGTAAGTGTGAAAAACGGTCATAAGTCACTTTTTTCAGTGCCATTGTAACTTTGAATGGTCACTCCACACAAGCAAAGTACCAGCAAAAGAGGGGGAAAAAACTCCAGCGACGTTCCTGAGACAGGAAGTCTAGTCCTGCCAAGAATGTAATAAGGGTTAACAGAGCGGCAGTTTCCGTAAGCAACACCAGAATGTTTCCTTCCTGCCTTCCTTACAGGATTAGGCCAGTAATTTCTTCTAACAACTGGTTCTCTGAACTGCTTAGAATGTTAACAACCGGTTCTAGTGAATAGGTGCGAACTGGTAGAATCGCACCCCTGCCCTGCCTGCACCATATTTCCATCATGACACCAGCTGCATTCCTGCAGTCATGAATGCAGGTTGTAGCTTCACACGACAACTCGGCTTGTTTTAATCGTGCCCCAAGCTTACCTGCTCATTTTGTTGTTCTCGAACTTCTGGGAGGCCCGTTTTTCGCCCTCCCTGAATCTCCGTGCGTGCCCTGCACTTACTTGTGTCCAAAACGGGTCGCATGGGGACTCCTGGGAGGGGCCAGCTGGTCAGTTCAACTACTAGTTCTGTGAACCAGATGTAAATTTAACATCTGGTTTGCCAGAACCGGCCTGAGTCAGTTGCCAAGCAACCAAATTTTGATCCCATGACCATGGGCGACTCTGATGGGAAACAACTGTTGGGTTCTTGCTGGTTCAGATTTGTGTAGGTGCGTGTGTGCATGCCTACACACCTTCACAACCCTATTGTTCTTCCCACCACAACAGCCTCCCTTTCTCATGGGCCCCCTTGGGAAAATGAATTGCCCACCCCTGTGTTAAAGGAATCATAGCAGGATTTAAGCTGTTTCAAGCCAAGCTGCCTTTTGCAATTGACTGATGGTGATTGTGTCAATGTCAAATAATAATTATTATTATTGCTCTTATTATTATTATTATTACTATTATTAATATTGACAAATGTCTCTTTTATGTAAGCTGAGAGCATTTCCACCAAGACAAATTCCTTGTGTGTCCAATCATACTTGGCCAATAAAGAATACTATGCTATGCTATGCTGTGCTATTATTGTTATTATTATTATTATTGTTGTTGTTGTTGTTGTTGTTATTATTATTATTATTTTAGGGACTTCCAGGCCCCCAGGGATCAAAAGGAGACCAAGTAAGTAAAAAATAAAATGAATAGAACAAACCGTCTCTTTGCTAATAGAATAAGATTGTATCTGGTGATGATGATGTTACCTAGTTGGGTCACGAAACATCTGCAAGAAAACAGCCAAGCTCAGAGAGCACCAAGTTCAACCCTGAGCTATACACCTTGTCTTCTATCAGTAAATACATATTTATGCACAAATCATGCTTATAATGCCATTCTTTTGCTCATAGTGACTTTTTCTCCTTTTTAGGGCATTCAAGGATTTCCCGGTGCACCAGCCATGGGAGTAAGTCTCACTTTTATCATGGTCTTGGCCGAAACGCCTCTCTGAGCTAATTTTAAATGATTGCAAAGCCTTTGTCTGGGGATAGAGATTGTCCTTAACTTACCATCATTCATTTAGTGCACATTCAGTTACAATGACACTGCAAAAAGGGAACGGTCCTTAAACAAGTCATTGTAAGCTGAGGACTACTTACAGAGATTTACAAAAGTACAACTACTGTAAACTGACCCAGACAATACACTATTTACTAAGCACTTATGTATGTTAAAGAAAAATGTGTAAATAATATATTGTGTTTCCCCGAGAATAAGACCCTGTCTTATAAACTTTTTGCTACCAAAAAAGGTCTTATTTTCTTATAGTCTTATTGCTTATTCGTAGTCTTATTGCTACCAGGTCTTATTTTCAGGGGATGTCATCCACTGACTAATGTCACTTGCATGCATCAGTCCCGGCTTCCTTTTCACTGTCACAGGCCTTCAGGAACTTCTGCGGCCGGCAAGGCTTTCCTGAAGGCCTCTGCAGCCAATAACAGTGCTCTGGATCGATCCAGAGCTTTGTTCTCAGCTCCAGAGGCCTTCAGGAAAGCCTTGCCAGTCTTGCTGGCTGCAGAAGAAATGGGCCAGTGAGGCAGGTGTCGGGGTCTGCGAGGCCTGGCTACACCTGTCCAAAGGTAAGTAGTAGGGCAGCTCCACCCTCCCATCCCTACCCTAACTTAATTTTTACCCGTGCACTTTGGAGTGGGCAGGATTTTAATTAGGGCTTATTTTGGGGGTAGGACTTATATTGGGTGCATGTGCAAAAATCAAGCTAGGCCTTACTTTCAGGGTAGGTGGTATTTTCGGGGAAACGGTGTGTGTGTATATGTGGGACCTTGTCGAAACGTCGCCAAGATACTCTCAATCTTACACAGGACAAGACCCGAATACACCAAGACATACATACATACATACATACACACACACACACACACACACACATACATACATATATATATATATATAAGTTTAGAAAAATTTTCAGCCAATGTAATTGGGGATTTGACTGGATTACAAGATCCTGACTTGATCTCTTGGTTCCTAGGTGGTGGGACCTCCCGGGAAGAAAGGTGTTCGGGTAAGTAGAGACATCCACTCAGGAAGCCAAAAATGGAAGGGCATTGACAGAACCCCAAAGAAGAAGATCATGGAACTGGGGAACATCTCAAGAAGGTTTTAGATAGATCAGGACGATTGATGAGAGCTGCTGTCACTACAGGTAGACCTCAAACTTACAAGAGGTCACTTAGCAACCGTTCAAAGTTACTGTGATGACCCAGGGCGTGACACAAATACAGTCAAATAATAAGTAGGAGTCCCTTTATTAGCTCCAACTTTGCCCCCAATGTCCAGGTTACCTTCTGGTCTGGAGAAAAACTCTCTCAGGAACAGCCTTTGGCTGCAGAGATTCAAGTCCAAAACGTTGTCAACAAAAACTTTAACTATAGGTCCAATCAAGGCAAGATGAGGTCATTAGTCCGGCAGGGCAGGAGAAGGAATTCCAGATGTGAAGGAACGGCAGTAAATCAACCCGGTTGGGAGGATTCCAGGAACACAGATAACTAAAGTCAACACAAGATAAACTCACATTTGTTCCCAGCAGCTGCTGCACTGAGCATGCATCTCTTTTAAACTCTTTTCCCAGCTGTGGCTAATGAAGGGAATCAGGGCCCTTTCCTCACCCATAAGCCACCCAACCCTCATTGCTCCCTTCTCTGTTCCTCCCTGCGTGCCCTAGGATGAAGATGGGGTGGGCCTGGGTCTTCCTCTGAACTCCTTCTCCCTTGTTCTACCTCTCCCCTGCTCTACCCAGCTGGACTTTGCCCTTCCCCAGTTTCCTCCACAGCCAACGGAGCCACCCTCCTGCTTCCTGTCAGCTGTTCGGCTTCCTCCTCAGATTCAGACTCCGACAGGGGCACGACATTTACTATGTCACTGAAAAAAATGACTTAGATCCATTTTTTCACACTACCGTTGCAGCGTTCCTCACAGTCACGTGATCAAAATTCAAACGTTTGACAACCGACTCACACTTATGACGGATCCAGCATCTGGAGTGGGGGGTCACGCAATCCCCTTTTGCAACCGTCTGACAAGAAAAGTTAACGGGGAAGCCTCAACAACCGTGTGACGAATTTAAGATCTGCCGTAACTCACTTAACCAAGTCGGCAAGAAAAATGGGGGGGGGGGGAATTTGTAAAATGGGACAAAACTTTCTCACTGAGCCACTCAAGTTTTGGGTTCCGTTGTGGTTGTAAATCGAGAACCACTATTGTTTTTGTAGACCTTAAAAAAGGACCATCTGGATTAGAACCCAATCTTTGCATTTATTTGTGGACGCATTTCCCAATAATATACAATTTACATACACAATACACAAATACACAATTTTGGAAGGCAGGTTTTTTTAAAAAAAAAATTCCAGATTTTGTAATGTTCAGAAAAGTGTAGAATTTGAAGAAAACCTTTGTTTTCTAATCAGCCAGGAGATATAAATTAAGGGTCATTCCGTCTATCTGGGAAAAACAGTTCTCGTAGGAGCATGATTTGCACAGAAATTTGCTTAGCATTGATTGAGAATAAAAAAAAACCCAACCAATTTCCCTTTTGTTCCTGTGTTTAGGGGGAAATCGGACTGGTGGGCACTCCAGGACCAAAAGGCCACCAGGGGGAACAAGGAGAAAAAGGTGAAAAGGTAAACAATGTTCTTTTATTTAAAGTACTGATAGGCTATATTTCACGGCAAAGCTTTTACCAAGTTTAACTTTGTGGTGGCCAAAACTAACATTGGCTTTCTTTCAAAAAATATTGTCTTCAAATCACTTTGAAGATACAACACAATCTAACATAAATTCAAAGAGTGTTAAGTGGCAACATTGTTTTGTTCTATATAGTATCGTTCTCTCTACCTCTCATCTATTATCTATCTTTCTATTATCTATTATCTATGTATCATCTATCTATCCCTCTATCTATCTATCTATCTATTTATCTATCTATCTATCTATCTAAATATCTAATCTCATTTATCTTTCTATTTTATCTATCATCTATATCTATCTCTATCTAATATCTATCATCTATCTATCTTATCTATTTCTATCTGTCCTATCTATCAAAATGTCTGGTAATATCGTCTCGTTTTGTCAACCTGTACATCTTTGTCTGTTTCATATCTGTCCGTCTATCTATAATCTGTCGTCTGTCTGGAACATCAACCTGCCATTTTGTCACTGTTGTCTGTTTTGTAATCTCGCATCTGTAATCTGTCTGTCACAATGTCTGAAATATCTGGTAATACCCATTCTGATCTCGTTATCTTTCCATTGTCTTTGTCTGTTATAATCAATCCATCTGTCTATTATCTACGTATCTTACGTCGCCGTTTTGTCTTTTGTTCTGTATATATGAATCTGCCTATGTATCTGTCTGTCACCATCTGTCTTCATCTGTCTATCTATCTGTCTGATGTCTCGTTTTGATAACCTATTTGTTATCATGTCTATCGTATCTATCATCTATCTCATTTATCTTTCTATTTATCTATTATCTATTTCTATCTGCCTATCTGTAACCTACCTACCTATCTACCTTTCTACCTATCTACCTGTCTACCTATCTACCTATCTACCTATCTATCTATCTATCTATCTATCTATCTATCTATCTATCATCTACTAACCTTGTCTGTCTGTCTGTCTGTCTGTCTGTCTGTCTGTCTGTCTGTCTCTGTATCTATATATCTATCATTATCTGTCATCTATTTAATTTCTCCTTAGTTCTAGACTGATTCTCTCCTTGATGAATTTCCACCCATTGTTTCTTGTCCTGCCTTCAGGTGCTTTGGAGAATAGCTTGACCCCCTCTTTTTTGTGGCAGCCCCTCAAATATTGGAACACTGCTAACATGTCTCCCCTAGTCCTTCTTTTCATTAAACTAGACATACCCAATTCCTGCAACTATTGGGTCATCCAATTCAGCTTTTGCAATGAGCAAGGAGACCAACTCAAGCATCCATGAGAGCTGACTTATTATTAGCAGAATAACAGAGTTGGAAGGGACCTTGGAGGTCTTCTAGTCCAACCCCCTGTTCAAGCAGGAAACCCTTAACCATTCCACACTAATGCTTGTCCAATCTCTTCTTGAAATCCTCCAGTTTCAAGAACCCACGACTTCTGGTGGTAGGCAGTCCCACTGGTTAATTGTTGTCAGGAATTCCTCTTTAGTTCTAGACATAATGGTTAGATAAGAGATAGCTAAGAAGGAAAGGGGATAGAGAAAATTTCTCTCAAGGGACATCCCTAGTTCTCTGGACAGTAAAAATAAAGGAGAGGAAATCTGCATTCAAACTTGCAAGATTCTGTTACAGGTAACCCTACAACAGGAGTCTTCAAACTTGACAGTTTTAAGCTTGTGGCCTTCAACTCCCAGAATTCCTCCTCCAGTCATGTTAGCTCAGGAATTCTGGGAGTTGAAGTCCACAAGTCTTAAACTTGCCAAGTTTGAAGAGCCTTGCCCTACAACATGGGTGGTAGTGTTAGTATTCTTGGTATTGGCTTTCTGTCTGAGCTACCTCCAAAGCCCGGCAAGGGAAAATAACCTTGATTTTTAAATTTCCTTTCTATAGGGAAGCCCCGGATTTGGGATTCCAGGTCAACTGGGACTGAAAGGTGAACCTGGAGTAAGAGTGAGTTGGAAAACGGGATTGGGATTCTCATCTCTTGGGAAAAGAACAGTATCAAAATGTGGGGGAGGATTAAGGGGTTTTTGCTCAATAACATTTTCCCAAGATGGTAACTTTAAGATAGGTGGACTTCAACTCCCAGGATTCCCCAGCTAGCACACTTTAAGATATGGGCTTCAATCCAGCATGCTGGCTGGGAAATTCTGGGAGTTGAAGTCCTGCCATCTTAAAGCATGCTGGGAATTGAAGTCCACCCTCTTAAAGCATGCTAGGAATTGAAGTCCACCCTCTTAAAGCATGCTGGGAGTGAGTTCACCCTCTTAAAGCATGCTGGGAATTGAAGTCCACCCTCTTAAAGCATGCTGGGAATTGAAGTCCACCCTCTTAAAGCATGCTGGCTGGGGAATTCTGGGAGTTGAAGTCCACCCCTCTTAACCCATGCTGGCTAGGGAATTACGGGAGTTTTAAATCCACCCATCTTAACCCATGCTGGCTAGGGAATTACGGGAGTTTTAAATCCACCCATCTTAAAGAATGCTGGCTGGGGGATTCTGGGAGTTGAAGTCCACCCCTTTTAAACCATGTTGGCTAGGGAATTCTGGGATTTGAAGTCCAGCCAGCTTAAAGATGTCAGGGTTGAGAAACTCTGCTCTATAAGTACCTTCTACATTACAACATCTGTTGTGGTCTTCCATGGTGCTCTGCAGGAACACCTGGCAGGAATAATGCTCAGTGCTTTAGGAATAACACCCCAGCTAATTTTCTTTCCAAACTTTTCAGGGAAATGTTGGTTTGTCTGGCAAGCCAGGGCAAAAGGTGAGTCTTTGTGAATAATTAGTGCAACATGAACATTTCCTGTAATTTTGTCTTGGGGCATCTTTAGCATTTTAGAAAATTATGTGCAAATTGCCTGCAAAATTCAGATATCCAATATATTTTCCTATTGTTAGCCCTTACCTGTGATCAAGCTTGCATGGTGTTGCATAAAAGCCGTCTCCCTTATTTTAATTGATTTAAACGCTGATTTCAGTGTCCCCAAATGATCAGAGGGAGGCCTACAGGAAGCCAAAACAAGCGTTCTACCAAGTACACCAGGTTATTTGGTTCAAAGTTTGGCTCTGCTTTTGGAAAAT